>PYHX02000467.1:74776142-75036747 GCA_004302925.2 Cochliomyia hominivorax
AAAATCAATTTAATTTATTTATGTTGTCCACTTCTGACGTTATCTCGTGATAAGAGCTTTATTTAAGTAGAGAAATTAAAATACAAAACTAAATTGATGGAACCCACCTTTTCTGTTACATTCAGATCCTGTATGTGTAAGACAATAAAGTTGTTTCCTTTTCTATGAACAGATCGATTGTCACTTGACCTTTAAGTATTCAAGAAAAAAAGAGAAAAAGAAATTTTGGAATTAATTACTTTTTGCTGGAAAAAGACCCTGAAAAAGAAAATTAGCATAAAATAATGATGATGATGACCTGAGTGAAGACAATAAAAAACAGCAGATCTTTAAGGATGATAAAATAAAGTGATTTTAACGATATTTGTTTCATTTTCTAAGGTGGGGAATACAATTTAATAGAATTTAAAAAAAATAGTAAACTACACTGTTGTATATTCCTATAAACTCATTTAATATTTTACTCTATTTTTGTTTTATCTTTTTGGGGTGGACATCAAGATCCTAGAATTTGAGAAGCGAGAAAATCTGATGAATAGAAAATATAGAGACTGTGAAACAATCAGTCTCTATATGCTCCTCGAAGCAACGAATGTGATCCATCGTCTCCTCTGCTTCCCCAAGGGTAGCTCTATTCCAAAAATACATCTTACACTTGAACGGTCCATGACCTGTCAAGACTCCTATTAAAGCCCTCAGACCTCTGCAACTCATGTCTATGATAATGTCTTTACTCTTAGGGTAAAGCTGTGACTATAAGGTCCTCGCTACCCGACAGTCAGACCGTTTACCCAATCCATGGTTTACTCATGTTTGAAGCATCTTACCAATCTCATCAAAAATGAAACCTATAGGTGGCCTTGCCAACTTATCGCCACCTACCAGAACCAACCCTGACCCATCCTTTAAAAGCTCATCTGCAATCTCGTTGCCACGAACATTGCACTGGCCGGATTTTTAGCACAATCTGATATCATAGTCAGACATGAGGCTACTCAGTAATCCCTTGCACTGCCAGACGTAATGTGTGAACTAACTATGTGTCTTATCAAGATCTTGAGTGCTGCCTGACTATCGACATAGATCGTAACGATGTAATCGTCCTACTTGATTCTTAAAATCTTCGCTTGGAAGATGATTCACTCTATTAGCGGATTCAAGACCATCCTTACATCACAATCCAGAACATACGTACCAGCAGCAGTGCCCTCGTCCGCTTTCGATCCATAAATAAATGCCTCTCCAGGAATCCTGTTCGGGAATTATCATCTCCAGAGTACAGCAAAAATAAGCCCTGGAGACCATATATTCCGTCACATTGCGAGCAGTACCTCCGAGTGTCCATTCCTACAGGAATCCACAACCCCTGACTCACTCAGCTCAAAAAGACTCCTTGATGCTACACCCCTCATGTACCATTTTAATTATAGCAGATTTAAGATCACATCGAAACCGCCTGCAGTTGCTCTTGTTAGTACCAATGATTCCAAAAGAAACACAACGCTTCACCGCAACGCATTTTACCATACAACACAACCTAAGGTGAGAATTGGTTTTACCACCAATTTTTAAATCCAATTTAGCATTTTCGGTCTTAGACCCCAGTTCTTCCACGCATGTAGTACAAGTCCCTTCTTCATTCTCTCCTGAATATTCTGTCACTACGATAGTCTGGAGTCAAGAATGACTTCCAGATATTTTACACTGTCAGAAAGTCATGGCTCTATACCGTTAAGCAACGGTGGACGGTAACACCAACTTAGCCATGCCTGGATTCACACAACTTAGCCATGCCTGGATTGACGCAACTTAGCCATGTCTGAATGATCACATCATTAGCATATGCAACAATCTAACGTCCATTTTTCTCAAATCTCCTCAATAAATCATTAACCTCAATCGGCCACTAAAGAGGTCATAAAACACCTCCAGAGAGTCAAATTAACGCTGTTTTTTTAAAGTAAACCATATTATTCGTAGTCTAAATCATGGTTTAATGAACACAACAGCGCTCTCTTGGATAATCTGGACTTTAACGCAATGAAGAATGTCCAAAACGATGGGATAATAATTTAAACAGAGTAAAAGTTAAGAAAGTTTGGAAGGACATTTATTCCAGTCTTCATGAAAGGTAATTTTCACTTAATGTTTAGACACTGACAAACTTAAGTGCGTTCATAAGAAAATACAATTTTCTTGTTGAATTTTGTTCTTATTCTTTAAAATAAGTTGTGCGTTTAAAGAAATATGCACTAGTGAATTTGATTTATTCTTGATAAGACTCTAGTGCAGATTCTAATTCAGCTTCTTCTTCGGATTCTAGTTCAAATTCTAATCTAGATTCTATTTTAGTTTAGTCCTAGTTTAGATTTTAGTTCAGATTCTGATTCACTTCCACACTTGGTTCTCTTCTAATTCTGTTCTTGTTGGACAAGGACAGAGGTTAATGATCCAAACTACATGAAATAGTTTTTCGATGTTATCATACGACGATTTAAATTTTAAAATATTCTAATCAAACTTTTAACGATTTAAATTATTTGTTAAGTCCAAACAATTTATTCTAATCCATCACACACACACACACACGAACATACAGGGAAGACTTACCCTTAACATCCAACGTTGTTAGATTTGGATGTATTGTCACCATATAACGTAACGGTCTTATAAATGTTGGCAAAGTTAAATTTAACCAGGGAAATGGTTCACCATTTGTTGCAATTGGATTAAATGGTTGTGTGACATTTTCTTCGCTCGTATGAAGACCAGCGGGCAATTTACGGGCACAAGAACAATCTGAAAAACGGAAATTCGAAAAAGAGACAAAAATTCATTAATCAACAAATTCAATCTTGGACTTTTCGCTATCGAAAGACATAAAAATTGTGAAAACAATTTTGTTTTTATTCTAATTTTTTACTTCTTTTGTGTTTTATTTTATTGCAATTCTTCTTTGTTATACAAGAATAATTTATTAATTAGAAAAATAAATAAATAAATTAAATGAAGAACAGAAATAATAGAAAGAACAACACTAAATGCGGAAGAAATATTAGTGAAACTAAAGTAAAATATTTATTTTAGCGTTAATTGTGGAAGAAAATAAAAATTAATAAATTTAAATACAAAAGAAAATTAATAATAAAGAAGAGAGGAGGAAAAAATAAATATTTAATTGAATTAATTTTTTTATTGAATTTATTTAATTATGAAGGACTAAACGGAATGATGTGTTAATACAACCCAATAAACAATTCTGATTTAGATTTTAGTCCAGATTCTAGGACAGATTCAAGTTTAGGTTCCAATTCTGTTTTTAATTCAGATTCAAATTTATTTTCTAATCCAGATTGTGGTCGAGGTTTTAGTTCAGTATCTAAATCAATTTCTGGTTTAGATTCAAGTTCTGATTTCATTTCAGATTGCAGTTCATTTTCTATATTCTAGATTCTAGTTCTGATTCTATTGTAGATTTTAGTTTTATATAGTGTAATTCCAGTTCAGTGCAAGTTCTAGTTCAATTCAATTTCAGTTCAAGTTCAGTTCAAGTTCTAGTTCAGTTCAAGTTCTAGTTCAGTTTAATTTCAAGTTCTAGTTCAGTTCAATTCATGTTCTGTTCAAGTTCTAGTTCAGTTCAAGTTCTAATTCAGTTCAAGTTCTATTTCAGTTCAGTTCAAGTTCTAGTTCAGGTCTTGTTCAGTTCAAGTCCAATTCAAGTTCTAGTTCAAGTTCTATTTCAGTTCAGTTAAAGTTCTAGTTCACTACACGCTCTAGTTCAGTTCAAGTTCTAGTTTAGTTCAAGTTCTAGTTCAGTTTAATTTCAGTTCAAGTTCAGTTCAATTTCTAGTTCAGTTTAATTTCAGTTCAAGTTCAGTTCAAGTTCTAGTTCAGTACACGTTCTAGTTCAAGTTCTAGTTCATTTCAAGTTCTTGTTTAGTTCTAGTTTGGTTCCAGTTTATTTCTAGTTCAGTTCTCTTTAAGTTCTTGGCGTTATATGAGGGTTTACTTTGTTGCTAAACTAAGAATAACAATTAGTTTGTCCTCTTTCCTCTAATGACTCTGGAATGATTGATTTATCTACATTTGCGTATCTCTATCGAACCAACATTCAAACATGAATGGTAAATCTGTTGAGACTGCCCTACGTTCCACGTGCGGCATATTGGAAATGTCTTTGAGCATAAAGAATTTACATTAATCGCCCTTCTTAACACATACCGAAGGCGATAGCAAATGCCTTAGAAGGACTGAAATGTTGATCAGTTCGAAATATCTGTGCATGTCTTCCTGTCAAATAGAGTAAATATCTCGACAATAGAGTATGTTACCATGTACAGAGTTGCGAGTAGTGACACTCCTCAGGGTGGATTATTATTCCTCTCCTTTGGAATGTGGCCGTTTATGTGTTTAAGACTTCCTGAAGTTTCTTAAAGTGGCATATGTTTAAGAAAACAACCATTGCAATGTATATGTGTGGGAGGGTCACTGTCAATCCAAGAAATAGCGAATGTTTGAAAAGCTTATTTAAATGTATGGTGAAAGTCTCTAAAGAATGCCATCTTTAGGAGTTCGGTATTAGTAATCAAACCAAAGCATTGATAACTATGCTACATTGGTTACCGGTTTATCTTATGGCTACAACATCAGCTTGATAATTTGGGGATGTGAACTTGATTATTGTATACCTAAACCCTTCTTGAAAAGGTTTTTTTAGTTATTTTCACAAGTGATCGACTGATTCACTCCTCCTTGAATGTGCTGGGATTTACATCCCGGACTCCTTTAGACTACCAGATAATTGCAATATTCTTCAAGCAGAGGTCTCGTCTATTAGTAGAGGAATATTTAAATCTGTACATCCAGTTTGGTTAGTGAATGTCGGTAATCTTTAAATGAAATAGCGATGCTTTTCAACCTGGAGTTGATCTGGGGAAAAGGAAAATGTGCCCGGAAATGAAGAATGGTGCTTGTCTCTGTCGTAGGAATGTAGACAATCTTATTGGTTTGCCGATTTCTTTTTTCGGTGGGAATCTGTAATAGAATTTCTACTACACTAAAATCCTCATACGAGTAACACAAAGGGACCGCATGCGGACCCAAGTGTGCTGGACAGTAGCAGTAGTTCAAGTTCGATTCTAGATCAGTGTTTATTTCAGACTGTAAATTAGATTCTAGTTTAGAAACTATTTTTGATTTAAGTCTAGATCTTAGTCCAAATTCTAGCGCAAAATCTAGTCCAAATTCTAGTCCAAATTCTATTACATATTCTAATTTAAATGCTCATTGGGTTATAGTTCAGATTTAGAGTTTAGACTAGACTCTTGCTTAGATTCTAAATCAGATTCCAGCAAAAATGTTTATTGGGTTATTTCATATTAATTTACATCTCTATTAAATAATTAAAATTATTAATTCTGTACATAAAAACATACATACACTACATTCACACACACACACATATGTACATTAAATAAACTCTAAAAGTATATAAAAGAATTAATGAAAAAAAAAGAATGAAAAAGTATAAAATTACGAGAAAAAAAGAAACAAATTTACAACAAATTGGTTAATTGGGTGTAAATAATTTGAAGAATGTTTTTATGATCTCATTTTTATATGTATTTGTTTTTGTGTTTGCATACGAAAAAGGATGTAACAACGATGATTAATAATTATTATTTACTTTATGTCCTTTAAATATTGAAATATGAAATGTTTTTTTTTTGCAAATGAAATTGAATTTGATTGAAAATATGAGTAAAGGTTATAATAAGGGAAAAGGACTTTAATTGGAAATGTTGCTAATGAATATCAAAAAGGTTTGCTTTTTGGTGAAAAATATAAGTAATCAAAGATTCGGATTCTTTTTGCTCCAACTTTAGTAATTTTTTTGATTTTGAAGGTATATAAAAATGATCACGTATTTTCTTTCTTTTTGCTCTATTTCATTAAGATTCCTTTTAATTAAAAATTGGAGTTGTGTTACACAGGTATGGATATTGGGAAGGAAATTTTACGAATTTTATTTTGGAAGCGTCACAGATTTTCTTCCTTTTTGGGCTAGACTTTTGTTACGTTATAGAAAAATAAAGTGAACATGGAATTTCGTTCATTTTACCCTTACTCCTCTATTTCAAATAAACGATCAAGTTTCGGCGATTTTGGTGATCCTGGATTTTTCGCCATTTTCATCAAAATCACATAATTACAAAATAAATAAGTATTGTTGGATCTTCTCACGATCATAATCATTTTAGTTTTCTTTTTGCTCTAGCTTCTCTTTTATCGCTTTAAATCACTTTTTTCGTTTTCATGAATTTTTGTTCTTTTCACTCTAGTTCTTCAAGTTGCGCTATTTTTTCACCTAAAACATTGACTTTTGAAGAAAACTATAATTGGTAACAGATTTCCATTCGTTTTGCTTTAGTCTTTAATAATGGTCTTAGCTTTTCGGAGAAAATATGTTTTTTAATGAAGAACTTAAGCTTCTCTACCTTCGCTACTCTACTAAAATATAGATCTTTGATGCCAGCAATCATGATTTTTCATTTATTTCTCTCTAACTGCTTTAATTCTTTTAAATGTCGGTTTTTGAAAGAAAAAATAAGTAAACATCAATTTTCATTATTTATGCTCTAGCTCTTCTAGTTTCGCTATAAAACGGAATTTCATATTATATTAACTTTATTACTTGAGCGTCTCTAAATCCGTTTTTAGATTTTCACAAACAAACAATTTTGATGGAAAACTTTTGATTTTCGTTCTTTTTTGCTCTAGAGCGTGCAGTTTCGTTATAAATAAAATTTATTTCCTTTAAATAAAATTTTTAGATCTTCACAAAAATAAAGATTTTTTTATTCAAAACTTAAGTTATAATGGATTTTCATTCTTTTTACTTTAGCTCCTCTAGTTTCGCCATAATTGGGATTAAATTTTTTACTTAAAATATTGACTTTTATACACGAGTTCCTTTAATTCCACTTTACATCACATGTTTTAATGAAAAACTTAAGTGAAAATAAATTTTCGTCATTTTTGCTCTAGCTCTTCTAGTTATGTTTTAAATTTCACTCTTAAGATTTTTACTTTTTTAATTAAAAATTTTGTGTTCTTTTTGTTTTACATTCTTTAATATTGGATTTAAATTGCATTTTAATTTTTCATACAATTTGGTGAAAAAGTAAATGATTGTGGGATTTTGTACGTTCTGCTTCAGTTTCGCTTCAATTTCTGTTGGGAAATAAAAATGATCGCAGATTTTCGTCTTTTCTTAGTTACTATAATTTTAGTTTAAATTTCAATTATTATTTTTATAATTTTTTCTTTAACACAAATGATCACAAATTTTCATCCTTTTCGTTTTAACACTTCTAGTTTCCTTCTTATATACCATAATTTTAATTTTTAAAACATAAAATATTAATTTTTGTGAGGTTTTATACGAAAGCGTAGATTACGGTTTTAAAATTAAATGATCACGGATTTTCGCCCTTTTTCTTTAGAACAATTTCTGTTTAAATTTCAATTTTAGTTTGTTACTATATAAATGCCGATTTTTATTTAAATACAAGTGATCACGAATTTTCATCCTTTTTGCCCTAACACTTCCAGTTTCCTTTTAAACGGCATAATTTGAATTTTAAACATAAAATATTGATTTTTGAAGGAAATTTAAATAATGACAGATTATGGTTTTAAAATTTAGTGATCAACGTTTTTTTCCTTTTTTCTTTATGAGAATTTCGGTTTAAATAAAAATTTCTGTGTTTCTTGTATAAAATACCTGATTTTTATTTAAATATAAGTGATTACAAATTTCCATCCTTTTTGCTCTAACTCCTCTAATTTACTTTTAAAGAGCAAAATTTTCATTTTAAACAGAAAATATTGATTTTTAAACGTTAATAGAAATAATCACAAATTATGGTTTTAAATTCAAAAATCCTAAAATATATTTTTAAAGCCAAAATTAAATTAATATTTTAGTATTTTTGAATACATTAATTTATTTTAATACTCTTTTTATAAATTACACCATAAAAATGTCTCTCTATTTGAAATAAAGTCATTTTCTAAAAAAACGTTCATAAAATATTCATTTGTACAATAAAATTCACTAAACAATAGAAGTTAAAATACAATAAATGGATAAATTCTTTCAAAAACGTGGGTTGAGGATGAAATAAATGTTTTTACGCTTTTTTATATATTTTTTGTGAGGAATTTATTTTTTATGGTGGAAAGGAAATGAGGGGAAAAGGGAAATGATTGACACATTATTCTGACACAACAAACATGCCATGTTAAACATAATGTTATCTAGAGGAAAAGAAGAAAAAAGAAGTTGAAATCACAAATAAATAGAAATTTATATAGAACAAGAATTAGAAGAAGAAGAAGAAAAAACTAGGAAGTGGGTTACAAAAGTAAGGAAATAGTATAGAAAAAAAAGTAATAGATTTTTTGTTTTATTTCATTGTTATGAATTGTTTCTTTAAAGGGGGAGGAGGAAAGGGGATTTATTTTTTACTCACAAATAAAAAAATCTGTATTAAACTCTTTTACTCACATTTTTACCAATCAAACAAGCATAATAGAGATATTTATATATATTTTTTTGATTTTTTTTTATAAAAATACATAAAATATAAACAAAATACGAAAAATAAGAATAAAATAAATTTTTGTTGTATTTAAAAAGTAATAAATTTGAAAAAAGTTCAATAAATGTAGTTGATTGTGGTAAATTTTCCATAAATTAATTTTTGAAAAAACAATAGAAAATAATTTCAGGAGGAGCTTAAAATGACACAAATTATTGAAAAAAAGTTATATTTTTTTTAAAGATTATAATTATTGTCCATAATAATTTGCAATTTAAGTGAATTTGTAATTAATTCAAGTGTCCTGTTTCAATTTTAGCTTTAATTGTAGTTTTTTAAATATTATAAATTTTAAATATTTTACATTTCTTTGCTGAGTGCATTTTTAATTTTATTTTAGAAAAAAATGAATTAAAGTTGTTTTTATGTATTTACAAATAAGTTGTGGTTAACGAATAATGTAAAATGTAATCAAAATATGTTAAATAAACTGCAATTAAATAATAAAACAAAAAAATAAAAAAAAGTCCCATATAAAGTCACAATACGCAATTAAAGTTCTTAATGCAAAAAAACCTAAATTATTCATAAAGAAATTAAAATTTAATTGTAGCCATCCGCTAATTTAACTACTTAATAAATTTGTCAGCATTTCTCATAATACAATGATTTTTGATGAAAAATTAAGCAATCACATAATTCGGTCATTTTTTTCTCAAGCAGCTGTGGATTACAAACGCTTCTAATTTCCCTAACCCAGGTTTTCAATTTAGTCTTTTTTTCAGTTTTTCTAATATAATATAAATTTTTAATGAAAAAATTACCTATCACTGAATTTGCTCCTTTTCGCTCTACCAACATTAATACCCTAAAAATACAAAATAATCATTTTTTTCCACATAAAAACCAATTATTGTGAAAAATACAAGTGATCACACATTTTGTTCGTTTTTACTCTACCTCTTTTAATTCCCACTTAAAACAATAACATATTTCGTAAAATATCGATTTTCTCATTTTCTGCTTTTCATAAAAAATGTGGATTTTTAATGAACAGTAACTGTTTATTGTAGTAAAACCTTCCGTCCTAGCTCTCTTAGTTTCCCTATTAATCTTTTTTTTCAAATTTTTTCATAAATTATTCATTTTTGATGAAAATTTGAGAGATCACAGATTTTGGTTCTTTTTGCGCTATCATCTCTAAGTTCCTTAACAAGTTATTTTAAACCATTTATGAACCTTAAATTTACTTTTACACCTTAATTTTTTTCATAAATCAAATTTTTTTTTATCACATAAAATATCGCTCTATTTAAAAAGGCTCCAGCCTAACTTTATCTTTCCTTTATCTTTTTTCTCTACTTCCTCTAATTTCTTTATCAGTTTTTGTCAGAGTATAGTATTTTTTCATGGAAAATATAAGCAATCACCGATTTTGGTTCTTTTTGATCTATCATCTTTAATTTCGTAAGCAACTCAATTAAAGCGTTTTATTCTCAAAAATCGACATCACAGATTTTTGTTTAAAAATTTTAGTGATAACAATTTACAAATTTTCGCATTATATAAAAGATAAGAGTAATCACAGACTTTCGACTTATTTATTCCATCTCCATTTGTTATGCCACAAAACAAAGTTTTACTTTTTACTTCCTCTTCTATTTCGTTACTAATCCCAATTTCATCATAAAATATCGGTTGTTGAATGAAAAATATGAGTGATCACAAATTTTCCTCTTGTTTGCTTTAACTCCTTTAGTTCAGTTAAAAATCAAAATTTTGATTTTTTTCTATTAAATATCGATTGTTTACAAAAAATTTCACTGATCATACATTTTCCTCCTTTTTTCTCAATCACCTCTTGTTTCCCTTAAAATCACAATTTCAAGTTTTTTTCATAAAATACTGATATCTAATAAACCTAATGCATTAGTATTGCACATAATCCATTCAATTCCATTTTACATTTAATTACATTAAAAAATGTATTTAAATGACTTTAATTAAAATCTTCCTTGTTCCTGTATTGCAAAACCATGAATTGGATTGAATTATTGATGCTTAACATAAGTATTTTATGCATTTTGCAAAAAAACACTAACATGAAGTCTCCTGACATTGAAAAATAGAAAAAAGAGAGAGACTTTAACAAATAAACATTCATTGGGGACCACAAAACAAACACGATATGGACAAGTCAAGTGCATTAAATAGGATGAAAATGGAAGAGAGAAAGAGAGAAGAGATGGGTAAAGAATTTTTAATTGAAGTGGCTAAACAAACAAGCTTTTAATGCTTATAGTTGTGTCCACCTTTTTGTATAATTTCCAACACATTCTGGGAGTGAAGGAATGAAAGGCCAACAGACCATTTGAATTAATGCATGTAAAAAAAGACAGGCAGACATATTTGCTTATAAATTAGTTTATAAGCTCAAAAAGGGTGCAACAAAATGGTGTTGCAAAATTTCGCTTCTTTAGTTTTCGTTAAAATCGCTGCTTCAGTTTTTTCGACGATAATTGACGATAATAAAAAGTAATCTTAATTTCACGCTAATTTTTCTTTAGATCATCTTTAAAGCGCTTTTTAAGTTTTTGCTATAAAATTATGATGTGTGGTGGAAAATACATGCGATCACAAATTGTCTTCCTTTTTGTTTTAAGTCCATTAGTTGCTTTAAATATCATATTTTAGTTTCTACTTATAAAATATCGATTTTTCAAAGAAGGCAATAGTTTATTAGTGATCACAGATTTGCATCTTTTTTCCTCTGCTCTTTCTCCTAAAAACAATGCAGTATTGATTTAAATTATATTAAATAACAAATTGATGCGATCTTAAATGATCGTCCTTTCTGCTCTAGTGACTTTAGTGTCCATATAAATTGCACTAAAAGCTTTACTCATCTGCATCAATCAATTTTTTATCAATAAATGATAATAAATGATCACAGATTTTTCTCCAATTTGTTATAGCAGCTCTAGTTTTTATATTTTAGTATTTTTTAATAAAATATGGATGTGTAATGTAAAATATAAGTATTTTATTGTAGTCTTTTATGCTCTAACATCTCTTTATATCTTTTGAATCAAAAATCAGCGTTCTTTTTGCTTTAAAATATCAAATATTACAGATTTTAGTTATTTTTCATTAAACATAGAATTATTATGTAAATCACAAATTATAGTCCTTTTTGATATTATACTCTAATTTCCCTTAAAACTAAATTTTAGTTGTTTGCACAATATATCATTTTTTATGAAATTATTTATTATTAATTATATTTTGAGTCTTTTACATAAAATACCTTTTTATGAAAAACATGATTGATCATGAATTTTCGTCTCCCATAAATTATATATAAGTGATCACAAATTTTCGTACTTTTCACTATACCACCTACAATTTCATCATAATTGCAAAATATAAGTGATCACAAATATTCGTCCTTTTCACTCTAGCACTTTTAATTTCGCTAAAACAGAATTTTAAGTTTTTTTTACAAATAATATAGATTTTAGATGACAAGTTTAAAAGAAATCCAAAATTATAGTCATTTTCTCTATAAAACATTTTCTTCAATATCTAATAATCCTTTATGTCTGCCATAAATTTAATCACACAAAGTTAAATCCAAAATCAATTCTAAACATATTCTTTTATCAGCATTTTTTCTATTAAATAACATTTCCTGTTAAAACACTCTAAATCTAATACTTCCTCTATTAAATAACATCAACTTCAAAGGATGACTTTTTTCAATAACAACAACAGAAAAAAAGCCATTAGAAAATATTCTCTTTTAACAAAATCACTCACAAAGGAATAATAAGAATTATAAAAAGATGTCTATATAAAATTGCTTATTTTCCTCCTTTTCCTCACTCATCCATCTATTAGGTGATAGAGACAACAACTGCAACAGCAACAACAATGATGCATTATTATTAATAATGCATTTATAAGGTAAAATTATAAAAAGAAAAAACAACAATAAATATTGTATTAAGTAGAAAATAAAACAATATAAATGTAAATATTGTCGTCATCATGAGAATATGACTATATTACACAAATGATTCAATTAGTATACAAATAATAATCATCATACGAGTCATAATAATAGTAATAAATAGGGAAACCCATCTCGTATTGAAATTTATACCAACATGACACTTAGTGCTCACAAATTAGTATCATATGATGCAATTTGTCTGTTTTTATTTTATTTCTTCTGTTATACAGGATATTGAATAATTAAATAGTAACAAAACCGCATAAATATAACAAAAATTGAGGTTATGTGTTTAATATTAAAAAAATGAAAAAAAAAAAATTATGGGAGATAGACAAGTGGATAGAATACGACCCTTTTGAAGTTTGTTAAGATACAATAGACTTTAAATTGTCATTTTGAAATTCTTAAAAGTCACTGGTATATTAAATCAGATTTAAGTTCAAAACGTAATTAACATTCTATTTCATCTTCTAATTGATTCTATTTTTGATTTAAGTTCGGATTCTTATTAGGATTTGAATCTGAGATTATTCTCAGATTCAAGTTCAAATTCCAGTTCAGAATTTAGTTGAGCTTGTAATTCAGATTCTATTTTACACTCATTTTTACATTTTATTACTCAGTTTAGTTCAGAATAAATTTCAGACATAAGTTCAAATTCTGTTTCAGATTTCAGTTCAGATTCTATTTCACTTTTAAAATCAGATCCAATTTCAGCTTACTGATTCAGTTCTTGATCAGATTTGAGCTTCGTTTCTTATTCAGTTTCTAAATCAAATTTATAATACAAATTTATAATCCAAATTCTAGTTTAAGTTTTAGGTCAGATTTTGGTTTAGATCGCAGTTCAGATTCTACTTTATATTTTAGTTCTTTATTCAAATCCAAATTCTTGTTCAGTTTCTAGTCCAAATTCTACTTCAGATTTTGGTTCCAATTACGGTTCAGATTTTAGTTCATATTCTAGTTTATATTCAAGTTTAGAGTTTTATTCAGTTTCTAGTCCAAATTTTGGTTCAGAATCAAGTTCAGATTAAAGTTCATATTTTAGTTAAGATTACGTTCAGATTTTAGCCCAGATTGTAATGCAGATTATAGTTTCTAGTCCAAATTCTACTTCAGATTTTGGTTCCAATTGATTTTCAGATTGCAATTAAGGTTTTAGTTCATATTCAATTAATATTTTAATTCAAATGTAATATTATATTCATTTTTAGTTCAGGTTTAAGTTCCAATAACGATTCAGATTTTAGTTCATATTCAAGTTTAGAGTTTTATTCAGTTTCTTGTCAAAAATCTTATTTCAGAATCTAGTTCAGATTAAAGTTCATATTTTAGTTAAGATTCCGTTCACATTTTAGCCCAGATTGTAATACAGATTATATAATAAAAAAATCAAGTTTCGAATTTGGTTCCAATTAAAATTCAGATTTAGATTCCAGTTCAGATATTAATTCATATTCTAATTAAAATTTCAGCTCATATTTTTGTTCAGAGTTTCGTTCAGATTATAATTTAGATGATACTTCAAACTAGAATTCAGATTCATATTATAATTCAGATTAAGTTCAATATCATCTTCAGATCATAGTACAAATTCTTCTCAAGTTCTAATTTTATTTATGTTTTAATATATTTTTAATTCTAGTTCTGTACTAAAGCTAAAGCTGTTTTAGTTCTGTTTTCAGTTCTAGTTCAGTACTAGTTTAGTTTTAGTTCAGTTTTAGTTCAGTTCTACCTCAGTTCTAGCTCAGTTCTTGTTCAGTTCTAGTTCAGTTCTAGTTGAGTTCAAGTTGAGTTTTAGTTCAGTTCTAATTCATTTCTAGTTCAGTTCTTGTTAAGTTCTAGTTTAGTTCTAGTTCAGTTCTAGTTCAGTTCTACTTCAGTTCTAGTTCAGTTCTAGTTCAGTTCTACTTCAGCTCTACTTCAGTTCTACTTCAGTTCTACTTCAGTTCTACTTCAGTTCTAGTTCAGTTCTAGTTCAGTTCTAGTTCAGTTCTAGTTCAGTTCTAGTTCAGTTCTACTTCAGTTTTACTTTAGTTCTAGTTTAGTTCTAATTCAGTTCTAATTCAGTTCTACTTCAGTTCTACTTCAGTTCTAGTTCAGTTCTACTTCAGTTCTATTTCAGTTCTAGTTCTAATTCAGTTCTAGTTTAGTTCAGTTTGAGTTCTAGTTCTAGTTCTGTTCTTTTTTAGTTAAGTTCTGAACAATTTTGACTTTATCTCAGTTTTTTATTAATTGAAAGCAGCAAAAAATTAATTGAGGACATTTCAATGTCATCACTGTTATTAAAAATTCTGAACACTTTTTGTTTAACATAGAAAAAAAGACAAAATAACTCAAATTTTTATTGATATACCATTATTTTGGCATTAATTATTTAAATAAAATTAAGAAAAAACCTCTTTTTTGCGCTCAAACAAAAAAATAATAAAAAAATATTTAAACAAAATAATAAAAATATGAAACAGGATTTTATCAAAAAAACAAGTGAGAGTGATTAAAGAGAAGGAAAGAGAAAACAAAAAATGTCCTCTTTATGTGAAAAAAACAATAACGTTATTATTAAATATTGTTATAGTAGTAGTGATGAGAGAGAGAGAAAGAGTGAGAGTGATTTAAAAATATTTAGTTTGAAATAAAAAATCTCTTACCATTTGAGGGACCAGCGTAGGCAATTATTAAGGCTGTCAGCAGGAGTGAACCCAAAACAATGCCAGCCACTAGGAGGGCACGTTTTTGTGAACATACAGCGACGCCATTGCGTGTTTGTCTACCGCCACTTGATTCACCACCTGCAACAAAAAGGATTATAATAAAAGGATTTTTTATTATTTTTATTATTCAATTTGATCATATTTGTAATTAAAAATTTATTAGAGATAAAGAAATTTGATTAAAATGGAGGCTGCTGACATCTGCTCCAGCATTTACAGGAGAATTTTATTCACTATGAATTTTAATTAGAATTTGGAAAGTTATGAGAAAATTTTTAGCTTTAAAGAAGGATTTTTGGTGGGAGTTTTTAGTTTATTTTGTGTGTGTCACAAAGAGGTTAAAGCAATAAAAATATTTAATTAAAACGATTAATATTTTCAATGAAAATTATTTAATTAAGAATAAATTTCAATGTAGATTTTTTTGATTTGTTACCTGATAAAAAAGCACAATCATCCAAATCTGGATCATTTGTCATTTCGATACGTTCACGTCGCCAAACTTTCGAACCTCTCTGACCACCGCCAACGATCGAAATCTTAACGGGGCCACTACCGCTTTGCCTTCCTGCCAATACGTTCGTTTACGATTTTTGCTTAAACGCGACAATTTTGTTGCACTTTTTTCTTAATTCTAAACACGAAATATATTTTACTTCAAAATAAATTGAAAAAAAAAACGATTTAAGAAATTTATGATCTCCTAATAAAGTTGTTGATTTCGTTTCAATACTTTCCTTCCCTTAAAACCTCTTAAAGGATTAAATATTTAATGCCCTAAATTGACACATGAAATATCAATTGTTAAAAGTCATAAAGTTATCGGTATTAAAAGGTTTTTCAAATGAAATGAAAAAAAAATATCGAAAACTTGAAATTGAACTTTTATCCAAAATCATCAGTCGAAGAATCTTTTTCTTAAGTTTATTCCATTTTATAGCTCAAGATGTTTGCAGGTGAATCAACCACCAAATAATCAAAATCGTCTTCGTAATTTATTCATGTAATGTTTTAGCACAACCCCCCGCCCCCTTTTTCAAGTTTAAGAACTTGTAAAAAAGTTCTTTTTTTCCGTTTTTTATATTTCACCTTTAAAAAGTCAGTGAAATTTTTATTTAATATCAACGTTTTATTAAATGCACCCTATAAGCAAACATAAATAAATGTGGGTTTTATATGCGATTTGTAGATATCTCATTTTATATTTATCTTTAGATATTTATTTGGCGTTGCCTTTAATTGAAGGAAGGAATTCAGGTACGCAGAACCTGTGACGTGACGGGTTATTGAAAATCACGTTACAGATAAAGAGGGCTTGTTACAGAACCCCAAACTATTTAATGGATTAAACCAAATACCGATCTACTTTAGCTAAGTTTGGTCGTAGTTCATATTTTAATTCAGATTCAAGATTGGATTCAATTTAAGATTCTTGTTCAGATTTAAGTTTAGTTGTTCAGATTCAAGTACGGATTCTTGTTTAGATCCATGATCAAATTCTTACTCAAATTCAAGTTCAGTTTTTAGTTTAGATTCTTGTTTAGATTCCAGTTCAGATTTAAGTCTAGATTCCATTTCAGATTCTAATTCAGTTCTAGTTCAGATTCTAATTCAGATTATAATACTTATTCTAGTTCAGATTCTAGTCTAGTTCAGGTTCTTATAGAAATTCTAGTTCAAATTCTAGTTCAGTTTCTAGATTAGATTGTTGTACAGATTCCAGTTCAAATTAGAGTTCGGATTCCTTTTTGGATACGAGTTAAATTCTACAATAGTTTTAGTTCAGATTTTAGTACAGTCTAGTTCAATTCAAGTTAATATTATTGTTCAGACTCTAGTTCAAATTCTAGTACACATATCTAGTTCAGAGTATAGTTTAAATTCTAGTTAAGATCCTAGTTATGATTTTAATTCGGATTTCTAGTACAGTTCTAGTTCAGATTCTACTATAAATTTTAGTTCGAATTTAAGTTCAGTTCTAATTCAGTTCTAGTTCAGTTCAAATTCTTGTTCATTTTTAGTTCAGTCCTAATTTAGATTCTATTTCAATTCTTTATCAGTTCTAGGACTGATTCTAGATCATTTTTAGTTGGGTGCCAGTTCAGACTGTAGTTCAATTCTAAATCCGTTCTAATTCAGATTTTATATTATTTACAATTAAATTTCATTCCAGAATAATTTTTTATGGTTATAATTTGGAAACTGCTCCAAATAATACTTCAAAAATTAGATCAGATTTTAGTTTTAGATTTTAGTCGAGTTTTAACTCAGATTTGATCAGAGATTCTTGTAAAAATTTTTATTCGTGTCCAGCTATTCAACGTGGAAACATGTGGGAACCTTAAATTCAATTTATTTCTTAGGAAAAAATGTTCTAGTTCAGTTCTACTTCAATTTTATTAGAGTTTTAGTTCAGTTCTAGTTTAGTAAGGTTCAATGTTAGTTTAGCTAGACTTTGGTTCCAGTTAAGGTTTGGTTCAGTTCTAGTTCTGATGTAGTTTTGATTCAGTTCTAATTGAGTTTCTGGTTCACTTTTAGTTTCGTACTAGTTCAGTTTCTAGTTTAGTGTGAGTTCAGTTCCAGTTTAGTTAGTTCTCGGTTCAATTTATTTTTTTAATTTTCAAATTTACTATATTTAAGGCGGCCTATTGCGAATTTCCCTACTCTGGTTCAGATTTAAGTTACTGTTAAGTTCTAGTTCAGATCCCTGCATCATATTCGTAAAAAAACATCAAGAACTTTCAAGTGATTATTAAACAACTTCAGCAAGGATTCAGCTCAGATATTCAATTACAGCAAATCGCTATAATATCAAATCGCCTAAACGATCACTATGAGTAAAGTGGCATTACGATGTGATCGTACTCTTGGTTGGGCGTTTGACTGAGTAAACAAAATTCAAAAATGAAATATTTGAAAAAATTTTAGGGTTTCGAATATTGAATTTTTTATATTGATAACACATTCGTCTGATATTTTATTTAATTACAATTATTTGTTAATTAGATTTCATTTAAAAAACATTATGGTTCACAAAAATTCGTTTTTGACTTTAACAAGAAAAAAAGTGATAATTTTATCTCCAAATCTTAATACAATTTTTTGCCGGTAAAAAAACTACAACGTAAAACTGCAACAACAAAAAGCTAAATACCCACTTTCTGTCACTATCACTCATATAAATCTCTTACTATTATTTTGTGTGTGTATATGTGTGTGAGTGTATGTTTGAGTGTACAATAGTATATTGGTCGGAAATGCAAACAAAAATATACTAAAGTAATAGAGGGAGACATTAATGTCTGTCTGTGGATTTGGCAGACATCCAGACAAAACAGCCAGACTTTATACACCAAAAAAAAAATGGAAGAAGAAAAAAAAAACAGAATAATAAAATAATAAAAAACTACATTGAAATAATTTAAGCTTTCAACTGGAACAAAAATGCAGTCGAAATACCAACATCATTCAGGATTTTCAAATTTCTCTCTACCAACTCCCCCTCCCCTTTTTCCAATACAACTACTGACTTTTTTCCGACAGCCGTCTAACCAAGCATTTCATCTGTATAGTCAACTTAACTTATCCGTCTACTGCTTCAAACCATCCTCCATTATTTATTTTGTCTGTTACATCAGTCGTCGAACGATTACTGCTACACTGTACAGTGGTTTGAATATGACCATTTTTTTTTTGGAATCAATGTTATAACTTTTGGAATAATGGTGATTTCATAGTAAAATTTAATATGGATATAAATGAGGAGTTTTCGAATTGATGTGGTGGATTACAGTGACCTAGCTGATCATGGAATTACTAGGTGTCCGTCGAAACATGTTCATCTCGGGTATGTGAATGTTTTGAAAATTCGATAAGAATAATTTTAGAGTAAATTTGAATTGTTAGAGATACCTGGATTTTAGAATAATCTTTAAGTTAAGTTCATTATACATTGGCCCAAAATTCTAAGGCTAAGTTTAGGTTAGATGTTAACAAAAAAATATATATCTAAACGCTGGATAGGACTTGTAGGCAAATCTTTGCCCCCCAATCTCAAAAGGATTTAATTTACTCAGATTTCTATTAAAATTTCTTTTGAAAACATTTACAAAAGTTCAAAGTTTAGCACAAAACCAGTTTTTATTGGTGCATAAATGTTGCCACCTTTTTGGGAACAAAACCAAAAAAATTATATTTTTTAAACTCCCAATTTCAAACCAAAATAACATTTTTCATATATTTTAAAGGTCATTTCAGCAATATTATTTAGAATTTTATAAAGAATCCGGGAGATTTTTTATACAAAAATTTAGGAGCCATATTGAGGCCCTAAAGTAAAACAAAACTAAAGCCCAACTAGACTGAAACTGAGTGAAAAATTTACTTTTTTGTCAATTAAAAAACAAATAAACAAGCGAGATTTCCATCTTAAGATGTTCACCTACTACGACCCTGATCAGCTAGCGAGATGTAGGCCACCAAATCATTTCAAATGCATCTCTGACCACGAGAAATTTTATTAAATTATTTTTAACGGTTTAAAAGTTGCAGAATTTTCTTTATTGTAAATGAATTTTAGGCGATTTGAAAGAAAAAACCGAGTTGTTCACCTTAGGATGGTAGTGTAATTCGTCCTTGTGCAAAATTAAATTTAAATAAAAAAAAACATGATTCAATCTTAAATCAACTATGTTTAATGTAGATTTTGCTTTATGTTTCTTCTGTGTTTACAAATATACCACCGAAATGGGGTTTTAATGCTTATAAAACTCTCAGTTAAAAAAATATTAATCCAAATCCACATTCCATTTCGAGAAGATTGTTCCACAAACCACCGTAACTCCCCTTCAAACCCATTTCCAAAAATCAGTTCAAATTTAATGAAGTTCGATCCAAAATTTCTGAAAATGAACTGAACATGTGTCAAATAATCATCGAAGTGAATATTTGGATAATTTTTCAAATACGTAAGTTTTATGAAAATAGAAATCAGGAAAACAAATTAAGTGGAAATCGATCCATTGTTTTCCACAGTGATGGGTATTTTATAAAGAATTTTAAATGAGTGTAATACGTCCCTATTCAGCTAGCGAGATGTAGTCCAACAAATCAACCCAAAAGCTCTTTAGTTCATAATCTTAAAATATTTTAAAAGTAAAAGAATTTTTAAGATTAAAAAAAATTAAACCACCGAGATGACTGTGCCCTTGATCAGCTAGAAGGATGAAGTAAATTAAATCATGCCGAAAACATTTCAGCTTTTTACAACAAGATATTTTATTCAAATATTTCTAACAGTTCAAAGATTTTTTTCCTGTAAATGAATTTTCGATAATTAAACAAAAAAGCGAGAGGTTTAACTTCGGAGAATCACATATAAGGCCCCTGCCCACCTAAAGGGATGTCGTCAACTAAATTAATTGGAAAGCACTTCAGATCTGTCCACGAGAAACTTTTTTTGAATATTTCTAACGGTTCAAAATTTAAAGAATTTTCTTTACGGCAAATGAATTTTCGGAGGTTTAAAACAACTGAATGCCCAACTTTGAAGGTTCAACCACTGCACCTCAGACCAACAAGGGAGTTGTAGCCAACCAGATCAACACGGAAGTACTTGAGTACTTTCGTGTTGACCCATAAAAAATTTTATTAAAAAAATCTAAGAGTTAAAAAGTTATAGACTTTTTTTCGGAAACATCATTTTAAAACCACTGTGTACTGCATTTAGAGGTTAAAATATTTGTATTCTCTTTGTATGTATGTATGTGTGTGTGTGTGTGTGTGTTTGTGTGGCAAAGCACGTTGTTGTATACGATTATAAACAGGCACCAAGTGAATTGTTGTTATTGTATTATGCTCTCATTTCAATTTTATTTTATTCATTTAGTTAACATAAACAAGTAAAATATAATACTAAATACACACACAAACACACTCTCACTTAAATAGAATTACAAACACAAACACACACTCATACAAACTTTAATATATTCTTCCTTCCACTCTCCCTTGTAAAACTAGTAAAATGTTCTTGTATCATTTATTTTTTTGTCTTTCATCTTGTTTTCTGTCTCTTCTGTATCCTTGTTCTTGTACATTTATCCGTGTTTTATTTTCAATGTCGTATTGAATTGGTTGAAAGTTGTTGTTGTTGTTGTGGGGTTTTTTTTTGGTTGTTTGTTTTTCTTGCAACATTTTTTTCATTCGCTTTTCATTTTATATGCAACAACACGAATTAAAAAAAAATAATAACAAAATTTTACTCCTTAACCGGGCTTTTGGGGGTATTTTTTCTTTTCATTCGTTTTGGATTCTTGCAGTTGCCTTTTAGAAAGGAGGAAATTTACTATTCACTGACAAAAAAAGAACCAAAAACATCCTTTTTTTTCTCTTCTTATCCTTTTTTCATCATCTCTTCTGTGCCGGTTTTGCCATAAATAGCGGTTGTTGAGGGGGTTGTTTGATTTTAAATTGTATTTAAGTTTTATGCAGCGCATAAAGATTGGTGGAGGGGGTGGTGTGATTTTTGTATTGCCAGTTCCAAGGGGGACTTTTTCTATAGCATCAGAGATAGTTTTTTTTTTTTGGTTAAAATATCATAATAAAGATAATAAAAATGAAATAAATAGCAAAACAGACTATAAAACAGTATAAAACTGATGCCAAAAAAAATAAATATTTTTATATGAAAAAAAGTGAATTTTACTTTCGAGTGTTAATTATATATAATTTTTCATACTTGTATAACAGTTTTTACTATTTTATGAATCTGTCCCCTCCCCCCATTATTGTTATTATGTCGGTTATAGAATTCTACTATAATCAGGAATGGATAATTTCGCTCTGGGCATACAAATGCCCAAAACCAAAACTCTAAAGTATAACAAACGACACTTTCTGAGACGATTTAACGATATCCGTCCGTCTGCCATGAGTAACACTGAGTACAATTCTGATATTTTAGATATATCTCGATGAATTTGTTTTGTATATTTATGATGATCGAACAGATATAAATATACACAGAAAAAAATCAATATAAAATTAACTAAAATATAAATAATTTAACGTGATTTTGCTTTATAGACAAAAAATTTTTATTTCAGAGTTAATACAGCTTCTTGGGAATATTCTAGAATTTTTACTACTTGAAAATTAAGTAATTTAAAATTTATTGTTGTATTATTTTATATATTAATATCGAAAAATTCTAATATGCACAATATTATTTCACCACAGACATAAAAGCATTCAATTTAAATTTAAATGAAAAAATCTTAAATCAACTATGTTCAATGTTGATTTTGCTTCATGCTTGTTTTTTTTTTCTGTGTGTACAAATATACCACCGAAATGGGGTTTTAATGCTTATAAAACTCTCAGTTAATTTTTATTATTTTAATTTTTTTATTTTAATCCAAATCCACATTCCATTTCATGAAGATTGATCCAAAAACCACCGTAACTCCCATTCAGACCCAGTTCAATTTGTTTATACCCAAAAAAGCATTTTTAATTTTGTCATAATATTTCGTACATATAAGAATCATACAATCAAAAAAAATGTTTCCCAAATTTATTGAAGTTCGGTCCAAAATTTCTGAAAATGAACTGAAAATGTATCAAATGGTCATAGAAGTGTGTATCTGGATAATTTTTGAAATACGTAAGTTTTATGAAAATAGAAATCAGAGAATCAAATTTAGTGAAAATCGATCCATTGTTTTCCATAGTGATGGGTATTTTATAAACGATTCTAAATGCCCTTTATACATCTACATGTTAAGTCCCTTTAATTTAGCGGTCTTATTGTGGACTTTTATTCTGAATTAAATAATTTTTGATCGTTTTCTAAAGAAATCTGAATGGAAAGGTAAATAAAGTAAGTTCAGTTGAGCTTCGGGCAAAGTTCTAACCACAAATCCTACACAAACTTGGTCAATTTTGTAAATAAGTTTTAAGTTTTTTTGTTATGTTCTGAAATCGCAAAGTTGGAATCAACTTTAATTAAACATAGTTTTCTAGCTGCATTGATAAGATACACATCGAAAATAGTAGTTTCTGGTGAATACCCTTATAATGAGAGGGTAACCACGTTCCCACGACAATTGGATCTTCATTCCGCAACGACCGGAGTAACACTCCAAACGAAAGTTTATCAACCCAGCGACAATTGTATGAAATGAAAGTTCATTACCCATGAAAGAATTTTTGGGTACAATCATCTGATGTTGTTACAACAACAACACCAGGGTGGCCATTACAATTTCGGGAAAATGGGAATTTTATTAATTTTATAATTTGAAAATAAGTAAATTCGGAATCATGATTTCTTTAAATTTTATTAAAATTTGAAAATTAACTTTTTCTAAAAGAAAAATTAGAAATTTTTAGTTTTTTTAATTCAGAACATTCCACTTTTAATTTTCAAGTTCTTAATCGGCAGTTTAAAACCTTTTCTTAGTTACCGAATACTTTCTCTAAATTCTCCTTAAAAGCTTCAGATTAATATAACTTTGTTTCCATAATTTCGGAAATGTGCCGTTAGCTTAACGTAATATATTTACGATACCTTGACATGAATCTTCGAAAAATGTTTCTTGTTAACAGTTGGAACTAAAATAATGAATTCATAAATCATTTGAGGTATTCTTTCCGCTCTAACTCTCCTTTGACAGGATCATTTATAGAACAAAATTAAAGCATTCATTTCTTGAATTTTCGGATCCTTTTTAGTAAACTAAATTTAAATTTTGAGGAATTTTACTTTATCTATGAATTTTACGAAGGTGAATTCATACACCTTGTAATTCCTTCAAAGTAATTCATTCTAGCGTACTTAATCCACTAATTCAGGCACTAAACTCCTATTCAATGAATTCCATTTCACGGTCCAATCTAAGACATTTATAAAAACTGATATTATTTATCTTCTAAGGGTCGACGATTGATGGGTTTTAATAGCCTGCTCTCGTCCAGGACATGGGATACGAAAGTAAACAACTCCTTGTTTTCAAAAACAAATGAATTCCTAACCCCAACATTCCGAGTTGGCTTACAAACTCTCTCCTGCATATAGTTTCACATACACCATAATTCCATTCAAAAATTTCCATCTCTGTATATAATTTATTTGATTCATATTGCAGAGAAGTTTTTAACTTTGATGTGTACATTTGTATTATACTCATCTATATGTATACGTATGTGTAGGTGTATGTGTATGTCAGTTTTGTAATTTGTATTCGTCCTTTAATTAGTGTATTCAAAGTATTTATGAGCTTAAACAAATTTATTTCAACATATTTAAGTGCCAAGTAAATAAAATTTTAACCCTTTTTTGGGTACTTAAGGAATTACAAAAATGGATAATTTTAAAATGATTAAAATTTAGAATATAAAAACGAATTAAATGTTTTAATTTAGTAATGGAAATTACAGTTAAGATTATTAAAATAATACAGATAACATGTGAAGTTATATTAAAGTTAATTTGAGTAGAAAATTGAAATTCAACTCAGTTATTAAGTGAATAAATAGATGTAATATCGATCGGTTAGGTTCTCTAGCGTTATACGTATTAAAGTATTAACTTGCTTGACTTTTAAAGGAAATGGTACATATAGTATATATATAGAATTATACCGATTAATTTAGTTACTCAATATTTTGACATCTTCACAGAGATCTACCATAATGAATGACTCTTCGAAAATCCAGAGAGTTTTGCTCACCCCGCCATATTATTTTTTCGAAAAGTGTAGTCTAGAATTTTTACAATGAACCGACTTGTGTAAATATTAATTTTCGACCAAATCGTAGGATACCTGGTTCAGAAAGATTCCCAAAATGAATATAATGTTAAAGAGACCAACAAACACATATGGTAGGAAGTCGTTTAATGCTCTCAATAATTTAGCAATAATTCTGAGCTCAATATTTTCAGAAATTTAAAACTTTTTAGAGCGGAAAGCTATAAAGGAACTAATCAAGGAATACAAGCTTATGGTTACCTTTTCCACATAAGTTCTTGATCACATTTTTCACAATTCCTTCCAGAGCCAAATTTTGAAAGAAACGTGATATTTTTAAATACCGAAAAACTCCAAACGCACATACCTCACCGCATATCTTATTTCTTTAGAACCAGATTCTGAAAAGATAACAAGCTTCCAATGTATATCTATATACAACAAATCGATGACAATTGACTCCCTTATAAATTAAAGCCGAGACACAATTTGAAGATATTTTAGAATGACTGTGTTAAATATGATATTGAAGGTGGACAATACATACGTGTATGTAGCGACCACCTGGTTGGACTACCACGGGCAGTTGAAATTGTTAACTGAGTTAACATGTCGAACATCTCGCACTATGCGAAGGACCAATCAGCTGTTTGTTTTCAATATAAAATCGGTTAAGCTTCTGCTGTCGATTATAACACAACACTATGTTTTGAAAGCTCATGCGAGAGGAATGATTCTCGCCAACAATGAGTTCTGTCGTATTTACTATGATAATCTTGAGGATGATAGAGTTTCCCCCTTACTTTGTCACGGTCCAGCACTTAGAGAAATGAGAGAAACCGGAACCTGTACAATTGAGAAAAGTGATTTTTCAAATGAAATTTCAACTTTTTGACTGTTGTTTAGAGGTAAATTAACGAGATTAGCGACAAAGAATTAAGTGAGATGTTTGTGGAACACGGCAATTGGACCTAATTAACACACTAACGAATTTTTACTGGCAATGAAAATGCATACATAACAAAAACTCTAAAGTACGAAAATGTGATATGAAAAGTTTCGAAAACCAGCCACATCAACGTCAAATGAACTGTCGAAATCAAATCAGATTATCGCTGGAGATCCGTACCAAAGACAATTGGTTCTTTTTGGTCTTTTGCGTTACTTGGGAAAACGGAGGGTGGGAAAGTTTTGCACTCATTCACCTTATAGACCAGACCATGCCCTTCACAGCATTTATTCCAATTAAGGCCAAACAGCCCTACAGAAAAACACGTTAGTTCAGAACAGATTATCTCAAAGAATTTGGTTTTATTCATTACCCAAAGTAGGAATAGTTCTTTTGGCGCAGTATACATATGTCAACAGAAGATGGAAAAAAAGTAGTGGCTAATGAGGGAGAATATTTTGAACAATATCTCCGTTAATTTGGTTGTTATAAAGAATACACTTTTAAAGCCACATATTATTTACTTGTATACCCAATAAATTTAATAGGAATTCAATAAAAGTTATTCCAAATTGGGTCAGAACTATAATTAAATATTAAATTTTTAATGTATCAAATCATTATTAAAGTTTAATTAACAATTTAATTAAAATCAAACGAAACAAATACGATTTTAATTGAAGTATTTTTGGAAGTGAATTATTTCTAAATTTGAAAAGTGAATTGTATGACTTTAACTAATCATGACATTGATAATTAATTGGAACAATCGAAAATATATTGTTAACTACAATAATTACGTTCAAACAACAAAATCACTTTCACTCCTTTTAATACACTCCACCCTTTTCACCACAAGTGGTGACAAAGTTAATACACCCTAACTTTTTCATTCCATGTGTAACGCTAAGAAGGAATTATCTCAGACCTCATAATGTATATTCTTGCATCAAATCAAAAATCTGAATCAATTTAGCTATGTCCGTCTGTCTGTCCGTCCGTCTGTTTGTCCTTCTGTCCGTCCGTAATCCTGTCTGCCAGTCAGTCTGTTACTGGCATCCTCACATCCACAATAATTAACAGAGCTCAACGAAATTAAGACAGATTATTTGTTATAGTCCTGAGAAGTTTCCTATTTAAAACCACCAAAATCGGTTCTATATATTCGAAGATATAGACCAATATCTGAAGCGATCTCTAAGTTCAAGCAAACAACTTTCGTAAAATTGTAAATTATAAATCGATTTTCTCATATTATTTTGTACTTCAATACAATTTCAAGAAAATTATCAAAATCGGTTCAGTTGTAAAAAAAAGTTATAGCAAAAAATATAACTAATTTTATGATTCATTAAGAGTTTCCGAGTTATATTTAAGCAAAACGTTTATATACTGTATACGTTAGAGCGCATGTGTGAGTGTATATGTACCAAACATAACGTATTTACTTCACACACATTTGTGGTGGAGGGTATTGAAGATTCGATATGGGCAAATATAGCATTCTCACTTGTTGTAATTTTCTTTAAGAGTAATTACTTACTAAAAAAGTAAAAAGGCTGTAAATTAATTATGCGCAAATTGTTCCATACAACATAAGCAGACACACTTACACAAACTCATACAGATACAAAAATGTCAGAAACACACACACTTACATACATTTATACCATTATAAAGTTTAGTGTAAGTGCAGCACACACATATTAATGTCAAAGTCAAAAGGATAATAAATATAAATGTTATTGTCTAATGTAAGAGAAATATGAAAATGACAACAAAACAAATAACAACAAAATAAAATAACCTGAAGAATCACAAGACCTAAAAGATTTATTTGTGTTTGTATACGTGTGTATGTGTGTTCGTGAAAAAGGGGTCTTTATAATAGATAAAAACAAAGGCGGGAAAAGGTTGACGAAATGATAAAAATAAAAGACAAAATAATAAAAACAAACATGAGAAGAATTTTCGTATAGAAAACTAATTCGAAAAAAAATGTGAAACATATGTTTAGGCGCCTAATTGAAATATTTTAAAAGCATACTAGAGAGCCCCTTAAAAAGGGAGAGTAAGGTTAAAAAGAGCATAATAGCTAATATTTAGAAATTGGAGAGTTTTAGCTAAAAGAGATAGAAATGACAAGAGATAGAATTACAAAGAGAGTTTTATTAGATTTTGTTGATTTTTTGCAAAACAAGAGCGATTTTTATTAAGAGCAGTTTTTTTAGAAGAGTTTAAGTTTAAGAAAAATCAAAATAGCAACGAAAAATTATAGTCAAAACAAAAAATGCAATAGATAAGAAAATTAAGAAAAAAATATTTTCTTTACTCCAAAAAGCTTACACGCAGATTCGTAGTCAAAAGGAAAACTTAAAGGAAAATTTTCAATGAAAAGAAAACTTAAAAAGAAGATAAAGATTGAAAAGAAAAGAAAGAGGGAGAAACAAAAATATAAAAAATAAAAGAAACTAAACAAAAATGTAAGTCACATACAAAAGAAAAAAATTAGAAAGAAAGAAAAAAAACAAAGAAGGGAAAGGGAAATATACACTACAAACGAAAGAGGCGAAACGGACGAGGAGTGAAAACTGTTATAAGGATTATAGTTAAATCATTATCATCGTCATGCATAGGAAAATTGCTCATCCCTTAAAAATAATTAAGAAAATGGAAAAAGCAGAAGAGAAGGAATGACTCTAACACCACCTTAAGGCCTGTAATCCCATTACTTCTTATTTTTTTTCACATTTATTTACTTTATTCTTTTTCTTTTAGTTTTCTTTTCAATGTTTTCCTTGTAACTTTCCACTTTTTTTCGACGTTTTTTATTTTATATTCCGTTTTCTTGATATTTTCACATTTCACTATTCAATTTGTGAAATGTTACAACTCGTTTACAATAACAATAACAACAACAACAATAAATAGCAACAGAATTTCTTTTTCAAAACTCTTTTGATATTATGTGTGTTGCGTTTTTTCTTCTTCTTCTTCTTTATATGTATGTAGTTGTATTTATGTGTGTTTGTGTGTAAGTATGTGACTTTATATATGTATGTCAATAGTGTTATTTCCAATGAATCTTTTTTCTCCACTTTTTTTTTTTTTTTTTTTTTTAATTTTACGTAGGCGAATTGAAAAGTTTTCATCATAATGTTATGACAACATTATGAGAAATGTAGGTTAATTGTTTTTAACACCCTCCACCGCCATCATCAAATCGTTGGAAAGCCGATTAAGTTGTGTCCGTCTGTTGTTGGCACGCTGAAGTCCAAATTAATTGTTCAGAGCTCAATGAAATTTTTATCCAATTATTGGTTTTAATCTCGAGAAATTTCCTATTCAAAACCGATTCAATCGTTTCAGTGGTTAGAAAGTTATAGACCGATATCTTAGTCTATATCACAATTCTAAAACACTAACAATCTTTATGACAACTTCTACTCAAATTGAGGCATTTAACATTCAATATATTTAAAATCACTGTGTTCGGACCAGCTTTTCGATATAACAAATTAATTTTGATTCGTTTTTGTTTCAATCGTTCTATATAATATCAGTATTCGTGATAAGGATATTCCAAAGTGAAACAGAATCTATAACTTTTGATCGACTGGATGGTTTTGCATGAAATTTTAACATAATGATAGCACTATAACTTTGAAAGTTTCGAGCAGACAAGGGTTCTGTGGGCGGAGTTATAATGGAGCAGAATGAATTGAGTATTGTTACGATCCACGAAAAAACTTGCAAAATTTTTCGAAAAAACAAATGCAAATAACTCGAAAGCTATAAGAAGTAAGTAACACATGGAAGTAAGTTTTTTAAAAGGTCTTATAGGGGGCTATAAAATATGGCTTTTTTGAATTTGGGTGAGAAACAAAAATTTGGTACTTTGGCCACGGATGTTATTCAAAAGCGATCAAAAGCTACAGATTTATTAAACAAAATTCTGCCGCACTCAGCTCCAATCTTGCCTCTTCTGGTATAGTGTATGGTATCGAAATTGGTCTCAATCATGGTTAACCTCAAACTTAAAACAGTTCCTTAAGTGCGAAATTCCCATACTGCCAGAAAGATGAAAGAAAACTGTTCCCATAATAGAAAAAAGGGACAATATTTTGATTAACAATTAAGTCATCAATATTAGCATTTCTTCAGTACCGCTTATCCGAACAAGAAGTCGTTTTGTTTTGAAAATGGCAAAATGAAAATTACAGACATTCTTTTACTTCAAATGGTTTTTCACGGACAAATAGAAGATTATACTGTTAAGTTTCTTCTTTTCATGGTTTAAATCGAGATATTTCTGCATATTTGAGAGCGGTCAACTGTAGTAACCACAATGCCACTTCTCACAAAATAACTCCCCAAATCAAAAATGAAAGTAATTCCCAAAATTTTGTATTGAACCCAATAACTTAGGGATTCATTTTGCCTTTTTGGGGACTTATAAGCCGATTTTTTAAGGAGATCATTGCTTAGCCCTGTCGAGAGGCAGTCGTGTAGAAGATGTTACCTTTACAGTGATAAAAAGGAATTTATTTCAATCTAATGGGGGTTTCGTAAACAATGTTGGGAAATTATTTCTCAGTGAAACAGCTCCTCCTAATTTGGGCAGTTACTTCTTTTTTGATTTGTCCTGGGGTCTTGAATAGTAACTACGCGGTCCAAGTGCTTTGAAATTTGCTGATAAGAATGAATTGCATTATCTACTAAGTAAGAAAAGAGGCGTATGATCTAGAAAGATAACGAAAGTTTGAAAGTTTCACAAATGAGTTAGAGCGATTTTTGTTTCTTTCTAGTAAATTGTGAGGGATTCACAACAACAACAACTCAAAGAAAAGTAGACACCACTAAATAAATACTAAATATGCCTCTAGAGCTTGGATTGGCCGTTTATTAAATAATGACAACAATTCATATCAATGCGACTAAGCCTGATTAGTATTTCCAGATTTCGTTAAAACCTATTTGATGTCTTTCTCATGAAAAATCCCTCCACGTATTTCCCATGCTATACAAATATGATTAATTGGAATAAAATCGTTGATACGGATCCTAATAGCAAGATCATACGATTCTCCGGAATACTGATATTTGAAAATAAACTAACATCTTGCTGGGTAAAACTTTTGAATTTAATGGAAGCATAAAAGCCAAAAAAACTCTACAATAGAGAAAGTCTTCCAAATAGTGTCATTCGGTCTTATCCAGCTTAATTAAAAACCCTAAAGTGGGAAAATAGTACTCCACACATTATGTTCCTTCACACATACGATAATTATTTATTCAGTTTAATCGCACATGAGTTAACTGATAAGCAGTTCTTTTCACTTGAACTAGTTCTGCCCTCCTCAGAAAACCAAATTGATGTAACTGGAAGAAACATTCAGATGAAAATATACAAAATTGAGAAACGTGCTAAATCCCTTTCAGTTCTAGGAAAAACATTGTTTATGTTGGCGATAGTGTGATGGAAGATTCAAATACCACGACTTGCTGTCGTGTCTAACAATTAAAGATCCCACAAATATTGCTGAAGGGAATTTTGAATGCTTAAGACCATTACAAGCATCGTTGATACGAATTTGCTCCCTTCAAATATACAAATAATTTAAAAGGCTGCGCTTTTGTGCCAAAATCTATTTTCTTTCCATTGTTTCTATAAAAAGTTTAGTTTAAGTCGGTTTCAAATGTCGGTCTATTATTTCTCCGTTATTGAATTGATATTACTGAAAACCACTTAAGACGATAACAAACAATCTGGACGCATTTCCTTACACTTGGAAATTAGTCTGAAGTCGAATGTCTCTAAGAGGCTCAAATGCACTTTACGGGGTCTTAAGTAATTCCATCTTAGTCTCACGTGTGGAATAATAAAGCTGAAAACATGAATTAATGCCGAGAAAAGTAGTCCATGCTATTCCCCACTAAATAGGTGATTACAATCCCTCGAAGTTCTTCGAATAGGAACTTTTAAAGTGATTTTGTTTTAGGTCCTTAACCCTTCATTTGCAATGCTCCCAATTCACTTGTGGCATCATCACATTTCTTTTTTGTAAATAATAAAACTAGAACAATCAATATCTATAAACATCTCACACAACCTACGCATTATGAACTTCTTTATGAACAAATAGAAATTCACTTTTTTGTTGTTTTTGTTTCTTGTTAAAATAAAGTTTATTATTATTTTTTTCCCCGTTACAAATTAATCTAAAATCTAGTCCAAAAGCAAAACAATTAATATTGCCCTTTCGTGTTTAGATACCTCAAGAGCGCGGCAGAGCAACGGTGGAGTGAACGAGGTATAAATAAGACGAGAACAACAACAACAACAACAAGAAAATACAGGCTAACGGAAATATAGGCTAAGGAAACGTAAAAAAAAAATAAACGTGAAAAAAGTTACAAATTGAAAATCAAGAAGAAAAACTTTTCTTTCACCTTTTCACATTAGAAACGAAATCAACAAAAACAACAACAATAAGAAATTCTATATCAAAAATATTTAATTAATTTTGGTTATATGACAAATAGAGGTTCCATAAATTACTTCAAAATCAATTGAACAATTTTTTTAAAGTTGTTTTTTCTTTGATGAATAAAAAAAACTCTTTTCACTTTTCTTCTTTTTTTTTTTTGCGATATTTTTTTTAAGGGTGGTAATTTTTCACAAGATTTTTCTTTTATTTTTCACTTTTTTTCAAAAAACGATTTTATTTTATTTTCATAAATTTTTCCAATTTTCTTTTTGTATAAAAATTTTTTCTTTAATTAATTTTTTTCTTAAATAAATTCTTAAATTTTTTTTATTTAATTTTCAATATAAAATTTTTTTGGGTTCACTTTTTTGTTTTAGATAGAAAAAAATAACTGTTATATTGTTTTTGTATTCCCGTTATAAAAAAAAAAAACAAAGTTCGGTCGAATTCATATAGTTAGCTGTTGTTATTTTCTTGTGGACTTGCGTTTCCCAACTGGATGCTGCTCACAACTTTGCCAAACATTGTACTCAATAGTTGTTAGAAAACCTTCTGAAACAGAAACTGTGCTGCTGCTGCTGTTGTCGTTGTTTTCGTTGTTGTTTTCATTTTCTGTTGCCTTTTATTATACTACCATCAACCCTCCTTTCCCTCCCCCCGGCACTTCGCATATATACACACACACACACACACATTCCCTTATTTTGTCTATAAAATAACTTTATGTTTCGTCGAGAAGAAGAAAGTCTATTTTTCATTTCCCCCAATATTTCTGTTATTTAGACGATATTTACCGCATGTTGTTATTATTTATCGGTTTATCTGCGATAACTAGCGCATGCGATATTGTAAACTTAATATCACGAAAATAACAACAACAACAACAACAGCAGTAACAATAATATCTATAATAAGAGCAACCAACAACATGTGTATTTTTAATAATCAAAATAAAATAAAAAAAAATTACTTTCTTGTATATTTACTACTCATCATAGAATCAGGAACAACAACAACAACACAAACAAACCCCTCTTTTATATAGTCGTATACTTTATTTATGTATCTCTTCATAATGACGATGATTTGATTATAATTATCTCTAAAGTTAACATAGTTGAGTTGATGGTTCTCTTAAGAGAAGTTCTCTTATGCACGCATTCACTCACTGTTTGAATTGTTCAATGCATGTAACGGTAAAACGTTGTTAACAAGAGAAAACAAATCATCGGTGGGAAGAAAGGCGAAAATAATAATTGAGCTTTATTTCAGCTTTTGTGTAAAAGTGCGTAAGTACTTTAGCGATTTTCTTTGCGGGCGATATTTTGAATTCAGTTCTAGTTTAGTTCTTATTCAGTTATAGTTCCGTTTAAGTTCAGTTCTATATCTGTTCTAGTTCATTTCTAGTACAGTTCTATTTGAATTCCAGTTCAAATCTAGTTCAGTTCTAGTTCAGTATCGGTTGAGTTCTAATTCAATTTAAGTTCATTTCTAGTTCAATTCTAGTTCAGATCTAGTTAAATTTTAGTTAATTTCAAATTCAGTTTTAGTTCAGTTTTAGTTTAGTTCAGTTCTTGTTAAATTCTAGTTCAGTTCTAGTTCAATTCTAGTTCAATTTTATTTCAGATCTAGTTCAGTTCCGGTTCAGTTCTACTTCAGTTCCAGTTTAATTCTATTTCAGTTCTAGTTCTGTTTTAGTTCCGTTTTAGTTTGGTTCTACTTCAGTTATAGTTAAGATTACACGATTCTTCAGATTCTAGTTCAGATTCGAGATTGTATTCTAATTTGAATACAAGACATGATTATAGTCCAATATATTAATAAGTTTCAAATTGAGATTTTATCTCAAACTTTACGTGAAATTTCAGTTCAGATTGCTGTTAAGTTTTAAATCAAAATTCTTCTTCAGTTGATCATTTAGATCCAAGTATATATTCTTGCCCAAATTTCAAACAACATTTCAGCTCATATTTAACTTCAAATTCTATATTGGACCCTAATTGAATTCCAGGTTAGATTCTTCAGTTTATGGTTCAGAATTTAATTCATACCAAAGATCATATTCCACTTCAGATTCCAGAAAAGATTCTGGTTTAGATTCCTGTAAAAATTTTGATTTAGATTCTATTTCATATTCCACTTCATTTTCTAGTTTTGACAAGAGATTCAGATGCCAGTTAATATTCCTTATTCTAAAGTTCTAAATTTCAGTTTCGATACTGTTCATAACATAGATCAGATTCCAGTGAAGATTCGGGTTAAGATTCTAGTTCATATTCCACTTCAGATTCTAGTTTGGTTTAAAGTTAAGATTAAAGTTTAGAATCTGAATCAGATTTCAGTTAAAATTACAATTCAGATACAAGATCAGATTGTAGCTGAGTTATCAGTTTGGATTCCAACAAGATTCTAGTTTCAGCTCAATTTCTGGTTCAAATTCTTGTTCGGAATCTTTTTTTTTTTAATTATAGTACAGACTCGAGATCAGATTCCAGTCTATATACTAGTAAATATTATATTTCAAATTATAGTTAAGATCCTATTTCAGAATCTGCCTTGGACTATTATTCAGAATCTAATACAGATATTAATACAGATTATTTAGCTCTAACGAAGTTTCTAGCACATTATCTACTCGTGAATTTGGATTGCAGTTCAGATTTTAAATAACAGTTCAGCTTATAATTTAGATTGGATTCTTAGTCAGATTTTATTTCAAATTTTAGCTCAGGTTCCTCTCAAGATCCTAGTTCAAAATCTAGCTCCATATTCAGGTTCAAATTATGTACTGTTCGAGATCTTCTTATTGAACAATAACCAATTTATTACTTTTTAAAATTTACGCGCTTTTCTCTTAACAAAAAAAAGAAAATCTGTAACATAGTTGACACTACTTAACCACAATATTGTTTACATTTCTGTGCGTGTCATTCCATTGATTCACTTATAGTTTCGTTGTTTTTCCTTATTTTCTGTTTCCTTTTCTAAAAGCCGCTTTCACACTTTTTCCTCTCCAACAAAATAACAGCTCAGCTCCACCAAATAAAACAACCCCCCACTAACCACAATTTCCTTTTCTCGTTGTCTCTGCTTCTGCTACTGTCAGCACCCCCGTCCGTCCGTCCATCCGTCCGTCTTTTACTGTTTCATGTTATTGTAGAGTCAGAACAGAAAAAGGAAAAAGTGGTTGTTAATATTTTCTTCCTTTATTTTTCACACAATCTTTATTTGGTTTTGTTGTTATTTTTGATTTTCTATTGTTGTTATTGTTGTTGTTGTTATTATTAGTATAGATTCGACTAGAACGCACTATTTATTATTGTTGTACAAATATTTATATGTAAATGTGTACGTGGGTGAGAATGAGAGTGTGTGTATTTTGATACACACATACAGAATGTATCCAGTATAGAAAATATATGTTTTATTTACAGTTATTTATCAAGTGTTGCTAGCCGGTATTTTGTACATTATCATTCACAACATGTGTCCCTGTCACTGAAGTTTTTAATGTTTCTTCTTCTCATTCCATCTTCCACCCAAATAGATTTTTCTTTCTTCTCTCATTCTCACCACTTTTTTCAGAGTTTTTATACTCTACACCATCATAGGAGATTGGGGTATTATGGGTATTGTGCTACGTCAATTTTTTATGGATACCGTTTGACTCAGGATCACTTTCTTAATCAATTTAACGATGTCCGTTCGTCCGGCTGGCTGACTGTCCATTTAAACTTTGTAAACAGAAGATTTCTTAATGAAATTTGGACGATGTCTATTAAAATTAGTGATGCTGGTACCGTTATTTCACGTAGCCAACATGAAATATTCCTTCCGAAATGGGGATTTAAGGTCACAAAAATTCTTAATATAAAGCGATTATAATGAAAGTTGGTAAAAATAGGTCTTATGATATTCTTAAACGATATGGTTGGGGTATTATGCTTCGCCCACTTTTAAGTATACCATTTGACTCAGGATCACTTTCTAAATCGATTTAAGGATGTCCATCCGTCTATCCGGTCCATGTAAATCTTGTAAACAAAATACAGGCCGCAGTTTTAAAGATATCTTCATGAAATTTGTACGTTGCCTATTGAAATTGGCGATGCTGAGACCATTACTTCACCTAGCCCACATACAAATGTTCCTTCCGGAATGGGGATTTAAAGTCACAAAAAAAAATTAAATTTAAAGGGAAAAAAGTCTTATGATATTCTAAAACGATCAGTAGGTAAAAGGATCGGTCCATTATTTCTCATAGGGTCCATACAACCTCCCCTCAAATGTCACATTTACTTTGGCATTATAATAAAAATTGGTGAAATCAAGACAAATATAACCAAAAATCGATGTGTGAAATTTGACGAGGTTAGGTCCATAATTTCCTCTAGCTTCCACATCAAAAATCCTTTTACAATGCACTAATCTCATATGAATGTTAATACGAGTATAATATGCGAAAAATACCTTTAAACATGAGTGGTTCATACAATTTTTGGTAGCTCACAGTTACAAACAACAATGCGGTGTAGGGTATTTAAAAGTCGGATTATAACTTCTTTCTTCTTTTTTTCACGAACAGAAATAAGTCTTGTTTTCAAAGTGTTTAGTTGCTATAAAAAACAGGTTTGATTCAATTTAACTTTTAAGGGATGCTGCTGCTACAAATGATAGGTTGGTTCTTGGTGCCTTAAAGCAGGCAACATTTTATGCTAAAAATGTGGTGTATGTGTGTGTGTGAGCGAGGGAATCCCCCCATAAAAATCTGTCTAGCAATAAAACCATTAAATCTGCACTGTGAGAAATAAATAAATAAATACATTTACATACATTTATTTTGGGTTTTTTGATTTTGCTGTTTATTTATTCCTTATTTGCAATTTAGGTTGAAATTGGCATATGAGATTACTTTGGAACCCCCTTTCAACCCCCTTTTTGTGATTACTAAAAGTGTATTCCTTTAAGTAAATGAAAGGAAAGAGTCATCTCAAGGTTAAGAAGTTAAATTTTAGTTTGCAAAATTCATTTATATTTAAAAGCTAAAATTGTTGCCTGAAAGCATAAAACAAATTCATTAATGCGACACGGAAGTGCGTTGTAATTATTAATGAATATTTGTTTTTGGCTCAGAACGCAGTAATTTGTTTATAATGTGATTTTGTTTGATTTGTGATTCAGCTTAATTTAAACGAATACAAATTTGAAGAAACATTTCCTTGTTAAATTAATCTAATGAAAAAAGGACTTGAAATGTCAGAAAGCACTCTTTTTACACTTCCGACATTTTAAAGTGTTCAGGAGCTTTGGGTGAATTTCGAAAGGCAAAAAATGAAAATGATTACAGATAATAAATTTTAAATCAGTTTTATTTCTGCTTTCTTGCAATTAATTTTCGATCCAGTAGAATATCAATTCCCAAGGAAAGAAACCAAATTTGTTGAGCTACCTATTCTGGACCTAACTTAGTTAAAGTAAACTTTTAATTCCAATTCCTCTAACTCCAATTTCAGTTCAACGTCTAATTTTAATTCCAATTCTCTTTCAGAGTTAAGTTCTGGATCCAATTCATTAGAAGTACAAATCTATTAAGATCGAGTTGGGATTCTAGTTCAAAATCTAGTTAACATTATAATTCTAGTTCAGATATTATTTTTGATTCCATTTCAAATTCTAAGTTAAATTCTTGTTCAGATTTCATTTCGGGTTCTAATTCAGAGTCCAGTTCAGATTCTAAGTTTTATTCCAGTTCAGATTCTAGTTCAGATTCCAAATCAAACTCTAGTTCAGATTTCAGTTCAAATTCTGACTCTAATTCTAAATCCAATTTAGATACTATTTAAGTTTATAGTTCTGATTCTTATTCCGATTCCAGTTGGGATTTTATTTCAGTTTAGTGCTAAAATTCCATGTTAGATTCTAGCTTATGTTCTAAATTGGATTCTAACTCAAATTCTAGTTCAAATTTAAGTTTAGACTTCAATTCAAATTCTGATTCAGACTGCAGGTGTTTAGGTTTTGGTTCAGACTCTAATTCAGAATAGATTTTGGATTTAAGTTTAAATTTCAGATTCTATATTAAGTTCTAGTTCCCGTTCAAATTTGAGCTTTTAGTTAAGATTCCGAGCAAGATTCTAGGTCAAAGTCTAGCGCAGATTCTATTTTAAATATGGATTTTGATTTAGAACCAAGTTTAGATTTCAAATTCTGATTTTATATCAAAAGATTTAGCTCGGATAGAGGTTCAGATTTTAATTCAGATTTAGTTCAGACTGTGGCTCAGATTCTAACTCACATTGTAAAACTATAGAAGTTCAGTTTCAATTCAGTTAAAAATTACTTCATCTCCAATGGAGTTCTAGTTCTTCTAGTTGTGTTCTAGTTTAGTTCTAGTCCTGGTTTTGAGTCAGATTCTAGTTCAAATTCTAGCTCAGATTCCAGTTCAGGTTCTAGTTCAATTGAAATGAAATTATTGTACAGAATTCTAATTGGCCTTTTACATTTTAGTCCAGAACTGAACTAGAAATTTAAACTAACTTAGTGTAGCTCTAGGGCTAAACATTTCTTCAGACTTTGAATAAATTAAGATTCGATTTGATTTTATACAGAATTCATATTAGACCATAGATTATACTTTCGATGAGATTAAGATTAAAATATATTTTAGTCAAGACTTTAGTTCAAAACCTACACTAGAGATTTCTCTGGACTTTAAAGAGGAATTTGATCAGGTATTAAGACTTGACTTTAGTCTAAACTAAAGAATTTAGTGCAGACTTTAGACTAAACTTTAATCTAAACTTTAGTCCAGACTTTGGACTTGACTTTCGTCTAGATTTCAGACGAGAATTTAGAGTAGTCATTAGTTTTAGACTAAACTTTAATCTAGACTTTAGACTAGACGTTAGTATAGACTTTGGACTGGGTTTTGGTATAGACTTAAGACCAGACTTTAATGTAGATTTTAGACGAGATTTTACACTAGACTTAAGCCCTAACCTTAAAGTAAATTTTAATCAAGACTTTAGTCCAAAAATGCATGATGCGATATTAGTGAGACTTTAGACTAGACTTTATTTATACTAGAATTTAGTCTAGACATTAAACTAGTCTTTCGACTACATTTAATTTAAAATTTGGACTCAAATTTAGACCAAACTTTACACTAGACTTTGTGTAGCATTTGGATTCAACTTTAATCTATCTTATAGACTGAACTTTAGTCCTGCTTTAAACCAGACTTTTGACTGAAGTTTAAACTATACTGCTGTCGAGTCTTAATCAATTTTTAAATCGAGATTTAGACAAAACTCTGAACAACTTTATATTAAAATTATGAAAATATTTTTTTTTTATTTTTTAATAATAAAATTTTAGTATTTAAAAAACTCACTGGAAATGGTATGTGGCGGAAAGAAACGATCACACCAGACGCATAAAAGCGGAACTAGAAAAATAAATTTATAAAAAAAAATGTTAGAATATAAAAAACTTTTCCAAAAAATTATTGAATTATGACTCAATGCACGATTCTGAGTAACCAATTCTGTAATGAGGATTATTGCTAAGCGAAATGATGATATTTTTCTATATTTTTAAAGTAGGATGTGTATATGTAACGTATAGACACCAGGGAGAGGGGTAACCCCCAGACAAAATAAATACAGATTATCGAAAATTTCAAGAACTATAACAGCGAAAGTCCTTAATTTGGTCTAAATCACTTTCTCAAGGATCTGTTTTACTGGACAAGATGTAGGACGGATATGAGGGATACCGCCCATACAAAGCCCATAATGGTTATCGAATATGTAAATAATTATATTTGCGAGAATTCTCCAATTTGATCCCAATCATTTTCTCAAGGATTTGTTTTACTGGACAAAATGTAGGATGGATAGGTCCTGGGGCATTGGTACCCCCATACAAAGCAAATATTTATTATCGAATATCTAAAGAACTATAATAGCGAGAGTTCTCAAATTCGGTCCCAATCGCTTTCTAAAGGATTTGTATTACTGGACAAAATGTAGGATGGATAGGTCCTGGGGCATGGGTACCTCCATACATAGCAAATTTTTATTATCGAATATTTAAAGAATAATAACAGCGAGAGTTCTCAAATTGGTCCCAATCGCTTTCTAAAAGATTTGTTTTACTGGAAATAAGGTAGGGCGGAAGGATTCTAAGGGGGAGGTAAAGAAGAACCTGAAGAATTATTACATCGAAAATCATTTAATTTGGTCAAAAACTCATCGTATGATTTTTTAATATAAAATGTCGCGTTTTTTTTTTTTTTAATTATTACCGGGCGGAGTACAATTTTTGAGCAGCAAAGCGCACCGGGTATAAACTAGTTGTCATGTTAATTAATTTTATATTATTAACTAAATCCTTAATGTAACAAATTTACAAAATATTACTTTGTAATTAAAAGAAAAATCATTTAAATCCCACTTCAACAACTTTTTTCACATTATTTTACCTAATTTGAGTGAGAGTGTGTGTGAGTGTGTTTGTGCAATCACATCATTTTCGATTAAAATCCAAAATTGCCTTTTAGCAAAATCCCACCGCAAAGAAAATATTGCGAATTTGTTACAAATTAAACATGTGAATATTTGTAACATCATGTCAGGAAACTTCACGTTTTTCCTCTTCTCTACTTTTCACCATTCACAACTTGTGACACACGTTCGTCAGTGTTATAATTACTCGACATTACCCAAGTGATAATGAAGAAGAAATAGCAAAATTTTGTAATAAAAATACGTATAAAGAATAATAAAAAGTGGAATAAAAACAAAACAACAAATGATGTGTCAGGACAAAACATTCATTTGCTATTTATTTAATACCAAAACACAGGAAAGGGGAAGAGTGAAATACAGAGAGAGAGAGAGAGAGAGGGAATTGGTGAAATGTTTTCGTTATTTTTGGTGGACAAAACACAGTGTAACCGCAATAATAATAATAACGTACGAGTTGCAACACATTTGTTTAACGTCAACAATGACAACGACAACAATGAAAAGGAAGAAAAACAAAAACAAAATCCAACAATTGTAAAAACGAATGAAATGTCTGAACAGTTATTATCCTGAAGGAATAAGTGAACAAAACTCGAAATGAAACAAATATTTCTGTTTTTTTTTCACTGGACTGAGGCTGATAAATTCAATTCAACTTTTCATAGAAAATAATAAAATGAAAACTACGAAAAGTAAATGCCCAGAAGGATGATTAAAGCAAAGGCACAAAATATAGCACACAAAAGAGAAAAATGAGGATGTGGGGGAGGTTTTACTTTATGTTTTATTTGAACCCAAATAAATGTTTAACCAGAGTCTGATAATAAAAAAGGGTATTGAAAATTGAAACAAAAAAGTTCAGAATCTTGTCGATTTTCCAGTTAAGATTCAAGTTCAGATATTATTATAGATTTTAGTCTGGATTATAATTCAGAAATCATTCTAGAAAATCTTCTTTAGACTCAGTTCAGATTCTAATATAAAATTCAAATTAAAAATCAGATTCTTCATTAAATTTTAGCTGATAAGATAAGAATCTGATTTAGATTCCCATTTCGATTCTCTTTAAGATTCTAGTTCAGATTAAATAGCAGATTCCTGTTCCGACTCTAGTACATATCTTATATTAAAGTCTATTTCAGATTCCTGTTCAATATCTAATTATGTTTCCATATCAGATTCTGATCTAGATTTAAGTTCAAATTCTAGTTCCATAGTACAGATCCAAGTTTCGATTCTCTTTAAGATTCTAGTTCAGATTAAATAGCAGATTCCTGTTCCGACTCTAGTACATATCTTATATTAAAGTCTATTTCAGATTCCTGTTCAATATCTAATTATGTTTCCATTTCAGATTCTGATCTAGATTTAAATTCAAATTCTAGTTCCATAGTACAGATCCAAGTTTCGATTCTCTTTCTGATTCTAGTTCAGTTTAAAGACCAGATTCTTGTTCTAACTTTAGTTCATATCCTACATCAAAGTCTATTTCAGATTCGAATTTAAATTCTTATTAAGATTCTAGCCCAGATTTTAGTTCAGAGATCTGTTCAATATCTAATTAAGTTTCCAGTTCAGATTTTAATCCAAACTCTATTTTAGATTTCAGCTCACATTCGAATAAAGTTATTATTTCAGATTCTTGTTTAGTTTCTAAAAAAAGTTTCAAATTCAGATTCTAATCCAGATTCTTTTACAGGTATTAGTTCATATTCTAGTTTACACAGAAAAAAAAACATGAAGCAAAATTAACGTTGAACATAGTTGATTTGAGATTGAATAAATTTTTTCATTTAGTTTAAATTAAACAGTTTGTAGTTTCGATTTCAGTCAAGATTCTAGTTCAGATTTTTCTAAGATATCAATTTAGATTCATGTACAAAAGTTCTACATTTTCTAGTTTCGATTTTGTTGAGGCTTTCAGATTCTAGTCAAATTCATGTTCAGATAATTGTACACGTTCTATTTACCTGTCTAGTCCAGATGTTTGTTCAGGAATCATTTAAAAAGTTAATCAAATTCTGGTCAATAAGCAACTCTAGATTATAGACAAAATTTTAGTTCGGATTGTAGGTCAGATTATAATCTAGTTTTAAGTGGAGATTCTGGTCTCGATTCTAGACTAGATTTTAATTTAGATTCCTTTTCTTTAGTTCTAGTTAATTTTAGTTCAGTTTTCGTTCAGTTTTTGTATATTTTTTAGTTAAGTTCCAGTTCAGTTCTTTTTTAGTTCTTGTTAGTACTAAATTAGTTCTAGTTCAGTTCCTTTTCAATTCAAGTTCAGTTTTAGTTCAGTTGTAGTTTAGTTCCTTTTGAATTCAAATTCAGTTCTTCTTGTTCAGTTCGAATTCATTTCGAGTACAGTAAGAGTTCAGTTCTAGATCAGTTCTAGTTCAGTTCTCGTTCACTTCTAGTTCAGTTCGAGTTCATTTCGAGTACAGTAAGAGTTCACTTCGAGTTCAATAAATAATGCAGCACCCGTTAAGTTGTTCCAGTTCTTTTAGAATTTCTTTGAAATTTCTTTTATCCCCTTTTCTACGCCTTTGGAACAGTAAATATTAGATAAGTGTATTATTTTATCCCAATGATATGTGTCCAACATATACAATTCCATATGTGTTACATGAAAACTACACCACAAAAAATTGTTTGTTTATTTTGGTGAAACTTTTTTGTCGAAATTGTTTCAATAAATAAATTTAATGATTGCAAAACAAACAGAATTAACAATAAAAGTTTTTTGTCGAAAAAAATTGCAAAAGAAAAATTATATTCCGTAAAGAAAAAGGGACAAAAGCTTTCAAACTCTTCGCTTGTTATTTAATGGGTACGATAAAGTTGGCAATGAACTTTAATCTGGTCATTAGTTAATTCAGCAGGATTTATTTAGAACAGTTTTAATAATGAATGAGGGAAATGTGATCCTATCAAACAATTCGAGATAAATGCATATATGAGATAAAAGACATATGTATTTGTTAGATACTTTTTACACTTTATGGTTTATTTAACATTTACAAGGTTAAAAACAATCCAATTATGTTAATAATTTAATCTCTTACAATCGAACTTCATTTCTCTTAATTAATTTCTTAATTAATTGAATGAAATAGAAAGAGAATTTGATAACCTTAAACATATTTGTGTTTGGCAATTTCTTTAGGCAATAAAAAGACTAAATAAAATAAAACAATACGAAAACAATTATTATCCACAGAAAAATATCAACAACAATGGCAGCAACTAAATTGTTTGGTCGTGGCAAAGAAACAAATTTTCCAAAAACACAAGTTTACTTTTGGAACGAGTATGAAAAAGTTTTGCAAACTTTTTTCTTTTTTTTTGATTTGGCCTAAAGTTAAACTACAACAACAGCAGTAAAACCAAAACAATTCTCTGAAACGAATGACTAGTCTTAGTCACTGGTGAGTGAATGAGTGAGTGAGTTAGTGAATAAGAAACTCAACTCGTTCGTTAGATTAAATTTAATCAGAACGTACGTGCTTCACACATTCTTTTCATTCCTTAACGTGTTTAGGCCAATTTTATTCTAGTTTTTTTTTGAGAGTTTTTTTCTTTTTGGGTATTGAATCGATTAAACTGCTGTGAGAACTATAAAAGTTAGGAACACTTTATTGCCATAGTTTTAATAGTTTAAGTGTGAATCATTATTTAGGTTGTTTTTATCTGATATTAGGAATAATTGATTGAAGATTTATGAGAGACTTTTTGGAATTTTCTAAATTTCTTTAATCAAAAAGTATATAAGATTTTCAAGGATTTAAAAGGACAACACAGAGTGTCTAAGTCTTTTTTGGGAAATAATGCTGTAACTTTTGAACCTCTTAAGTGTTCTACTTCAATTCTGGTTCAAATTTTAGTTCAGATTGTAGTTGATTACAATTTAGATTCTACTTTGGTTCTTTTTCGGTGATATTCATTGTAGTTCACTTTAAGTTCAGTTCTTGTTCAGTTATAGTTCTGTTATAGTTCACTTACAGTTCAGTTATAGTTCAGTTCTTGTTAATTTTAAGTTCAGTTCTTGTTCAGCTCTAATTCAGTTCTTGTTTAATTCTAGTGCAGTTCAAGTCTAGTTCAGTTCTAGTTCAGTTTCAGTTCAGTTCTAAATATTTTCTAGTTCAGTTCTATATCAGTTCTAGTTAAGTTCTAAATCAGTTCTAGTTCAGTTTAAGTTTAGAACTCGTTCAGTTCTAGTTCACTTCTAGTTCAGTTTTAATTTAGTTCTAGTTCAGTTCTAAATATTTTCTAGTTCAGTTCTAGTTTAGTTCTATTTCAGTTCAAGTTCACTTCTAGTTCAGTTTTAATTAAGTTATAGTTTAGTTCTAGTTCAGTTCTAGTTTAGTTCTAGTTCAGTTCTAGTTCAGTTCTAATTCAGTTCTAGTTCAGTTCTCGTTCAGTTCTAGTTCAGTTCTAGTTCAGTTCTAATTCCGTTCTATTTCAAGTTTAGTTCTAGTTCAAGTCTAGTTTAAGTCTAGTTCAAGTTTAGTTCAAGTCTAGTTCAGGTCTAGTTCAAGTCTAGTTTATTTCTAGTTCAGTTCTAGTCCAGTTCTAGTTCAGCTCTAGTTCAGTTATAGTTCAATTCAGTTTTAATTCTAGTTCAGTTTAATTCAGTTCTAGTTCAGTTCTAGTTCAGTTCTAGTTCAGTTCTAGTTCAGTTCTACTTTGGTTCTAGTTCAGTTCTAGTTCAGTTCTTATTCAGTTCTATTTCAGTTCTTATTCACTTCTAGTTCAGTTCTAGTTCAGTTCTAGTTCAGTTCTAGTTAAGTTCTAATTAGGTTCTAGTTCACTTCTAGTTCGGTTCTAGTTCACTTCTAGTTCAGTTCTAGTTCAATTCTAGTTCTGTTCTAGTTCAGTTTTAGTTCAGTTTTAGTTCAGTTTTAATTCAGTTCTAGTTCTGTTCTAAATATTTTCCAGTTCAGTTCTATATCAGTTCTAGTTTAGTTCTAAATCAGTTCAGTAGTTCAGTTCTAGTTAAGTTCTTTTTTAGTTCTAGTTCAGTTCTAATTAGGTTCTAGTTCAGTTCTAGTTCAATTCTAATTCACTTCTAGTTCAGTTCTAGTTCAGTTCTAGTTCACTTCTAATTCAGTTCTAGTTCAGTTCAAGTTTAGTTCTAGTTTAGTTCTAGTTAAGTTCTAGTTCAAGTCTAGTTCTAGTTAAGTTCTAGTTCAAGTCTAGTTCAAGTCTAGTTCAAGTCTTGTTCAAGTTAAGTTCAAGTCTAGTTCAGCTCTAGTTCAAGTCTAGTTCAGTTCTAGTTCAGTTCTAATTCAGTTCTAGTTTAGTTCTAATTCAGTTCAAGTTTAGTTCAAGTTCAGTTTTAGTTAAGTTCTAGTTCAGTTCTAGTAGAATGTTAACAGCTACGTCCCTAACAAGATAGAGCCCTGTACTCCAAACAATCGAACAGCTCTTATCATGTGAAAGGTAAATAATTCCGAGTTGGCCAACTTTGGAGGACTTTGTCCCTGCATACATATACATTGCGATATCTCTAACGGCTCAAAAGTTATTTTAAATTAAAAAGCGACTTTGACCCCTGATTTTACTCATGAATTACAAAATTTAAAATTCCTTCAATTTAACACTTCTATCGGTGGAGGTTATTGCAAATCTAAAAATATCACCCCTTTTTCCTTTGTGGTCTAGGAAACAATATCATGAGCTAAATAATTGTTATACACATACATACACACACCTATGCAAACATAAATTCATATTCTGTATGTGTATTTTCAGAAAGATATAAATGAAAGATAATTTAGTTTTTTTCTCTGTATGTAGAAAAGTATTGGATGTTTAAGTATTTCTTTATGTAAATAAGTGGGTGTCAAAATGTAATATATAATATATATGTGATGCCAAAGGCAGTTTTAGTTTATATTAGTATTAGTATTTATTACATACATCCACACATACATTCTCATAAACACAGATACATATTTAATAAAACACATGTACTTAATTTTATATAAATGGGGAGAAAAGAAGTGTATTATCGTCATTATAATGTAATAATAACACAAACATCGATTTATTTTATGTCAATGTTCAAGAGAAAAAAGCAGGTATATTATGGTTATGTTTAGAAAACTATTAGGGGAGTAACTTGAAAATTTAATCTAAATTTCAAAATTAGTTTAAGATTTTCATTGCTTCAAAGAAAACAAAATTTCCTGAAACAATTTGGCAACCAAATGAAATTTATTCTTTAGAGTCCTTTCAAATGTTACCCTCCTATTAATATTTTTCTCACACAAACACACACTCACTGCTGTTAGTGCATGTTAAAAAAACATATTTATTTATTAGTTTGCATGTACAGAATTTCACACATAAATATGTGTTTATTTTATAGTTAGAAACCTCTTAAAAACTAATCAGCAAACAATCGATATAAATTTTTTAAGGTGTGAGACCATGAAAATGTTAACATACAATTTTTTAATGCTGGAACTGATTTAAGATATAAGATTTAAAGTTTTTAAATCATCATTCATATTATATTCAACGGAGAATAATTTTAGCAAATATCAGATTATAGTCGGTTAAAGACAACCCAAATTATAGAACAACCCCAGTAGAATATAACCTTATTATTTTTCCAAAAAATCTTCAATATGTATATTAAGATACTCTCATCATCTAAAAGCATACAAATATTCCACTAAAGAACTATTTTGGTTTTGAGGTAAAAAATTAATATGCACTTCCGTTCTGAAATGAAGCCTATATCAGTATGGGCGTTCTGCATCAATCAATACAAATTGTAGTCAGAGGAAAAAGGTGTGGGGCCATGAACATTTTAATATTAATTTTTAAATATTTGAAACATCATTATTATATTCGCGGAGAATAATTAAAAGAAGTATTAGGTTATAGTGGGTTAAAGCCAACAAAAAATTATAGAACAACCCCAGTAGAATATAACCTTATTATTTTTCAAATAAAACTTCAATATATCCCAACATACTCTCATCATCTTAATAGCGTATGAATATTGCACCAAAGAACTTTACTGGTTTTTGAGTTAAAAAATTAATGGTTCCAAAGTGAAGCAAGTATGGGCGTTCTGCATCAATCAATACAAATTGTAGTCAGAAAAGCTTGTGAATATGTTTGGTAGTCAAACTCAACCCATTTACTGTTTTGCTAACCGTTTTTGACCTTCTCATGTGTTGCCATGACGAAAGACTTTTTTTGATTGAGATTATTTCTCATTAAATTCCCCAATTTAAAAGCTTATAATTACTTTGACTTCATGTACATTGGATTGTAGTTGATTTAACTGTTTGGTAGGACTTTTTCCATTTCCTGACAATAATAAATGGAATTTAAACAAATTTTTTATGAATTTTTGTAGAACAAATTCTATATTTAATTATATAATTTCGTGTTAACATTTTTTCAGACTCCCGCCTTATTTACTGATATTTTTTCATTGCAAACATATTGAAAAACAATATTTGCAATGTTGTGATTTTATAAAGATTAGCAAATAAGTAATAATGACATTTTCAACAGATTGCTAAGAGTCTGGGAGGGACTTGTAAAAATTATAATAAAAAAATATTTAACAATGAACTTTTATAAAGAGGACAAAGGATTAAGATTTCTTTTTTTTTAATTAAAAGCAAATAATAATGATTATTAATGAACAGGGAGACTAATAATATGAACACAAAAGCTATATAAGCTCTATATTGGTCTATCTAAACCCCGATGCTTCAGTTTATCTAGTAAAGCAGTTTTCTTTCTCACAACAAAGCAGATATGATTTTTCGAGATTCGCCATTTTCAGAATTCGAAAATATTTTAGACAATTATGTAAGAACTATAACAACTAGAGTTCTCAAATTCGGTCCAAACTACTTTCTCAAGAAACTGCTTTACTTTACAACAAGAAGGACGAATAAGACCATGGGGAGGGATATCACCCATACAAAGAATATATTAATTATCGAATATTTAAAGAACTATAACAGCGAGAGTTCTCAAATTTGGCAGACAAAATGTATAACTGATAGGACCAGGGGGAGAGGTACTCCCATACAAATCAAATTTTAATTACTAAAATCCATTTTAATCGTATAAAACTCTAATGTTTGCAACGTACTATTTTTGCGAAACGAAGTTTGCCGGATCTGCCAGTGGGCAATAAAATTGAATTTCGAAATTTGTTAAACAGCGGAATGTTAATTTTGTTCTTGATATTTTACGTTTTATTTTTATACTCTCCGCCTTCGACTTAGTTATGTCCGTCTATTTGTTGTTGCCACACTGGGTCCACAATAATTGACACAATTCAATGATATTTGGTCTGAGTATTTTTTATATAATTCTTACTATTTTTATATAATTCTTACTTGTTTTATTTATTAAATAATATATTACAAAAATAAAATCGGAATATATTCTTTATGGGGTTTTAGATGATTCAATTTGAGCGTTACACATGGAATGACATAACCTCTATCACCATTTTCGAAATTAATTTTTAATCTTTAAAAAAATTATCGAATCTTTATAAAAATCGTTTAAATTTAATAAAGATTTTTTTAATATTTATGTTTCGAAGTTTTTCAAATTAATTTCGAAATTAATTTCGAAAATTTTTAAATAAAAATTTTTTATTTTAATTAAAGAAGTGATTATTAGTGAAATATTGAATTTCTAGTGAAAATTTTAATTTTTATAAAAAATTTTAATTTTAATAAGATATAAAACTTTTGATAAAAAATTATTAATAATTTTTATTGAAAATTAAATTTCAAGTAAAATTTTGATAAATTGAAATTTTTGTGAAGAAATATTTTTTTTATTTTTTTTTAATATTTTATTAGGAAAATATTTAACCAAAAAATTAAATTTATGTGAAAATATTTTTAGTAAAAAATTATATTTTTAGAGAATTTTTTTTTTTTTTGAAATATTGAATTTTTAGTGAAATATTTAATTTTTAGAAAAAATTTAATTTTAATAAGATATAAAACTTTTGTGAAAAAAATTATTTTTTTTTTAATTTCAATTTTTAGTGAAATTAATAATTTTTATTGAAAATGAAATTTCAAGTAAAATTTTGATAAATTGAAATTTTTGTGAAGAAATATTTTTTTTTATTTTTTTTATATTTTATTAGGAAAATATTTAACCAAAAAATTAAATTTATGTGAAAATATGTTTTTGGTAAAAAATTATATTTTTAGAGAAAAATATTTTTTTTTTTTTTTTTTTGAAATATTGAAATTTTAGAAAAATATTGAATTTTTGGTGAAATATTAAAGTATTAAAGTTTAGTATAAAAATTGAAATTTTAATAAAATATTAAATTTTTGTGAGCATTTAATTTTTTGTTGAAAATTCAATTTCAATTACAAATTTAAATTATTTGCTTGATATATTGAATTTTTAGTGAAGATTGTTTTTAGGAATATATTGAATTTTTTAATAAAAAAAAATAAAAATAAAATTTTAATGAAAAAATTTAATTTTATTAAAAAAATTGAAGTTTTTAGAGAAAAATTGAATTTTTATCGAAAAAATTGATTTTGGGTAAAAACCTGTATTTTATGGAAATTGTTAATTCTTTTGTGAAAATTAAATTTTAAGTAAATATTTTATAAAAAAATATATTTTTAATAAAAAATATTTTTTTTTAAATTTTTAATTAAATTTTTAGAGAAAAAATATAATTTTTAGTGAACTTCGTTTTGCAAAAAGAAAAAAATGTTGCGATACCCCTGGCATTATCTGTTCTATGTTTTATTCAGCAAAACAGTTTCTTGAGAAAATTGTGGGTAACAAATTATTTTTGAATTTTAAAAAATTAAAAAATATCAAAATGATGTTTTTAAGATTTTAAAAATACAATTGAAATTAAGTTCGAATATTTTCGAAATTCTTATTTTTAAAAAATGATCCTTTTATTATTTTTATTCGAACTTTAGAAATTCAATGATCGGGAATTTTCGAATATCATAATAAAATTCGAAATAAAGCAAATTTGAAAATTGTCTTTAAATTTAAAAACTGTTCATTAGTAATAAAAAATAATTAAAAAATTTAAACAAATTTAAAATTTGGTTTCAATATTTTCGAAGTTCATATTTTTAAAAAATTATAATTTCTAATAAAAAAATTTGAAATGACATGTCTATATATTTAAATTTTATTTCAATTTTTATATTCGAAATTCAAAAAAAATTAAAAACAAAATAGTCTTATTTTATCATATCAATTAAACAAAAATTCGAACATAGTAAAATTCGAAGATCGAAAACCGACCTACACCACTGTAGGTGATGGGGTTATTATGCTTTTTGCGAATGTTTGTTACGGGCAAAAAAAAAATGTCTTACCACCACTGAGTCGATTTAAGCATGCCCGTCCGTCCAACTGGCTGTCCATGTAAAGCTTCTTCGAATAGTGCAATGAAATTTGACACGTATTATTATTCTGGCTTAAGGACAATGCCTATTGAAATTGGTTATGATCGGTCCATTATTTCATATAGGCCCCCTACAAATGTCCCCTAGAAATGGTATTTTAAGTCCACAAAATTCTTTAATATAAAACGATCTTATCCAGAAATAAATCTTATTATATTCTTAAACGATGTGCCAAAATGTACGAGGATCGGTCCTTTCAAAACTCATAAATCGCATATATACGTGGGTTTGTAATAATATTTAGTCAAGTAAAGATAAATATAAGTCAAAACCGCTTATACGAGGGTCGTTTCATATTTTTTCAAATTACCATACAACCCTCCAAAAAAAATCCTTTTTCACATAAAAGTTATTATCATAATAATATATTGCTTACATAAGCATAAATAAAAAAAGAAAATTATACGAGGGCTGTTCATAAATTTTTCGTAGCAACCAAAAACAACAGTGTGGTAGAGGATATTAAATAGTCCTTAGGCAGTTTTTAAAGAACTTCTAATAAGTATTGGTTTTATAATAGAAGCACTTTTAAATGGTTGGCAACTTTACGAAAGTTTAATTTATTTAATTTTAATTCCATTTTTATTTAGAAATTTTCTTGTGAAATTTAATTTCTAAAGTAATAAATTTCCATTTCACTTTAAGATCGCTTTAAGCGTTTCAGCTTGAATGCAAGTAATACACTTAACACAGCACTTAATACACTTACTAAGCTTTTTTCACCTCTTCTCCTCTCTTAACCCCACCCCCCGCCACAACACAATTTCATTTCACACTTAAGCCAAAAGTGCCCTATTTCATAAAATTACACTTTAAATTCCATAAAAGAGTTGAAAAAAAATTTTAAAATAAAAAAAATGTGAAACAAATTGACCCAATAGGCAGCAAAACAACATTTATCTTTCTTTACTTTTATACTCCAGAGAAACAATGGCAGAGAACAATAAAAATACCATGACACTTGAGAAAATGTAGGAGAAGAACAAAAAAATATGAAAAAAAATGCAATAAAAAATGATAAGATATATGATAACACACACACACATACACACTCGCATATCTACTCATATAACCACCAACACTAAAGTAATTTAAAAACTAAAGAGAGAAAGATAAGCAGAGTAATGCAGAGTAATTTTATTGCATACATTTAGGAGTTCGCATATGTGAGAGTATGAGGGAGAGAGTTAGCAAGGATTGTAAAAAAAAGTAATAGTTATATAAGTATGTGAGTGTATTTATAATAAAATCTATGTTATCCTGCCAAGAACAAACACTCTTTAAGTGACTTAAGCTTTAAGTGGCGTTTTAAGTACCGCCAACTCTTTACTCTACTTCTACTACTAAACATATGCAAAATGCAAAAAAAAAATAAACAAAAAATAAATAAAAAACAAATTCATTTCCCTTTCCTTTTTCCCTAAGCTCCTTTTGATTTTTTCCTGAAAAAAAAAAAAAAATGTGAAAAATAAAAAAAACAAAAAATTCATCAACTATGTCACTGTACTGCCAGTCATATTTCAAAATGATGAAGTAAGAAAGCAACAACGACAACAACGTACAACTCTTACCACTCTCAACAACAACAAACAAATAATATTCAGCTGTTGATAGAGGTGCTGAAGGCACAGTGTTCTGCTTCCTTATAAAGTTTCGGCAAAAAAGATAAAACTGCATTAGAACTAAACTAGAAATTATCTAGAACTGAACTAAAACTGAACTAGAACTGAACTAAAACTGAACTAGAACTGAATTAGAACTGAACTAGTACTGAATTAAAACTGAACTAGAACTGAATTAAAACTGAACTAGAACTTAATTAGAACTGAACTAGAACTGAACTAGAACTGAATTAAAACTGAACTAGAACTGAAATAGAACTGAACTAGAACTGAACCAGAACTGAACTAAAACTGAATTAGAACTGAACTAGAACTGAATTAAAACTGAACTAGAACTGAACTAGAACAAAAGTATGATTGAACTAGAACTGAACGAGAACTGAACTGGATCTGAACTAGAACTGATCTAGAACTGAACACAATGAAGATAACAGAACCAAAAGAACGAAACTTCTAATTCCAATCGAAAGCTCATATATAGATGAAATACAATGAATATTACATTGAACTAGTTACGATCTAGAAGTTTAAGCGAATGTGCGCTCAAGGAATAACCGAAGTATCCGTGCAGAAATTCTTAGATCCTATAAGAAAATGAGATGAGAGTTTATATCATATTACTCCATCCTACAGACACACCTAAATTGCATTGGGATGGAAAATGCAGGCCTACGTCATTATCCGGATTTCGAAATTCCTAATTGAACAAGCCTTTTTTCTTTGATTGCTCTCTTAAAATTAATCTATAAACTGAAATATATAGTATCTTTCCAATTATTCTCTACGTCTCCAAAACACTGTGCAACACTGATATGACGGGTTTAGTCGTCAGGCATTCATGTCAGAGAAGGCATGATAATGTTTTGTAGGGATTCATGGTAAAATAAACATGTGAAATGAAAGTGAAGGTGGAAATATGTGTTTTTAGGTCATCACTAGGCACTCACTCACACACTCTGACTCACTCTTTCATACTTGTTTAATGAAAAATAATGTGGTAAAACAACAGTTAAAGCGTCAGCTGCAACTGCAACATAAAACTCTGTAAAACAGTTACTGAAAATACAGAATTTAACTGAATACAATTTTGAACAATGAAAAAAAAATATTATCAACATCCTTGTGGCAAGATAAAACCAAACAAACAAAAACAAATAACAAAAACAGGAATAAGGATGCAAAGAGTCGAACAGATGCAGCAGCAACTGTAGCAATGGAAGGAAGACAGTGTTTTAACAAACAAAGAAAATAAAACAAAAACAAAAAAAAAACTCACAAATGAAATGAATTTAGTACAAGTGCTAGAAGGTAGCAACAAAAAACATCGCATAGAAATATTCCCATATATAAAAGAGGAAAAAAAGGAGCCTACATTTAATACAAGCATTTTTTAGAGGATGGATGCCATGATGATGATGACGACGATGATAAACTGTTGAAAAAAACAAGTAATAATATTTTTCTATATGAAGAAGGAAGAAAAACAGCCACTTGAAATTGTTGCAACAAATTTTTTTTTAACACAAAACGGAAGGAAGCCAACAACTCGGTAACGTTAGCAGCAGTTCAGTTACTTACTTATTTACTTAAGAGACCAGAGAGAGTGAAAGAGAGAGAGAGAGTGGCAAGGGAGTACAGCAACAAATATCTAAATAAAAATAATATTACACTTGTCTAATGTTGGCAATATGTTGCTTTATAAAAGTCCTTTTGTACTGATGTTTGTACATTTTGGCATCACATGTAATTAAATCGCAATCAAAATAATTAAAACAAAAAAAAAGAAGGAACATTTTTTCCCACTTCACAGAGAGAAAAAATTGCACAACTGCGGTGAAGATTTTTGCACAATTTATGTTATTACCGACCAGTGACATCAATGTCCCCCTTTTTTTTGAAAAGGAAGGAATTTGGGAAAATGTGAATAATTGTACAGTGGGTTAGATGTCAGTGAGGCAAAACTATAAATTTTTGGATTTCTAAACGTGATGTATGAAGTTTCATTCATAGAAATCTCACTGAGTTAATTTATATGCGAAGAATTTTAAAACTGACATTTTGATTAAGTCTCTCGCCTATTTTGAGATTTCAAGGAAGTCTTATTAAGAGAATTCCCGGATTACAGGCGATATTTGCAGAACTGGAAAATACCGTAGTTTAATATGATACTTAACATGTGAAACACTGTGAGTATAACAAGTAACGCCAAGTTTTCTTTTCTTTATGTATACAAAACCCATCTTCAGATGGAAATATATATCAATGGATATCAATATGAATACACTGAAAACAATTGAGAAATCTCTGCATATTTCGACTTATTTCTAAAGAACCACGAGAACGCTTAAGTTTTCAGAATGCTTCTCAGATTAAGCCAATTTAAGAAGTTAGAAGCTAAAAAATATCCGTGAGTTACATACATTGCGAAACATATTAAATATGAGAAAATCAAACGCAGTGTGAATTCTTGGTAAGAAGTCCCAACCTTAAAACCATACGCAGCCGCAAAAATGTTATTGAATTTAAAGGCCAATAAGATATAAACAAATCAAGTTGGTCAAAATTAATAGTAAATCTCTCAAAGCATTTCCAGTCAATTGCAGACTTTGAAACTAATTCAATTAAAATTAAGGATATTAAGGATATTGAGAGCTGTACTTTTTGCTTGTGAACCAAAGCTATTGTGGCTCCATTACATTAACATTAAGAAATGAAAGGCATTGGCCTAATTGATTTTGATTCTACTCGAGCCATTATTACTGTAGTTTAATTACTTAATTGAAGCGGCTAAAGTTAACGAAGGTTATTGAATTCAAAGGCCAATAAGATAAAAACAACTCAGCGACTTTTGATTAATATTTAATTTTACTCTGGTTGGGCAGGTATACTACCATTACCACAAGGTGAAAGGGTTAGGCTACAAAGTTGTACTAAGGAATCTTGTCCAACTCATTTTTTCCCTAAAAATAAAGTGGTCAGTTTGGTGTTGAAACTCAAAACTGGTTAGGGCAGCAATGCAAATCCATAATAAATTTAACCAGTTTTCTATCAAAGATACTGTATTCTTTATTTAGTATAAGGATTTGGAAAGTTTAAAGATAAAGTATTGAAAACAGTCCTAAATGTACAAAGAACTGTCACTATATATTGTGAGTTCCAGGAAACGATTGAACATTACGAAAACCACATATTTAAGTATCGAATTATTACCAATAATAATTAAGAAACACCAAGACCAATCAGCGAAACCAGCACTAAGTTATTGCTCTGTATTTGAATTAAGGAACATACAACCTGTCACAGTCTACAAACGTCTGGTGCAAATGAGATTAGAATGGACGTTTAACGCCTGCATCGACCATTGTTTGGAAAAATGGGTAAAAACAAAGGAATATAAATTTTGACAAAAAACTTGACGTAGAAGTGTGATTTCAAATAACATATTACATTATATTTGTATGCTACTACTCTAAGGAGCTACCCCGAACAGTCCCATTGTTTTAAGAACGAGAATTAACTGTCAGGAATCTCAAATATGAAGCATTTCTTCTTGAAAATACTCTTAAAATTCTTTGATTCTGTTTTAAAGGAAATATCGTCAAGGCATTTGCGATGCTGCCGGCAAAGAAAGGGAAGCTGCGGTACATGTTTAAATTGCTTTGAAACATGTACCGCAGCATTATCTTGCTGTATCTATCAGCAATTCATTATAAATTATATTAAAAATTGGAGAAACATAATGAGATCACATACATATATTATCATGCGGAAAAATTCTTAATGCTATTAACTGGAAAGTTTTGATGCATCTACTGTAAAGTCTTAACTTTGGGTCTAGACTATACTGCAGATCCCCTGAAGTCTACAATAATGGAATTATGAAGCTTCCCGCAAATTTACGAAAAAAGTTATGTAAAATTATGAAACAGAATATTTCATATCACATTTCTCTTTGCAAAAAATCACTATTTTCTTTAATCTCTTATTCCTGTGCAACCTCAGATGATCACCTCAAAAGTGTGCTACATATTTTTATATACAATTATATTCCAAAAGTATGCTACAAATTCAAAAGCTTTCAAACAAAAACAACAAAATTATTTACAAGAAGATATATGAAGACACATTTATGTAAACCAAAAAATTTGCTTTAAAGAATTTTCAAATAACACTCTCACACACACTCATACACCTACAATAGTCTACATTTGTGCACACACATACACATACACACTCATAAGTATTTTGCGAAAATAAAATATATGACAAACAACAATTTTATGTCACAAATTGCGCAATATAATTACAACAACAAAAAACACACAGTTAGAAATTATAATTATCCTGATTATTTATGCGACTAACACACTTAGTGTTTAGCTTAAAATACACACACGAACACACACACATACATTTACACGTGTAAGTGAAAAATAGCGAGAGTAAATTGTTGTTCACAACAAAAAAAAGTACATTTAATTTGAATTTTATTTTACTTTTATTTATTTATTATTTTTTTGCTTCAATTTAATTGTGAATTCGTTCATTCACCTTTAGGGTTTGTCATACTTTTCTATTTCAAAATTCCCCCCAAGAAGGAGCATAAAAAAGGTTTGTGAAAGGGATTTAAAGGTCATAATATTAAATATTTAATAAAAATCTTGTGCTTTAACTTTCTAATTTTTATATCTTTCACCACCACAAGTAGTGATTAGGGTATATTAACTCTGTTATTACATATGCAACGCCTAGAAGGAAAGACCTAAGTCCCAAGTCGTTTTAACTAGGTCCGTCTATTCGTATGTCTGTATGGCTGTCTGTTGGAAACATTATTACGCTTATAATAATTGTCCAAATTCAATGAAATTTGGTGAATTTTTGGTTATTATTTAATCCAAGCTATTTTGGTCAATTATCATAAAATTTATAGACCGATATCTCAGACAACCTTAAAATTCCGAAAAAATAGATTTTTCAACATTAATTAAATAACAAGAATTCAACCATAAAATACAGTTAAATGTAGTTCATTACAGTACAGATATATATTGCTATAGATCCCATAAAAATGTATAAACCGATATCTGAGCCAACCTCAAAATTCAGAAAAAAATGTTTCAGTAAGTAACTGGATTAAATAGAATTCAACCATAACATATAGATATATATACGTCATTATGGTACAAATAAAATCATCAAAACTTTCTATATGATAAAATATAGAAAATTTTGATACACCCCAAAATCAGCGTGCCATATAGACAATTTTTGAAATTTGTAACACATATTTAATTAAACATAACAATAAACCCAAAGAAATTAGGCTATGATAGGGTCTTTATTTGTCCCAGATACCACATAAATCCCTTTCCCGGAATTTTACTTTAAGCTTATGAATCTCTTCAATATGAACCAATTTTATTGAAATTCTGAATGGTTGTTATTCTTACTGTCCTGAATAAACATATGTAATTTATTTCACCGATCTTGGTTTATACATAGCTATAGTTCCCATATTGGGCCCCTACCCGAAAAACAGTTTTGAGCTTATAAAACTCTTAATTGGATTAAAGCTTGGAAGACTATATATTTTTTTAATTGTCTTTAATATTTGTTATTTATTTGACCGATATCGATCTATGATTTGCAATAGTTCCTATTTAAGTCTCCTTCCCGGAGAACAATTATTTCTCTTATACACAAGCCAATCTTATTGATAATTGTCATATCTTCAATATATTTTACTAATTTGGCGAATATCGATTACTGTTTTGCTATAGCTTCTATATATTTTATTGAAATTTGATACACCTTTGATTTGATACCTTTTTTTTAACTGCCTTTAATATACAAATCTAATTTGATAATAATCGGTTCATATTTGGTTATAACTCCTTCCCAGAATAGTGTTTTTTTTTTTAATAAAATCGGTAATTTTAAAAATTTGCTATCATACTTCATTCTAATTTTATAGAGACCCTTTTTTGGAATCGGTGTTAAAGCTAATGAACGAATATTTAGTTTTTTTTTTGGTCAACATATTCAACTCACACAAATGTTTGGATAGTTTAAGTGAAGGAGGGTATTTAAGATTCGATACTGCCAAATATATCATTCTCACTTGTTTAGATTTTATAAAATCAACTTTGAGTTTATAAAACTTTTCTCTCATATACATGTATTAAAGTTTGTATGTGTGTTTGTGTTTTCAATTAACGCAACATGGCATCCATCACAACACAACACAATAAACAACCAATTACACTTGTATGACGGTCGATTACATTTCGTTTTTAATTAGTCGATTTCATTCAAGTGGTTTTTATTAATATTTTTTTTTTGTTTTTTATTTTTCATATTTTAAGAAAATACTTTTATAGGCAGAAGCAGCAGCATTTGATTGGATTTTTCCCCCAACAAAAAATAAAGTGCTCTTAAGCACGGTCTACCAATTATAATGATTTTCTATGTGTGTGTGTGTGTGTTCCTATAAATCAATTCAGCAGTTGTATGTGTAAAAAGTACAAGTATAAAAATTGATTTGTCGTTTTGAAATTGAGCGGAAAATTTTTTCAATCTACACTTTTTTCTTTTATATCTAAACTAAAGTGCTTGAAATCCATCAGTAAATAACCAAGGGGACCACAAGGCACTATAAATCAATAGACTAAAAAACAATCCAAATAATAGATACCAGAGAACAGAACAAAAAACAATCCGGAAAATAAAACGGATACTAGTCTAAAAAAATCTATAAATTCTATAAATTAGACTAGATTCTAGTCTATAAAATAGTTAAGTTTTAGTCTATTAAATAGACTAGATTCTTGTCTTTGAAATTGACTAAATTCTAATAGAATAGATCCACGTCTATAAAATAGACTAGTTTCTAGTCTATAAACCATTTTTTAGTCTATAAAGTAGACCAGTTTTAAATCAGTAATACTTAATATTTTAGACAATGAAATAAACTAGTTTCTATTCTATAATATGGACTAGTTTTTAGTTTAGCGTATAATCTAGACTGTAGACTAGGTTCTAGTCTGTAATACATAATATAGTTTCTGGTCTTTCGCATAGACTAGTACCTAGTCTAAAGAATTAACAAGTTTATAGTATATGGAATACACCAGTTTATAGTCTATAATATGTACTACAAGTTAGTCTATAAAAACAAATTATAGTCCATAATATAGACTAGCTGCAAGTCTTTAATATATACTAGTTTCTAGTCTATAATATAGACCAGTTTCTAGTCTATAATATAGACCAGTTTCTAGTCTATAATATAGACCAGTTTCTAGTCTATAATATAGACCAGTTTCTAGTCTATAATATAGACCAGTTTCTAGTCTATAATATAGACCAGTTTCTAGTCTATAATATAGACCAGTTTCTAGTCTATAATATAGACCAGTTTCTAGTCTATAATATAGACCAGTTTCTAGTCTATAATATAGACCAGTTTCTAGTCTATAATATAGACCAGTTTCTAGTCTATAATATAGACCAGTTTCTAGTCTATAATATAGACCAGTTTCTAGTCTATAATATAGACCAGTTTTTAGTCTATAATATAGACCAGTTTCTAGTCTATAATATAGACCAGTTTCTAGTCTATAATAAAGACCAGTTTCTAGTCTATAATATAGACCAGTTTCTAGTCTATAATATAGACCAGTTTCTAGTCTGTAATATAGACCAGTTTCTAGTCTATAATATAGACCAGTTTCTAGTCTATAATATAGACCAGTTTCTAGTCTATAATATAGACCAGTTTCTAGTCTATAATATAGACCAGTTTCTAGTCTATAATATAGACCAGTTTCTAGTCTATAATATAGACCAGTTTCTAGTCTATAATATAGACCAGTTTCTAGTCTATAATATAGACCAGTTTCTAGTCTATAATATAGACCAGTTTCTAGTCTATAATATAGACCAGTTTCTAGTCTATAATATAGACCAGTTTCTAGTCTATAATATAGACCAGTTTCTAGTCTATAATATAGACCAGTTTCTAGTCTATAATATAGACCAGTTTCTAGTCTATAATATAGACCAGTTTCTAGTCTATAATATAGACCAGTTTCTAGTCTATAATATAGACCAGTTTCTAGTCTATAATATAGACGCAGTTTCTAGTCTATAATATAGACCAAGTTTCTAGTCTATAATATAGACCAGTTTCTAGTCTATAATATAGACCAGTTTCTAGTCTGTAATATAGACCAGTTTCTAGTCTGTAATATGACCAGTTTCTAGTCTATAATATTTACCAGTTTCTAGTCTATAATATAGACCAGTTTCTAGTCTGTAATATAGACCAGTTTCTAGTCTATAATATAGACCAGTTTCTAGTCTATAATATAGACCAGTTTCTAGTCTATAATGTAGACCAGTTTCTAGTCTATAATATAGACGCAGTTTCTAGTCTATAATATAGACCAGTTTCTAGTCTATAATGTAGACCAGTTTCTAGTCTATAATATAGACCAGTTTCTAGTCTATAATATAAACCAGTTTCTAGTCTATAATATAGACCAGTTTCTAGTCTATAATATAGACCAGTTTCTAGTCTATAATATAGACCAGTTTCTAGTCTATAATATAGACCAGTTTCTAGTCTATAATATAGACCAGTTTCTAGTCTATAATATAGACCAGTTTCTAGTCTATAATATAGACCAGTTTCTAGTCTATAATATAGACCAGTTTCTAGTCTATAATATAGACCAGTTTCTAGTCTATAATATAGACCAGTTTCTAGTCTATAATATAGACCAGTTTCTAGTCTATAATATAGACCAGTTTCTAGTCTATAATATAGACCAGTTTTAGTCTATAATATAGACCAGTTTCTAGTCTATAATATAGACCAGTTTCTAATCTATAATATAGACCAGTTTCTAATCTATAATATAGACCAGTTTCTAGTCTATAATATAGACCAGTTTCTAGTATAATATAGACCAGTTTCTAGTCTATAATATAGACCAGTTTCTAGTCTATAATATAGACCAGTTTCTAGTCTATAATATAGACCAGTTTCTAGTCTATAATATAGACCAGTTTCTAGTCTATAATATAGACCAGTTTCTAGTCTATAATATAGACCAGTTTCTAGTCTATAATATAGACCAGTTTCTAGTCTATAATATAGACCAGCTTCTAGTCTATAATATAGACCAGTTTCTAGTCTATAATATAGACCAGTTTCTAGTCTATAATATAGACCAGTTTCTATTCTATAAAATGGACTTGATATTAGTCTATTAAATAGACTAGATGCTAGTCTCCTAAATGTACTAGATACTAGTCTATAAAAAAAGACTAGATATAATTTGATAAGTTAGACTAGATGCTTAACTATAATTTAGTCGATAAAATAGATTAAAAACTTTTCTATAAAATAGAATAGATGATAGTTGATAAAGTGGACTAGATACTAGTCTATAATAGACTTAATTTTAGTCTAAGAAATAAACTAGATTTAAGTCAATAAAATAGCCTAGATTCTAGTCTAACAAATAAACTAAAAACTAGTCCATAAAACAAACTACTAGTCTATTTAATAGACTGGTTTCTAGTCTATAAAATAATTTAGTTGCTGGCCTACAAAATGGACTAATAGCCTACAGTAGAGGCTAGTTGTTAGACTATAATATAAACAAATTCCTTATCCAATAGTCTTGAATATTAACTATAGACTATATTGTTAATTTAGCTATATTGGTATGACTATTTGTGTGTTTTGTCCCTTTTTCATTACAACTCTTTCCAATTTATTATAAACCGATATCATAAATCATTCAATATTATTGCCTTCAATTTCATCCTTTTTTCTTTTCATTACATTTTCCCCCATCAATTTTTATTTTTGTAATTTTACCACATTTATGTCATAATAAACATCATTTTCTATGCATAACTCCTTCAAATTGTAACCATAAAATCTTAATCTGTCATTAAGACATTTTAATCGAACAGCAGAGTCAAAGTTTTCTTCATTTTCTCCATTTTTATAGCGATTCAATCTTTAGAACATTTTTATTAAACAAACCGTTAAAAAGGATGTAAAACTTCCTTAAAAACAGTGTCTTTTTCTACTCCTTCATTTTTTCATTAGATGCAAAATAGAAATTTTATATGAAAAATCTATAGAAAACAAAATAATGAAAGAAGAAGAAAGAGAACCTTTTGGCAATAAAAAAATAATAAAATAATAATATTCCCAGAGCATTTGGAATAAGTTAAGATATCTGTGAATGTGTGGGTGTGTGAATGTTTGAAATCTTAAAAGTTATTAGTTGAGACAGGATGACAGTTGAGAATTTCCCAAAAAGGAAGACAAATGCCAGTTAGACAATTGGGTAGCAGAATTACAGAAGGAAAATTTATGGAAACAAAAACAACACAAATATAAAAATGAACATGAGATACTTTAACAATGGATGTCTGGAGTAAAGTGTTACAACAAAAGGATACTTTATGGTTACAGGAATATATATAATTTTATGCAAAAAAACATTATTAATAAATAATGAAATTTAAATAAATTTAAATCATAAAGTAACTTTTTTTATTAAGTTTATTTATTAAGTAACTTTTATACTAAAATGTTGAAATTTTATGTTAAAGTTTCGAATCCATTTTTAAGTAGATTTTAACGCAAATTCTTGGAAACACACGTGTAAAAATGGGATTTAAAAGGTATTTCTATTTGGAAAACTACCACTCACGTATAAAAATATATGTGTGGTTGTACGTATGAATGAATATGTGTGCGTAGGCATACGTTTGTATAATCCAATTTGTGGTTTAATTTTGCAGCAATAATTATATCATAAACACCAAAAACCAACTTAAAAACAAACAGTGAAGAAAATAATTAAAGAGACTATAAAAGGGACTAGTTGCTAGTCTATAAAATAGACTAGTTGCTAGTCTATAAAATAGACTAGTTGCTAGTCTATAAAATAGACTAGTTGCTAGTCTATAAAATAGACTAGTTGCTAGCCTATAAAATAGACTAGTTGCTAGTCTATAAAATAGACTAGTTGCTAGTCTATAAAATAGACTAGTTGCTAGTCTATAAAATAGACTAGTTGCTAGTCTATAAAATAGACTAGTTGCTAGTCTATAAAATAGACTAGTTGCTAGTCTATAAAATAGACTAGTTGCTAGCCTATAAAATAGACTAGTTGCTAGTCTATAATATCGACTAGTTGCTAGTCTATAAAATCGACTAGTTGCTAGTCTATAAAATCGACTAGTTGCTAGTCTATAAAATAGACTAGTTGCTAGCCTATAAAATAGACTAGTTGCTAGTCTATAATATCGACTAGTTGCTAGTCTATAAAATCGACTAGTTGCTAGTCTATAAAATCGACTAGTTGCTAGTCTATAAAATCGACTAGTTGCTAGTCTATAAAATCGACTAGTTGCTAGTCTATAAAATCGACTAGTTGCTAGTCTATAAAATCGACTAGTTGCTAGTCGATTTTATAGACTAACAACTAGTCGATTTTATTCATTTTCCATTTTCACTTTTCCTTCGGCTCTTATCCTCCAATCAAAGCAAAACAATCGATGTCCATTTCGCACTCGTTCCATAGAGTCTTAGTTAATTTCCCCATGCTTTTGACCAACCCAAGTTTTTCAATGTGGAACTAGTCAATTTGTCGCCCCTTTAGAGAATTTTTCCAGCTCTGTTATCAATTTGCTATGATTATATTTCGATGAAGTAACTTTCGTTCCCTTTTGTTACCTACAGGATTTGTCATTTTATCAACGCATATGCTTCAACCACAAAATCTAGGGAAATCAGTCCAGATATTACAGGTGTAGCTTCCAATGATGCCGTTGTATAACCATAACATACTATTCGACAGCTCTGCCGAAATAGTGATAACACATTTCTGCGTGAAATACTGTTAATAACCCTGTCCAAAATGTTGATGCTTGGTCATGATCTTGCGACATAAGACATAATCATAATAGACGCATTATTCACTGCTATAGGCTTTTCACATACATATTCAACATCGACTTTGGAGTTTATAAAATCCCTTAAAAAAACTCTTATATATCTCGTTCCATACTTGATTTGATAGTCTCTAATCCAACTGTAACTGACTGTCTTGGTCGGTCAGTTTCTGTTCCGTTGCATACATTTCCATTTCCTCCACGTATCTTGCTAGTACTGTCACGACAATATTATCATCAAAACCGATGATATTGAAGTAGTCACTCAGAATTTTCCTTATGTAATCTGGAATTTTCAACTTCCTGAGAGCAGGCAGGCATAATACTGTAACATTCTGCATTAAATCTATTCTTCATATGATCGTGCAGTATTTCATTTTAAATAATTTGCCCCCTATGGACTCTCATGCCATTGCAATCACCTAGAAAATATCATCATTATCGTTCTTGCCTTCCGAAGTCCATGCTGTTTCTCCGAGATTTCGTTATCCCTTTCCGCCGCTGGTAATAATACTTTCCAAAGCTTTCTCAAGCGTATACAACATATGATGATTTTCCTATATCTTCTAATTCATAGGAAATTCTCCAATTAGAAGACAACTATTAAAAATATTTGCAAATATATCCGGCCTATTCCTCTCTACGAAATCTCATCCTGCTGCCTGTCTATTTCCTATTTTCGCCATTGAACATTATAATAACCTAATGCACCTCACCTCTTGGGAAAAAGACTTTCACTATCCTCCGAATAAGTCGTAGACATGTAAGCTTTGGTGGACCCTGTCATCATAGAAACGATATCAAATACGATATGCATTATCCCAAGAGTTAAATCCTCTTTCTTACATAATTGTCCAAAAAAGGATTTGCAATATCAGAATTCCTACAGAAAATCGGCTCCCGATTACTTTCTCCAATGCAATTGTAATATATGCTTATTTCAATTTTCCTCCATAAGAATATCAAAAGGGTTTCAAATTCCTCTCGAAATAAATCCATATGCAATTTATTCTGCGTCTATCCGTATGATGAAAAGTACTCCCAACTGTTGTCAGAGAAAATAGTCTGCATTCCAACTAGAAAATAATAGCGTGGTGATCACTTGGAGTGTAATACTCTCTAACTCCTCAATTTAAGGTCCTTTGCCAGTAATTTTAGTTCTCACTTAATTTCCTCCCTTCACTGTTCATCCCACATTTCTATCCAAATTTCTGTCTCTAAAATTTTTCAATTTCGTCATTTAAATTACGTGTTTCAAAATATTACACCTCATCTTACAATCGCACTCACACTCAAACACACATTCATATAAATAATTTCATAATCCTATGGATGGTTGGAATTATAATGGGTTTATTGTTAAGACTGGCAAAAACACATGCATTCAAATACCAAGAGAATCCCTTTTTTTTTTTGTTCTTTGTTTTCAACTTTAATTTGTATATTTTTGAAATCTCTTTAGGGTTCTTTTTCATTTCTATTCTTAATATAAAATGTTGAGAAAGAAGAAAGAGAAGAGAGAAACAAATTACATTCATAATAAAATAGGTGAAAATATTTAAACAATGCAGTCGAAATAACAAAAAAAAATATTCTTGTAGTGGTATTGCGGAAGGATAAGGACGAGGAGAAGGTGGAATATGATGATGATTATGATTTTACACATAGAGACGCGTGCAATTAAGCAATTGTTATAGTTGTCATAAAAGGAATATTATAAATGTTTAAATACAAACACTCACACACACACAAACACACATATATGAATTAAAATATACATACACAAATGAAATATAAATATGCCTCGTGTTTTGTGACACGTTGTCCCTTTTTACTCACATTGTTCTTGTATTTGTAGGAATTTTTATAAATAAATGTCAGTTATTTAAAGGAATTTATTTTTAAAATGTTTAATTTCCATTTATTTCTGTTAACTGGTGACTGTAGCGATAATTTCTCATCGATTTGGTTTTAGTAAAAAGTCGTGAAAAACGAATCTCTTCGATACCTTGCTTAAGCACAAGGTGACAAGTTCAAAAAACCAATAGTTGTGGATGATCCGTGGTCCAAAGACCTGATATGAAGATTGCTTCAGATTTTTTTTTTTTTTTAAATCACATGTTATTATAGATCAAGGCATATCCAAGTGACTTTATGTTTTATCCTAGCTTTCTTGGGTTCCTTCCCAATTAACTTGAGTTTTCACAACTTTAAGTTACATTTAGTCGGCTTTAACTTTAGTACCTTCGAGTTCAACATAGTTTTCTTTAAACCAACTTCCCTAAACTTTAACTTGGAATCCTTTGGCTTGACTTGGATTCCTTCCCTATTTAACTTAAGCCTCTTCGAATACCTGGCAATGTTTTGCTTTAACTTTAATTCAATCGACATTAACTAGGTTTTCATTGACTTTAACTTTATTCCTTTTTTACTTCAGTTCCATAATTTGGCCTTAAAATTGTTTTCTCTGATATTAATTTGCCTTTACTTGAATTCCTTGGACTTTAAATTGGATTATTTTGTATTTACTTACATTCCATGGATTTCAACTTGAGTTCCTTCGGCATTAACTTGGAATTTAGTGGTTAACATGGAATTGTTAACATGCAACTTAGTTTTCTTTGAATTAAACTCATGTTCCTCCCACTATTGCTTGGATTTATTGGCAGTCTTGAGTTTCATCAACTATAGCTTGGATTTCTCTGACTTTGTATTCCTTAAATTTATATTTTAGTTGTTTCGTCTTAAGACTCTTTAGCCCTTACGTGATTTCCTTTAAATTTTACTTTGGCTTCGTCGACTTTATATTGCGTTCTTGCAATTACTGGAATCACTTCGATTTTTGTTGGGTTCCTACTTAGATTCTTTCGATCATAACTTCGACCTACAACAAATTATGGTACTTCGACATTAACTTAAATCCTTTCAAATTTACATGGCGTCATATCAACTTTAAATTGAGTTCCTTTAAATTCAATTTGGTTTTATCAACTTCAAATAAGTTCCTTCAAAGAAACATGACTTTAAATTCTGTTCCATATACTACGATTTCCTCAACATTCATTAGATTTCTTCGACTTAAACTACTGTTTCTTCGATTTTTGTTTAGGTTTTTTCGATTTCAACTTGCTTTCTTCAACCATAACTTATGTATATTCGACGATTAACTGGGTTCCTTCGCATTTAAATTACGTCTTATCAACTATTACTTGAGTAAGGACATTGTATGAGTTACATCTTGAGTTCCTTTGACTTCATTGACTCATTTGTCAAGTTTCGTATTCTGCTTGGGGTGCTTTTGGGTTTGAAGTTGGCTTCATACGATTTGAACTTTCGACTTGGATATGGGTTTTTTTTAAGTTGCACTGGAGTTCCATGGACTTTTACTTGGGTTAACATATTAAATTGTAATTTGGGTTGCTTCGACTTCTCTCAACTTTCATTGCAATGCCCTCAGCTCTTACAAAAGTTGAATCAACTTTAGTTTTAATTTTGGCTCTTTTAAATTTCACTTCGAATTTAACTTGAGTTCTTTCGATTTTATGAGTTAAAGCCAAACGATATTGTGATTTCTTTATCACGTCGTTAGATGTTAAATTTTAAATATTGGCATGGGAACAGCCCAGTTATATTTTCCAGCCATTTTGCTACCTCGAACAAAGTTTGAAAATTAAGATTTCAAAAATAAATTGATCCTTAAAGGGACTCAAAAATCTACCAAATTAACCGCATCAGTTTCGAGCTCTTTCAAAATAACATTATGTTACTAATAAATATATTAAAGCCTCTTTCAAAATGTCTTCTTTAAATTTAAACTTCTCTTTATTGCTCAAATTTAAATCCTTTCAATATTCTGTTTTAAATATTGCATCCATGGAATTTCTTCATTAAAACATCAACATGAAAACGATTTTGTTGTTATTTTATGTTAACGTTTTGCCTTTCCTGCCGATGTTGATGTTGCTATTGCTGTTGCAAAAGCTGTTGTGTTGTCCTTGTTTTTTTGGTTGACAACGTAAACGACACTGAATGCTGTGGGAAAGAGCTGTTGAAAGGAAAAGTATGGAAGCGCAAGTAACAAAAAAAGAACCCAAGAAAGAACCACTTAAGGGTTCTTAACTTAATTATGAAATGAATAAAAGCATTTAAGGGAATATCAACAGACGACGATGACGACGACTACAACGACGGCAAATACTCTAACAAATGCAATGGTAAGCGGAATCTTCCTCATCACCCTCCCCTGAATGCACGCTTAAAACAATGAAAGGGAACAAAAGTTTCAGTGAAAAGAAATTGAAAATAAAAAGGGAAAGGAAAAAAGGAACAATAACTTTACAGGATCCACTTTGAAGTTACAGAATGCTTTCTGTGATTATTGAATATAATTCCTTTTTTTTTTCTTATATTTCTCTGAGAAATTTCAATTAATCTTTCTGGTTTATGTTTTATTACTTTAATTCAATTAATTAAATGTTTTAATGATAACGATTAAAGTTTTTTTTTATTGTTGCAGAAATGTTTAAATGTTTTAATCTGTTTAAGAAATTTAAATTTAAATAAGTTTTTCGACTTACCAAATGTTACGCCATTCGTTTGTTTCTCTTTATCCTTTTCCTTGTCCTTATCCATTTTTTCGCCGCCCAATGGCTCGAGTTCTATGCCATCCATTGTGGCCACTTTGTAGTCTCGTTTTGACATGTTGCCACAACAAAAACCGCAACATAACATTTGACCAATTTTGAAACCAATTTTCTCTATTTATTCACTAAATTTACACACGAATTCGCCTAAATGTATTGGAGTGTTATTGTTAGGTTACAATAGAAGTGAGTGTGTGATAGTTGGTGGAGTTTTATGTCAGTTATGAAACAACTACTAAGATATTTTTTCTTTCTAATTTAATGTTGTGGTTCAGGATGTAGTGGATGATGTTGGATTTCTTTGTTCCAAAATATGAAAATTATTTGTTTAGGATTTTTTGTTTTCTTTTTTTTTTCTAAAAAAATCTACTAAAAAGTTTAGACTAGAACTACAAGGTGTAAATGATATTGTTGTTTTTGTAAAAGTGTTTTAAAAGGGTGCAAAATTGGTCCAATATCTGGAAAAGAGAGAGAGAGAGAAAGAAAATTTAATAAGTTAAATTTCATAAAAATTAATATAAAAATAAACATAATAAATAATCGGAAATTTGATTAGACCTATTAAATTATTTTCTGGAACTTTAGCTTCTCCCGAGTACATAAAATTCTTCAATGGGAACCAAACAATAAGTGCTTCAAAGAAAAGAATGACGAATTAATTCCCCTATAGTCGGGAGGGCTTAATCTATTCAATCTACAATTTTACAAATAGTTTTGGGCTAATCTTGAAACATATCGCCGGCTTCGGGTCTGTATATTCCCCGACACAAAATCACTTTTTAAGTGGGTTTAATAATGTCTGTCCGTAGTTGTAACAGCTGCATTGCCAACAAAACAGGTTCAACTGCAGGCCAAGAAACCGTGCAACCTCTATTTGATTTAGAACTGAGAGATTAAGGATGGGTCTGTCAGTTAAAAATTGTAGTGTCTGATGTGGTCCTTGGCCACATGCAAGACATAGATTCATGTCGGTACGAACAATACGAAACCGGTAGGCATTGAGTTTATAACTTTCTCCCGTTATAAATTGTGCCCGAACTAATTGTCTGCAATGGGCAGTTGACGGTGCCAGTTAATGCTCTGAGGATCTTATTTCTACTACACAGTTCCTGAGTGATGGTAGTGCAATTAGCTGAGGTGGTAAATAAGCTGTCAAATGTAAAACCCAATATCTTCGTTTAGTCGAAATTTGGATTATATCGTCACGATGCCTAAATACAAATTCTTCCCTTTTGTTGTGGTGGTGATGATGTTGCTGTTGATTTCGCTGGTGAAAGTTTCAAATTTCGTGAAATGTAGTGACGGCTGTTAAATCTGTTGTTGTACAGTGGATTTTACGGTAACAGACTGTTGACTGTTTGGCTGGGGAGAGATGAGGGTTTTTTAAAAGTCTACTTGGTTTATTATTGACAAGTATATCCAATATTTTTAAAAAGACCCAAAGCAAAATGTGCGTATACTTGATGTAATAAAATTAATAATAATCATACGCACCGTCTGGCCTTTTTTTATAAATTTATATACCATCTTAACAATTTTATCTTCCATTTCAACAATTTTCGCACAATAAATTTCAATTTAAAAACTAAATACTGATTTATTATTTAAATATAATTCTTTTAATTATTTTATCCCCCTAAAACTTTTCCAAAAGTTTTATCTAAAGTTTAGTTACAAGAGAAAAAAAAGTAATTGCATGAGTCACGCACTAGTTTTAAGCTTCTTTCTTTTCTTTCAAAATTAAAGTTTCAATCCAATTAATCATTCATTCACTTAGTTATTCATTCATTCACTCATTCATTCATTCGGTCTTGTCTAATAAAACTAAAGTTTTTACAATTAATTTCATTATTAAAGTTAAAAACCTTGAAACTACAAAATTTGTCACCTTGAAAAAAATATAAAAATAATTTCGTAAAACAGAAAAAAGAACTTAAATCATATTTATTACAATAAACCCAATTTGTAACTGATTTACATAAAATTACACGATATAAATGTAAAAATGTCATCATCATCATTACGACAATAATCTTTGAGGTGACACTTTTCATTTGTTAAAAATAAAAAAATTTTAAAATTTCAAACTTCCTTTTCAAAATAAACAAAATAAACAAACAAAATGTCTTGCATTTCCATTATTTTCCATGTAAACCATCAAAAGTGTTAAAAATTAATTTGACAGGTTTTCCATTTTCATTTTTTTGCGTAAACAATATGCTTTTGCCAGTATTTTGGTTACAAGTTAAATTTTTGAAAAAAAAAACTTAAATTCAAAAAACAAACAAAATAACTTCCTTTTGTGTATATAACTCTCTTTAAAGGATATTGTATTCTATTCAACTGTTACTGTCACTGTTACTATTTCTTGTTTTGTACTTTATCATCCAATTATGGACATTTTTATAACTTCCGCTTTAATACAAAGTAGTTCCACTCAACAGCAAAAATGAAGAGGAAATTCTTAAAAGAAAATGGAAATTAATTTCTATATTTTAAACAAAATTTTACAACAATAAAGGATACGTTTTTAGAGGAAAAAACAATTTTAAATAATTAACGAACTTTTCTATATTCCAGGAAGATTTTAACAAAATTTTATTTTCAAAGAAAAATAAACTTTTTAAAAAAAATTCTATTAAAAAAATTTTAACTAAAGTTTTCTATAAACGAGTTTATAGCCCAGACTATAGACAAGTTTATAGTTCAGACTTTAGACAAGTTAATAGTCCAGACTATAGACAAGTTATAGTCCAGACTATAGAGAAGTTTATAGTCCAGACTATAGACAAGTTTATAGTCCAGACTATAGAAAAGTTTATAGTCCAGACTATAGAGAAGTTTATAGTCCAGACTATAGACAAACTGCACCGAGCTAAGGCCAGCGGAGATACATTGGACCCTTGTTACAAAAAATTGAAGAGTACAAAAAAGCTGGCAAAAAGTGGGGTCGATTTTAAACGGATAATTTAGAAGTATCATTTTTGTTACATATAAGTATGTTAATAATTTTTCGATCTCACTCCTTAGTCCAGACTATAGACTAGACGTCTATTCTATTTAAACAAAATTTATCGAAAATTTTCTATTTCTAATTAAATAAAATTTATTGACGATTTTCTATTTTAAAAAAATTTTATCGATAATTTTTTATTTAAACAAAATTTTAGTTAATTTCTATCTAAAAAATTTAAAGATGATTTTTTGACAAAATTTATCGATAAATTTTTATTCAAATAAAATTTATCGATAAATCTTTAATTAAGCAAAATTTATCGAAGATAAAATTTGTTGAAGATTTTCTATTTTAAAAAAATTTTATCGATATTTTTTTATTTAAACAAAATTTTAGTTAATTTTCTATCTAAAAAAAATTTTAGATGATTTTTTTTTCAACAAAATTTATCGATAATTTTCTATTTCAATAAAATTTATCTAAGATTTTCGATTCAAACAAAATTTATTGCAGATTTTCATTTTAATAAAATTTGTCGTTTATTTTCAATTTAAATGAAATTTGTCGAAGATTTTCTTTTTTTTAACAAATTTTATCAAAAATCTTTTTTAAATAAAATTAATGGCAGATTTTGATTTAAATAAAATTGAAAGAAAATTTTCTATTTAAAAAAATTTAACGAAGTTTTTATGTTTCAAAAAACTTATTGAAGACTTTTTTGTATAAACAAAATTAATTGTTTAAATCTCTATTTTCTTTTTTTAGAAAAAAAATTATTGATAATTTACTAACTAAATGAAATTTAACGACGATTTTCTATTAAATAAAACGTTTGATAATTTTCTATTTAAAATCAGAGATTTTCTATATAAATAAAATTTATCGATAATTTTTCATTTAACAAAAAATTTATTTTTGATTTTTTTTTTAAGAAAACTTTCATTGAAGATTTTTTATTTAAAAAAATTAATTAAATTAATTAAACAAAATTTATCGAAGATTTTCATTTAAACCAAAGTGTATGGAAGATTTTCAATTTAAATAAAATAATCGATAAATTTCCAAATAAATTTAATTTGATTTTAATTTTCTATTTAACAAAGATTTGATATTTTTTCCTTCATCACTGTAATTCGCCTAAACCAATTCTAACCTCAACCTAATCCAATACAACCACAGAAATCCTTAAAATGTTTCCTTAAATGTTTCTATGTAAATATTTTGCGGTTTTTTTTAAAAGTTTTCTTTTTTCTATTATTTTTACTTCAGAGTTCTTAAGTTTTTCATGTTTTTTTAATTTCTAAATCCTTGAATACCAAAAATATAGAAATTACCTCATTTTAATTTTGGTCAAATGCCACCAAGAAAAAAAAAAACAAAACACAAAAAGTGGATTAAAAGACCAAAAACAACAAAGTGAAACAAATGTTTATAGTTTTTGTAAATATTTATTTGGAATGACTAATAATTTCTATATTTTTTTTTGTGAAATATTTTGTTAACAAGTTAAATTTTTATTGTTTGTAGTGACGACAACAACAACAGCAACGTAGACACACTTGTAGTGCAATAAAAATGCATATTTTTTTGGTTTTTGTTGTTGTTAAAATCTATTGTTCTATAAAACAAACAAAATACATATATAAAAAGTCATCCTTTTGAATATCCTTTTTAGACCACTTGACTAAAAAGTAAAGGTAAAAATAACAATAAATAAAGTTCTTTTTTTTTTTGCTTTTTATTGCTGATTTGCCATAAAACAATAGTCTAAAGGGGCCACTTCCAACTAAATACCTTTAGAAGAACAAAGATTTTTTTTATTTCTAACTTTTGGTCTCCGACAAGTCAAAGAAAATTACAGAGAATCAAACGTAGAAAGAAATAGACAAACATACATTCCCAGCAAAGTCAACCAAACAAATAAACATCCTATTAATCGTCTGCACTTTCAGGAGTTTTCAATTCCTTATTATAATGGCCACTTGAGATCCATATTTTTTTCTAAAAAGAAAGAAATCTGCTTTTTTTTTTTTTTTGTTAGAATGTTTCTTATTTCCTTCTTTAACTTTTTAGCTTTAGTTCTTTTAGCCATAAAGTCTAGAAAGTTTTCTTTTTTAAGTCTTAAATTTAGTTTTTTGCTGCTTTTTCTTTCCATTTACACAGAAATTGCATTCAATTGTAAAAGCATAAGTTTTTTTTCTTTTGGAATGGGATAAAATTAACGTTAATTAGTAATTTCAGTTGGTTGGAGTAATAAATTTTCATGCTTATTAGCAAGAAATTTCTTAAATGGCAGCAAATAGTTTTTAAAGATGATGTGAAAAGCTGCTTATGAAAAATGCAATATATCCAAAATTAAAAAAGGAATGATCACAATTTCGACTAGGTTCCACTTAAACACGTTAATAAATAATATAGTCGAGACTATAAACTAGTTTATAGTCGAGACTATAGACTAGTTTATAGTCGAGACTATAGACTAGTTTATAGTCGAGACTATAGACTAGTTTATAGTCGAGACTATAGACTAGTTTATAGTCGAGACTATAGACTAGTTTATAGTCGAGACTATAGACTAGTTTATAGTCGAGACTATAGACTAGTTTATAGTCGAGACTATAGACTAGTTTATAGTCGAGACTATAGACTAGTTTATAGTCGAGACTATAGACTAGTTTATAGTCGAGACTATAGACTAGTTTATAGTCGAGACTATAGACTAGTTTATAGTCGAGACTATAGACTAGTTTATAGTCGAGACTATAGACTAGTTTATAGTCGAGACTATAGACTAGTTTATAGTCGAGACTATAGACTAGTTTATAGTCGAGACTATAGACTAGTTTATAGTCGAGACTATAGACTAGTTTATAGTCGAGACTATAGACTAGTTTATAGTCGAGACTATAGACTAGTTTATAGTCGAGACTATAGACTAGTTTATAGTCGAGACTATAGACTAGTTTATAGTCGAGACTATAGACTAGTTTATAGTCGAGACTATAGTCTAGTTTATAGTCGAGACTATAGACTAGTTTATAGTCGAGACTATAGACTAGTTTATAGTCGAGACTATAGACTAGTTTATAGTCGAGACTATAGACTAGTTTATAGTCGAGACTATAGACTAGTTTATAGTCGAGACTATAGACTAGTTTATAGTCGAGACTATAGACTAGTTTATAGTCGAGACTATAGACTAGTTTATAGTCGAGACTATAGACTAGTTTATAGTCGAGACTATAGACTAGTTTATAGTCGAGACTATAGACTAGTTTATAGTCGAGACTATAGACTAGTTTATAGTCGAGACTATAGACTAGTTTATAGTCGAGACTATAGACTAGTTTATAGTCGAGACTATAGACTAGTTTATAGTCGAGACTATAGACTAGTTTATAGTCGAGACTATAGACTAGTTTATAGTCGAGACTATAGACTAGTTTATAGTCGAGACTATAGACTAGTTTATAGTCGAGACTATAGACTAGTTTATAGTCGAGACTATAGACTAGTTTATAGTCGAGACTATAGACTAGTTTATAGTCGAGACTATAGACTAGTTTATAGTCGAGACTATAGACTAGTTTATAGTCGAGACTATAGACTAGTTTATAGTCGAGACTATAGACTAGTTTATAGTCGAGACTATAGACTAGTTTATAGTCGAGACTATAGACTAGTTTATACTCCAAACTATATACTAGTTTATACTCCAAACTATATACTAGTTTATAGTCCAAACTATAGACTAGTTTATAGTCGAGACTATAGGCTAGTTTATAGCCAAACTATAGACTAGTTTATAGTCCAAACTATAGACTAGTTTATAGTCCAAACTATAGACTAGTTTATAGTCCAAACTATAGACTAGTTTATAGTCCAAACTATAGACTAGTTTATAGTCCAAACTATAGACTAGTTTATAGTCCAAACTATAGACTAGTTTATAGTCCAAACTATATACTAGTTTATAGTCCGAACTATATACTAGTTTATAGTCCAAACTATAGACTAGTTTATAGTCCAAACTATAGACTAGTTTATAGTCGAGACTATAGGCTAGTTTATAGCCAAACTATAGACTAGTTTATAGTCGAGACTATAGACTAGTTTATAGTCCAAACTATAGACTAGTTTATAGTCCAAACTATAGACTAGTTTATAGTCCGAACTATAGACTAGTTTATAGTCCAAACTATAGACTAGTTTATAGTCCAAACTATAGACTAGTTTATAGTCCAAACTATAGACTAGTTTATAGTCCAAACTATAGACTAGTTTATAGTCCAAACTATAGACTAGTTTATAGTCCAAACTATAGACTAGTTTATAGTCCAAACTATAGACTAGTTTATAGTCCAAACTATAGACTAGTTTATAAACCAGACTATATTTCCTTATTTTATTATTATAAAAATTATGGACCGACTATCGTATAATTTCGTGCAGTGGATTTGGCTTATATTTTTCTTAATTTGACTAAATATTTTTAAAATATATGCGATGTATGAGTTTCAAAGTGATGGTTGTATGGGACCTATGAGAAATATTGAACCGATCCTTGTATAATTTGGCACATCCGTTTAAAATAATACATTTTTTCGCTAAATTTAATTAAAATCGTTTTATATTTTGGAATTACGGGAATTGTATGGATAATAACAATTTCAATAGACATCAATAATATACGTACCGAAATTTCATAAAGATATCTCAAAACTGCGACTGTACTTTGCAAACAGACTTACACAGACAGCCCGCCGGACAAACGGACATGCTTAAATCGACTCAGTAAATGATTCTGAGACGAACTGTTTACTTAAAAGTGGCGGTTTTGCCCATTATTTTATATTATATTCTTTCATTCTATTTTATATTAAAAAGAAATTCTTCTATTAGGTCCCATGTAGCGTATGATAAATCTCTAAAACATAAATATTCATTGCTCATACGCACCAAATACTAATAACCTTAATCGAATATTATTATTAACACAATAAATACATTTATAAATTATAATTTATAACAAAAGTATTATTTCTTATATAATTTTCATAAAGAAAATTATATAAAAGTATTCAGCAATTGTCTGCTTTATCTCAGAGATCTCTTTTTTATATTAAGAAAATAACAAAAAGAAAAGAAAACTATTCATTTCAATAAAAATTACTTAAAAACCAATAATAATCGTTCTTTTTTACAAAAAGCGACCCAGTTTTATAAATGAAAAGAAAGAAAAAAAAACAAATTATAAAAATAGAAAAAAAGAACGAACCCTCGTATTTACTTTACTTTGATTTGTAAGAAATTCATCTTTTTTTTTTTTTTTGTAAATAAACAACAATTTGTTGTAATCAAAAGGAATTTAAATGAATGCATTTTTTACTTAATGTATGTATGTATGTATGTGTGTCTATATGTGTACATAACAGTAAATGGTATATAAGTAGTTGTGGGTGTATACTGTAATATTGTGTGTATGTAAATATATTTACAGGTGTATAATATGTTAATGCACTATATTTTCCTTTTTCTCCTTAATAATAGACATTTTTGTTGTTAACAGAGCAAAATAAAGAATAAAGTTTTTTCTTTCGTCTTCTTTCATTTCCATTTAAATGTTTATGTGATGTTATATAAATACATATGAGTATGTGTGTGTGTTTTTAATATTTTGTGTTATGAAGAACTTTATGAAGTCAACTTCATCTAATTACATTTTGTGTCAAAGGCATCGCATCGTTTATAAATCTTTAATATAAAGATGTCCTTTTCTGTACAAATTACATGACAAACAACTACAAAAAGTTCACAACCAGCAAAAAAGAGTACTTTGGAGTTCCGTTTGGAGTATTTACTTTCTGTCATTTCATATTTTATAAGTGGAGTTTCGTGTGAAAATGAGGTTTCGCTAATAAGTTATAGTTTTAATCTGAAGTGTCATAATTTGGTTTTATTTTAATTGCTTGTTTAATGACATCTTTAAGTAGATCTCTTAAAGAAGAGAAATTCTCAAAGAAAATAGTGCAGTAACTGTAATTGGTTACTGCACTAAGTTCATAATTCAGGCTATAGACAAGTTTGTAGTCCACACTAAGGAAGAGTTTGTAGTTCTAGATTATGGATTAGTTTACAGTCTAGACTATGACCAGTTTACAGTTCAGACTTTAGACCAGTTTATAGTCCATTCTATAGACTAGTTTATAGCCCATACGATAGACTAGTTTATAGTCCATACGATAGACTAGTTTATAGTCCATACGATAAACTTGTTTAGTCCATACGATAGACTAATTTATAGTCTAGACTACAAACTACTTTATAGTCCAGACTACAAACTACTTTATAGTCCAGACTACAAACTACTTTATAGTCCAGACTACAAACTGCTTTATAGTCCAGACTACAAACTACTTTATAGTCCAGACTACAAACTACTTTATAGTCCAGACTACAAACTACTTTATAGTCCAGACTACAAACTACTTTATAGTCCAGACTACAAACTACTTTATAGTCCTGACTATAATTTTATATAGTCACGATAACAATTAATAGACTCGATTTAAATTTTTGATTTTAATCTAGTATATAGTTTCAACTATAATCTAACTTGTGTTCCCGAATATATTTTTACTAAATTCTAGTTTCGACTATAATCTACTCTAATTTATAGTTCACATTTAAAAACAACACTTTTTACTTCATCCACATTTTAAACTTTAATTTTTTTCTATAACAACAAAAAGAAACATTTAAATCTTATGAAACTCCCTCTCAATAAACAGGTGAAAGGTATTCAACTATAACCTGCACAACAAAAACAACAACAACAGCAGCAGCAACAACAAACAACAAAGGATAATGAAAAACAACAACAGCAATAACAACAATAAAAATATGAACAGCATTTTATTATGGTAACACACCATCACATCGACATCAACAACAGTAGCACCACACCAGCATCAGCAGCATCATCAGCATCATCATCAGCAGCATTACCAACTTCTGTTTAAAGAAATGAGCAACATGTAGAGCGGCCATTGAACTGTATTGTGGCATGAATGAGTGAGTGAATGAATAAATGTGTTGCAAGGACTAAGTGTTACTGTGCATGTTTGAAATATTAAAAAAAGGACTTTATACTTTTGTATACAAGTATGTGTATGTGTAGATGTAGTTTATATTGTTGCTGTTGCTTGCTATTTCTTCAACAACTTCTTAAAAATAATATGTTGCTTGTTGTTCTTGTTTTTTTTTTTTTTTGCTGATGCTGATGTTGTTGCAACAATAATAGCTTTTTGATTTTTCGTTCGTTGAAGTTGTTTCTTTAAATGTGTTGGTATTTATTCCTGTTTTATTTATTCATTTTTTTTCTGTTCTTTATTATTGTGTGTGTTTGTGTATTTGTGTGAGTTATTATTTCGGTTTGTATTATTGTTATTGTTGTTGTTATATGTTTTTATCCTATATTTATTTTATATTTTATATTCTAAGGAAACCAAAGTATTGACAGGAAAAATGTTGTTTCTTTTTTTTATTTTTTGCTTTCTTGTTTTTGTAATGTGTTGCAGCAACAGCAAAAAGGAGACCTCATTTCTCTAAAACAATTTTTTTATTGTTGTTAACATTATGAGGAACTGAAGTTGCAAGTGATTGTTTGTGTGCGGTTGATGTTAAATGTATTGTGTATATTTTTGTGAGTTTTATTAATGTTTTTTTTTTTCTTTTTCTTTATTTATTTCTTTTTTTCGGTTTAATACATTTGTTGCTGCAGTTTGTTATGTATGCATGTATGTGGATGTTTGTTTGTCGTATTGCTGTTCTAAATGCCTGCAGCATTTGTATGCATTCAATTTATTTACTTGACGTGTGTTTGTTGAATATTTCCTTAAACTTCCTTTTTGCAGCACTAACGATGATGTTGATGATAAAATAATGTTGAGGTATGATTTTATGAGTGTGTGTGTGTGTATGCGTGTATATGTTTGTATGTAGTAGAGTTATAAAAATGTTTAAAATGTGTTTATTTTATTGATTGTATATGTTTTTTTTTTCTGGTTTATAGGAAATTCAACCAGGAAGAAATGTGATATAAATCGCATTTAATGAAACATTAGCATTACCTTTTCTTCGTATTCCTTTTTATACCCATCACCTTACTAGGTCAAAAGGGTATATATAAGTTTGTCATTCCATTTGTAATTTCCACAATTTTCGACTGAGACCCTTAAAGGTATATATATTCTGTATCGGTATGAAAAAAATTATTAAGCTAAGTCGGTCCGTCCGTGTGTCAGTTGAAATCAAGTTAATGAAGGCGACCTATAGTTAATATATATGATATGTAGATGAAACGATTGGAATAACTTTTGAAATCCAGAAAAATTGGTTCATAGCCAAAAACTGATGGTACCTCAAATTTTTTGGGGTTTTCGATGAATCTATATACAGTTAGATTTCAATTATATTAGTAAAATGAATAGGTCCATTTGTTTCTGAGTTACAGGCAAAAACATATTTTCCGATATTTTGAACCCCCTTATGAGACCTATAGACTTGCTAATGGCACTGATTGATCACAAAATTGTTTGTATGAATTTAATCTTTTTTCAGTTTATAAGCTACCGAGATATGGTCAATTTTTTCTTTAAATTATCCCATGTGGTTGTTGTTAATAATTATAGGAAAACAATAACAACGATTAAACTAATGTTTTTGAGATCTTGGCCATTCTATTAACTCTATAAATTTAATTTTGTGACTAATGGATCAGAAATATTTTTATGGATTTTAAATTTGAAGACTTTAACCCGATTAGATCATTAGTTTTCTAGTTATGGGCAAAAACTTATTTGAACGCTCCTGGATCACCTAAAGAACTCGAATTTTATTTTTAATTTTCAAATTGATATTTTGAACCACCTACGGGATATATGAATTAAAATTTTTATGCAGAAAATAGCTAATTTTTTATTTTCGAAATCGGCCCATAAATAAAGGAGTTATTAATTATCTTTTTTAAAAAATCTTTTGTATTTATACTTTTTTTGTTTTAGTGAAAGCGAAAACTACTCGTGATCAGAATAAAATTTTTCAAGCATATTGAGTGCTCTAGAAAATCTATGTTGACTCATACAATCGCTATAGTCATGGCTGTCATTTTCTCCTTCTTCTACAAGTGATGATATTATGAAAGCCTTGAAGTCCCTTGCTTAAAAAAAATTTCCATATAAGCAAAGGTGAAGGGTATAAAAAATTCGGCACGGCTGAATTTAACACTTTAACTTGTTGCGGACTTAATTTTTATAGAGATTCAATATTTATTTTAAATTTTGAAAGTATATATTATTATCCCAATGAGTGTTCTGCTAATTTTGTAAAGATACTGAAGTGGTAACATATATTGTTCTATAACGTCTTTTCCTGTGGTTCAATTTTGATGAGGCATATGAGAAATGATATTCGTATATACGAATATAGCATACAAAGATATATGCAAGATCCTTTGGATCAAAATTCGTATATGACAGCTTTGAACGACATTCACAGTGACGCCTCAAATTCCGCGGTTTCAATTTCAGTTACCGTATGAATGTCGTGCTAGGAGGCCGCCCATTGCAGACAATGAACAGAATTTACCGCGATCAACAAGAGTAGTTCTGGCACAATTGAGATCGGGATGGAGCAATAGGCTCAATGCCTTCTGGTCACGTATTGACAGTGCCATCCCAAACCTATGTCCTGCATGTAGTCAAGGACCACATAATACACGACATCTATTCAATTGCCAGTCCAATCCAACTTTACTTTGTCCTGAAGATCTTTGGACACAATCAGTCGAGGTTGCCAGATTCTTAGGCCTGGAATTGAACCAAAATTGATTGATAAATGTACTATTTATTTCCAGTTGTTACAACAACCAACGATTTTGTTTTTTAACTAAATAAATATATGAAACAATATCGAGGAAATACTTTTTGAAATTAGAACATTTTAATGCAAAAACTCGAAATCCATAAGTAATAAGTTCTATTAGAAGGAATGAAAGACTAACAGAGATTTCTGTCTCTAACTATTAACGTTGTATAAAACCCAACATACTTAACCGATCTCAGGCCAAATTTCATTGAGCTCTGTCAATTAATGTGGATGTGAGCATGTCAAAAAAAACAGACAGAGGGAGAGATGGACATGGCTAAATCGACTAAAATTTTGATTTAATGCAAGAATAAATATACATTATGGAACCTAAGATGATTCCTTCTTAGCGTTACACTCTTCACCACTTGTGGTGGTTGAGGGTATTTCTTACTTCGAACATCGTTAAATTCCTAATCACCCTCTAATCTTTAAAACATGTTAACCTCCAAAAAGTTAACAATCTTTTAAATAAAATCTTTTCAAAGGTGTGAGAATTGTAATAAAAAAAACATTAAAAAATAAATAAATAAAAAAAACTTTGAAGAAGTAATTTAAACTTTCTCTTAAACAACAAATTAACCCATAACAACAATTATATTAACAATAAACATATTTTAGTACACATAAATATTAAAATAATATTTTAACTACAAAAAAAAATAAAAAAATAAAATAAAAAAATTATACTCACTCACATTAAATATTATGATTATTAAATTATTACACGCACAGTGTTGTCCTTCACTCTTTTCCTATGTCTCGTTCGCTTGCACTCTTAGACCGCAATGGGCTCTGTTACTCTATAACTCTAAGTTGGCTATTAAAGTGTTCTTTTAAGTCACACACAGACGCACAGATACGTTCAATATAAAATTGTGTGCGAGTCCTTGAAAATTAAACCACCGAAAAAATAGGTTTTGTAGATTAATTTGATGAAACGCTGAACATTAAATGTTGAACGCTGGCAAACGGCCACAATATATTACTGACGATGAAGATGATGATGGAGAGTAAAGAGTCAGGTGAAGGGGGAAAAAGTGTATAAATATTTGAAGGCTCCTTGGTTTTCTTTTTTGTTTTTGTTTTTGTTTCTGTTCTTGTTGTTTAGAGTAAATGGTTGAGTTGGTGGGTTTGGTTGATTTCTTTCTTTTACCGTTAACACTGAAATTGTTAATGAAAACAAATCTTTAACTATTGATTAATAAAAACAACAACAACAAATTATAATTATTATTAAAATTTAATGTTATTATTATTTGTTGGTTGGTTTTGTTTGTACTAAATCATAACACGTCACAATTTATTTTAGTACAAGAAAACATTAAGTCTTTTTTTTTTTTTTTTTTTTTTTTAAGTGGTAATTTTTATACATTTTATTGCCCCCGCATGTAAATGTGTTGGTGTTTAATATAGAAAAAAAGGATTTAGTTGTTTTGTGTTTTTATTTAGAAATTTATATATAAAAATACAATGTAAATAATATATATATAATGACATGGAGGTATTTAATATGTGTAACGATGTTTAGGATGTCCAGAGAAAAATATTTTATTTAAGTTCTGTCACTTATTATAAATGAGGTCCATGAAACCACAATTAGTCTTAAATTTTTCCTAACAATGTATTTTAGATTTAAATGATCAATCACTTAAATTGAAAAAAATGTCGAACATTTTAAACCCAATGAATCAGTGAAGTCTCAAGTATCTGTCACCCATCGGAATATTGGATACTTTCTACAACAAAAAGGTAAAAGCGAAACTAAATATTTCACTTTATAGAACTGCGTTTACAGTTTTTCAATATCGGTTCAGAACTTCTCTATAATGTAATTTGAAAGAAAATGCTACTTAAACAACTTAAAATAAAATAATATTTTCAACATGAGTGTCAAATTAGAAATAACAATTATGAATTCTATATTCGTCTATGCCGAATTTAAAATAACCTATTCTACCACAACAACATTAATATAGTCACATACACACTAACACACCTTATACACATTACACATATGATATTTTTGAGCATAACTTTTTTCTACTTATCCGATTGATATTTTAATCTGATAACTAGTTTTTGTAAAACTGACAAAAGCTTATTTTCTGAATTTCAATCTTTTCTCGGATATGGGCCTATTACTTCTTCTTTCAGCTGGTTTTTAAGAGCTGCTTAGAAACTGCTTAGGACAATAATAAACAATCTGGTTAAATTTTAATGAATTCAGATTATTAATATGACTGTAAAGATATTTCCATTGCTTTATCGAGTCAGATCCTTATGTAATGCAACAATATACATATATAGTTGATTGTATCTGAGATGATTCCTTTTTTTTGCGTTAAACACGGCATGATAAACTTTATTTACCATCTATCATCCCTTTTTTTTAGAAGTGTAGAGTATAAAAATCCAGTATGGTAACATAAGCAAATAAGAGTGTAATATTCGTTTAAGGCCGACAATATAATACCCTACACCATTTTACAGGAATTCGTAGAATTTAAAATGATAAATTTTACGTATTTAAAAAATATATTGATAAGACTGTCATATTCGATAGTTGCATGTTATTTGAGGGGATCGAAAGTGGAAGTTATATAAGTCCTATAGAAAATGATGAACCAATTCTCGTAAAATTTAGTAATACTGGTTGAATAAATCTAAAATATATGGAATATTATCACAATACTAACTTTTTTTGATTTATGCACCCTAAAGCGATATTCTGAAATGGGTGGTCGGGGACTTTACAGACCAGCAATCAGGCCATAAGATCCATAGCTAATTTTAACTATTGAATGCTGGGTATTTTCAAAGCAGCTATTAAGACATTCGATGGTTTGGCAAATTTGGACTCCTGGTCACAATATTTGTCAGGAATGACATTGCAAATGGGCTTATCAGACAAAGTGAGATGCTTAGTGATTTTTCGGCCATTTGATTGTACTCCCAGTGACATGTTTTAGGAGAAGTCTTGAGGATTAGTTGTATGGAATAGTGAAATGATTACATTCAAAAGACATTCAAAAGAATCGGGAAATTATCCACTTTCAATTGAAAGCAAGTTTGGCTTCTGATGCCAATGAAAAAAACAACTTCTCTCATGCCATGAAGGATTAGAGAAAGAGAGAGGTTTTCACCTATCTGAACTTAGTAAAACCATATCTATACTCTTGGACAAGTGGAATTTACTTTCAGGTACTGTCTGGTTTGGAGAAGCAAACCGCATAATGTTCAGTCTAATAAGTGACTATAGACACAAATAATATGTCTGTAGGAAACTAACAAACTACGGTCTTTTTTTAATATTTTAAACGTGGATTCAAAATTTACTTGTACTAAATTTAAATTCCTTTAAAATCGATTTAAATAAAATTTAACTGAAAAAGCTGGCTTTATTTGATGTCTAAAATTTCACGTATAAAGGGAATATACCTATATTTATCTTCTCAAGAGCTCTATTTAATATAGTGATCTCTTTTCGTATATTAAGAAATAAATTTTCGGTAAAAAATTGAAAAATGGAATTTTTATTGAAAAAAATGTATTTTTAGCGAAAAATAAAATTTTAACAAAATGAAAAAAATGGAATGGAAAGATAATTTTATAGTGAAGATTGAATTTTTTTGGTGACAAATAAATTTTTTTAGTGACAAATAATTTTTTTTTTGGTAAAACATTTAATTTTTAGTAAAAATTTTATTTTTTTGATGAAAAACTGAATTTTGAAGTAAAAAATTTATTTTATAGTGAGTTTAATTTTTAAAGGAAAATTTATTATTTTTAGTTAAACATTGAATTTTTAGTGAAAATTTTAATTTTTGGTGAAAAAATAATTTTTGATTAAAAAATTAATATTTGGTTAAAAAATTAATTTTTGGTTAAAAAATTAATTTTTGGTTAAAAAATTAATTTTTAGTTATAAAATTAATTCTTAGTAAAAAAATTAATTTTTAGTAAAAAAATTAATTTTTAATAAAAAATTATTGACTTTTTAGTAAAAAAATTTAATTTAAAAAAAAAAATTACTTTTTTTAAATTTAATTTAAAGAAAAAATTACTTTTTTTAAATTTAATTTTTAGTAAAAATTTTAATTTTTAGTAAAAATTTTAATTTTTAGTAAAAATTTTAATTTTTAGTAAAAATTTTAATTTTTAGTAAAATTTTAATTTTTAGTAAAAAAATTAATTTCAGTTTTTGTAAAAAAATAAAGAAATGTTCACAAAATAGTTTAAGTAAAAAATAAAAATAATGAAAAAAAATAATTAAATTTTTGTGAATGAAATTTTTGACAAAAAATTTTTTTGGTGAAATTTTTTGTGCAAAATGAATTTCAGTAAAAAAATGTAATTTGTACAGAAAAATTAAATTATTTATATAACGATTTAAAAAAAATAAATTTTTGGATTTTTTACAAAAATAGATTTTTCCTAAACAAATGAAATTAATTTTAAAAAATAATCGGTAAGTTTTTCACTTTCATACATCCTATATAATTCGACAATTTGTGTTAGCTTTTAAGGGGATTAACTCTTCCTTTGAACGAGTACACCACAATTTTTTTCAGTTAAATTCAGAAAATTAGAAAAACTCTCACGGCAGTGCTTTAAAGTTTAACAATTTATATAAGCTCTGTATGGAAGTACAGCTGCCCATGTTCCTATCCATTTTTATGATTATAATTTCTATATGAGACTTCTTACCGAAAGTGAGTTTGTAAAAGAATAAAATGATTCTCTTAACTTAATATTTTATTAAAAATATTGAAGAAATTTAATAAATTTATAACTCCTCGAATTTAAGACTTTATGTCATTATGCATTTGCTAGAAATTTTATATTCACGTAGGGAAACGTATAATTTATGCGAACTCGTAAACGGCGGGAAATGTATTTTTAACACAAAATTTTGTTTGTAAAAAATCAAGTTTTTTTTAGATTTTTACAAAATTTATTTATTTTAAATTTATAAAAATATAATAATTTTTTTCTGAACACCCTTTTTTAAAACAAAACACGTACAATACACACATTTATAAGGCAAATCTATAAAAAAAGGTGCACAATTTATTTTCATTCCTTTTTTCCAGCGAAATTTTTGTGTAGAGATTTCTTTTATAATTTTTTTTTTCAAATACTTACAAACACTCACACCAAAAAAAGACACAAAACACAGATTTATTTCCAAAAAACAAATGTTGTATAGAGATAAAAACTACGCAGCACTTTTTAAGTTTCACAATAAAATATATATATAATTTGTATATTATTTAAACAAGAATTATTTATTTAAAATGTTGATTTTTATTTAAAAACTGTTTTTCGTGAAATTCATTCAAAGAATTTTTTCTTTTTGTTTATTTTATTAATTATTTAAAATAAACTAAAGAGGGGGGTGTAAAACGTTTAAACTCTTTAAGAAGCTGATTATTAAGGTGAAATTAACACAGGATATGTATGTTTTCTTTTCTTGTTTAATGGACAAAAATGAAAATATTAGCAAAATATTTTAAAAAACACTTTAAATTTATTTTCTTTAAAATTTTTTTTTTATTTAAAACTTTTTTAAATTTAAAAATTTTTTATTAAATATTTTTTTATTTTAATTTTATTTATTTTATTTTTTAACTTTTTTCTTTCTGTTTAAAAATTTAATTAAATCCTTTTTTTTATGTTGAATTAAGAAAAATTATAACAACCGTTTAGCACAAAGGATGTACTCTTTCTAAATGCCTGAAACTATGCAATAGGATTTTGTATTCTACACACAGAGAGTATTTTGATACAAAAAAAATTCTGATTTTCTCATTTTTTCGTCCTTTAAACTTAGCAACAAAAAATGTCCTTATGATTCTAGATAAAAACTCTCGCAAAAATCCATGAATGTGTAAGAATTTCGTTTGTGAGTGTTTTGTCATTTTCGCCATAGAATTTTCACACTATTAAATATATTACAAATTATATTCTCTCCCTCTCTTGAATCTTACTCTTAAGGATAAATAAAAATCTCTTTTTTTTCTTACGACATAAATTTAAACGTTACTCTTGTTTTATATTTTCTCTTTATATTTCTTCTCTTTATATTAAATCTCTGCTACTTTTAGAAAAACCACCCAATTGAATAAACTCCCCATTTTCATCTCCTCTTTCATCTTAGCCACCCCAAATGCATCCTTGTTGTTGTTATATTTTGTATTTTCTTCTTTTTTTTTTTTTTGTAAACACTGTATTTTTTATTTTCTACATGTTTGTGTGTGTGTGTGTGTTTTTTAACCCAAAAAATTTGTTGTTTTGTTTATCATCATGTTTTTCGTTTTTCTTATTTTTTAGTGAAACATTAAAAATTCACCCTCTTCCTCCCCCCGTCTTATACTTTGTTGACTTTTCATGTTATTTTCTTGTTGGTTGCAAAAACTTCAAATGTTTCGAATGTTTTTTTTTTCTTGAAGCTGTAGTTTTTATATATGGAAGGGTGAGTTTGCCTGTTTTTTTTAAAGATCCTGTTTATTTTTTTTTTAAACCACTTGATATAAAATTTTAATCAAAATATCCTGTGTTTGTTGTCTTGTTATGTGTGTTTTTTTTTTGTATTAGATTGTTTTATTTTTCTATTTGTGTTAATAAACATCCATCAACCCTGTTCATAATGTAAATGGTTAAAGAGGACTGATGAATTATACTGTTAAATGGTTATATTAGTTAATCATGTTGGAATTTTAACTGACCCCAATTAGGACAAATAGGAAGAATTAAATGTATTTTAAATATATCGCAATTTATTTACAAGTCCATTATCTTAATACATAACCTCTATACATAGTCTATCTCTAACAGGCTCAGATTTTGGTGTTATGTCCAGTGTTTGCAAAATTCAAAATACATTAACGAACTAGAACTAAAACTGAACCGAATTAGAACTATACTGGAACTAAAGTAGAACTGAACTAAAACTAAACTAAAACTTAGTTAGAACGAAATTAGAACTGAGCTAAAACTAAACTAGAACTGAACTAGAATAGAAGTGGATCTGTGCAAGAACTGAACTATCTGAACTAGAATTGAACTAGAACTTAACTAGAACTGAACTAGAACTGAAAGAGAACTAAACCAGAACTTAATTACAACTGAAAAAGAACTGAAGCACAAATGAACTAGAACTTAACCAGAATTGAACTAGAACTGGACTAGAACTGAACTAGAACTAAACAAGAACAGAATTGGAACTGAGATAGAACTAAACTAACCTGAACTACAATTGAACTGCAACTGAACTAAAAATGCTTAACTAGAATTGAATTAGAACTGAACTTGAACTGAATTCATACTAAACTAGAACTGAACTAAAACAAAACTGAAATTGAACTTGAATAAATTAGAACTAAATGGAAAATGTACTTAATAATAAATGTAATGTTATTTTTATAATTCGATGAGTTACAAATGGAATGACAAATTATGACAAAAATACATACCAAATAACGTTGTAATTTGAAAAGCAGAAAAGAATTTCAATTGTTGAACTTAAAACTTACCGCAAAACACAGTATATTTTATTTATTTTTTAACAATTTTTGAAAGATCTTTATTACAAAGCAAAACATGATTTTAAAAAGAAGTAAAAAATAAGGAAAGTTATTTTATTTGACATCATATTTAAGGAATACAAGAAAAACATATAAAGTTTTTTAAATATATTAAAGAAAAAAAAGGAAGCCAAATAAAAACTAAAGAAAAAATTTCACAAAAATAAAACTTAACAGAAAATAAGAAATTTCGATAAAAAGAAAAAAGATTAAAGTTTAGTATTTTAGTTTTGTTGTAGAAAATTATATATATTAAATTTAAAATGGAACTACACATAATAAAACAAATATCAATTTTTTATACGCAAATCAATTGCTTCACCACCTTCCATATCAAGATCCTGTGGGGTGTCATTTAACTCTAACAATTCGCCATCAAAACTGTAACGAAGTATTTAATAGTTTTGTTTTAAATTTTTCTTTGGTGGGATATTTCTGTATTACCTTAATTTTAAATGATCTAGAGACAGTTTCAACTCTTCAGCACATTTTATATATAAAATACGAAATTTATCAGTCTTCATTAAATCAATTTGTAATGGACGTTTCCATTTATCCGATTGTATTTTAAGAGTGATTTTATTGGCATCACGTTTTTTAGCATTGGCAGCTACAGCTCCTGGTGAAGTAAAACGATTGGAAAGAACTCGACCATCTGGAAAAATAGTTTGGTTTGTGTATTTTTTTCTTTTTTCTTTGGCGAACACAAGTGCTTAGCTATAACTATGTACGTCTTATTGGCATGTCCAAACGAGTTCAAATGTAATTCGTTGAGATTGCTGGTTGTCAAAAAACAAAAATAGTTTCTGCATAAATCGCGGAGGGATATACGTTAAGAATGTTACAGTACGGGCAAAGGAGTTACATCTCCTTATAATAGTAATATTCAAGGTCTTGGTATTGGCATACGATTAGTTCTAAATTGAATATTTGACGAAATCGAAGATATTTTAAGTTGTATTTATTCATGTTTTTTTTAGAGTCGCAACAATTTGTGACTAATTTATTTTCTTGTTCACTATAGAATTTGTTTCACTTTATGGTAAAAGTTTTTGTCGGTATTTAATAAGGACTTCAAAAAACATGTCATTACATTTGCAACTCGAATCGAACTATAAAAATAATTTATTCTAGTTTTTCTTAAAAAAATCTCTAAAGATTTCTTAAGATTCTCTTAAAGTTAATGAATCTTAAATATATATAATACAAAATTTCTCCCTTCAAGTTAAATGGGCAAATTTAAGTCATAACTCTTTTCTAGACAGATTATAAACTTATTTCTTGTACGAATAATAATAATAAAATAGAAAAAATATCAATCACTTACCAATAAATTGAAAAATTTTATAATTAATCGAATCGGGTGTATCATCAGTCATTATAATACGATCATTAAGATTGAAAACTATGTTATTTTCAGTGATATTCTCTCGATCGGCAAGTTTTTTGAAAATAATGGCAAATTTTTGATATTTTCTTAATTTAAATGCTTCCGGTTTACCCTTCCAATTAACTTTAATATTAAGTTCTGGATTATCCTCATCGAATGATATATCTAAACCTGGCTCGGTGGACGCCTTATTCACATTCGTATTAAATGAAAACATTTCTTGATTTTTCTTTTTACTACGTGTTGTCCGTGTACTTTCTTCCGTATCCGAATCTAATTCAATAAAACCTTCTACACGTGGAACAGGACTTGAAACTAAATCTATAAAATCAACTTGAGTACTACGTGCCGCCACTTCAGCAACATACTGGCGACGTGCTCGCATAACACGTGAACGTCCTTGCCGTCCTTGTTGTAAGAAACGTTCCATTATTCCCATACTAGAGCTGGTATTATCGGATTCGTCTTCTCGTGTAGACACTTCATTTGAGGAGTTGTGTGTTGGAATACCAAAGGAGTTACCCACTAAATCTATTGAATCATTAAGTTCTTGTGAGATATTGCCATTGGCTCTTGTTTTACCCCTACCCCTACCACGACCTCTTCCCTTGCCTCTCCCCCGGCCTTGGGATGATGAAGGCTCTATGCCTTCCAAAACTATTTCATTTTTTTCCGTTGTCTTTTTACTCCCACCCAAAGAACTTCTTGTCCTTCTACCAACCGGTAATTCATCTACTTTTTTACTTAAATTCTCTAAAATAGGCATTGTTGGCGATATGGAACCATCTGTCGAGGTAGAACTTTTTCGTGTTTTGGTATTTTTCTTAGATTTCTTTTTAGGCGTTTCAGCTTTTGCTTTGCTAAACTCTCTTTTAGGACTTTTAACTTTTTTGTTATTATTGTTATTTAGTAGATTGTCAAAATCAAAATCGTCATCCAAATTTAGACTATCATTTAATTCTTCACATCTAGCGGTTTCCAGAGATTTAAGTTGATCCAATAAATTAGCTGCGGATAAGAACTATTAAATTAATGTATAAATGAATATTTCACAAGTTTATACTTTTTCTTAAATCCTCTAGATTCTTAAATATATTAAATTCTTCAGACATTTTTTATATTTTTCTTAAACATTCGTAAAGTTTTCTTAATTTTTAAATATTTTTTTTACAATTTTAACACAAAATATAGCGCAATGTTTAAAAAAAATGTCCACTAAAACAATTCATGTTGTTGCTTGTTCAAAACACAGAGTTGCAAATTTATGCAATTTTTTCGCTTAAATATTCTTAAATAGTGTTGACAACATATATGATTGTAAAAAATGGGTAAATTGGTGTTAGGTTAGGCCTTCACACTGTCATGAAAGATACAAGCAATAGATAGGCTCACTTGGATCCCGAAAGACCTATTGTATTGCCTAAAAAAAGACGAATGTTAAAAGCTGATAATTTCATATATCATAAGTCGAAACAAAATTATATTAAAAGAGAAAATAATGGTTAATAGCTGCTGTCTAGCTTGTGCAATCTTTCACAATACATTGACAGTGAAGAAATTATTGATCATTCACATCACCCAACCAGCCGCAATTCCGAATAAAGCCGCATATCACTCTTACATCAGCAGCCGCCAAATCTGTCAAAATCGTCAAGGGTATAGGTAATGATTCGTCCCTACCAATGCGGGAGTTGAGATTTATAATCGTTTGCTAATCATCACCCTTAACATGCTGATTATAGTCTCTTTAAAATCCACGATAGCTAGTGTACGATAGGGGATTACAGTAGGATACAATAAACTTCGCATGTACACAGTTTCAAAATACCAAGTATTCATATATTATCTGAAAGGTCTCTTTAAAACTCTTCAATACCAAATAAAATTTCCGCCTTATTACATTTCCCGTTCATTTTTCATAGGGCTACGTCTCTGAAATAGAGATTTTACTATTAAATACTAATATTTGCAACCATGTTTAGAAAATAATGTTGTCTACTTTTTTTTTCTCATAAAAACGCTGATTTCGAGGTAAAAATCACAGCTTAGCTAACACCGAAACGATAAAAGAAGAGATTTCATATTTATTTTTTTTCAGCTGCTGCGATTTTCGTCCAGGAGTCGCAATTTTTTTTGGAAAATTTTAGTGAAATTTTTAAGTGAATTGTAAAAGGATTTTTATACACTAAGTGAAGTATGTTAAACAAATGGAAAAAGTGTTAAGATAAATGGAACTCGTGAGAAAAACGTGTAAAAACTTTTAGCAAAAAGGGCAAAATTAAGTGACGTTTAATTAATGCTGCTGTTTTATGGATGAATTGCACTAACACGCATACAAAACGTCTGAAAAAAGTTATTGCACGTCGTTGTCGCCTCTTTAGTGTTTTTCTTTGCCTTTTTTGTGGACCATACCACGAAATTTATACATATTCGTATACATATTAAATATACATACGTACATATATATAAGTAAATATTTATTAATTATAACGTGTTATTTATAAACATATTGTTGTTGTTATTTAAAACAAATAGCAACAAATACGATAAAGAGTTTTAAAAATTGAAGCAATAATGACCTCTATAGTTGAAGTTATACAACATTATCAACGTAGCATTGATAGCAATCAAAACAATGAGGCCAGGGTAAGTTTTCACCAAAACCAAAATATGAAATTTCCATAATCATGTTTTTAAAAGCTTATGGAACACGATAATATTAACCATATTGATGTCTAATTTAGTATATAGAGCATAGTTTATATACTAAATTAGACAACAGTTGATTATTATTTTATTTAATTAAAACTAAGCGGCCAGCGAAACGGACAAATATATATTTGTATCAACCATATAAATAAAAAAGATCACAAATACACATATAATAACTAATTATTGAAAGAACAAAAACAATTCATATAAATTACATGCCACTCATATGCAAAAACAACAACAAAATGTAGGTAACAGATGTTATTATATTCTTTTTTGTTGTTGTTTAATCATTCGAATAAAGTTGAAGTGTTGCAAAAAATAGTAGTAAATAACTGGAAAAATATCCTGGCATAAGAAGACGTTTGTCTACGTCTATAAATTTAAAATTACGCTACGTTATTTGCATCCGGATAGAATGGACAATCGCAGACATAAGTATAGGCACAAATGAAAATTGACATATAAATTTCTGAGTATTGCGAGAATTAACACGACTGCCCAACCTGTCTTTAATCTTAAGAAGAGGGATTATTAAGTTTGTGAATAACACCATTTCCGACCCTAAGGATTGTTCACGACCTTTTTAACGACTTTATATTGAGCATTTGAAAAGAGACAAAACGAAAAAATTTTTAAGCGCAAATTTCACGTACCTTCTCCTTCCCAGCTGAACAGCAGCTTCTACCCTGCAAGAGTTCAGTGTCGCTTGACCTATCAAAAGCCATTTACACTATAAGACATAAAGTTCTCTTCCATCCTTCCTGCAATCACTTAAGTAAACCACAGTCAATCATAGACTTTCGTGGCCGAAGATATAAATTATGTAGAATAAAACAAACAGTTTCTCAGGGTAACGTCTTGTTTCCACTCTTGTTTAATAAACCATACGAACAACTATTGTAAAATTATTATATTGCAAAATTACAGCGACGAGCTGCCGATTTGATGACCTATGCGGACTAATTATTGCTTATCTCAGCGAAATAAATAATTTCATCACTGCATGTAACTTTCACTAGTGAAGTCGGCAACAACACTCTTTAATGCCTGGACTAATGTGGTGAATACAAATTTCGGCAAATTCCAACTGGTTAGATATGAAAAGCCTATTCACATCTTCAGCTCATGCAAAAATTAGGTAGTAGAACTAAGCTATTTAAAACACCAGCTGGAAGTAATTGGGATATGAATTAAGAAACATTAAAACTACTTATAAAACAATTGGACGATTAGTGATATAATATACAGATCCAGTGTGGTCTCCATCGTAAAGTAATACTCAATGGAGAAATATTCAAAGTTGCTAAAATGGACTATTTAGAATCGCAACGGGCGGTATAAAAATGACCTAAATACATAATAAATGCTCAGTAAACAGTACCATCTTGGATGGTATTAGTGGCATCATCTTAAGGTTATTTTCATCAGGATCAGTCACCATATTCAGCTATTGCTGTAATTTTTTTATTAAATCGATTACATTGTAAATTAAACGTTTTATAGTTACTATATGATCTGATTATATCGATCATCTCAAATTTTAAATCGATCTAATCAAATCAGTTTCATAATCTGCACTGAACACAAAAAAATCGTTTTCTTAATATAAATAACTTTAGTTTGTAATGTGTGTTATAATGTGTGTTTTTCTTTCAATTCTCATTTTAGTTACTTCACTGTATCAACAAATTGTACAATTTACCCATTAAAGTTGAACACCTGCAAGAGACTGGTGTAGGCAAAACTGTTAATTCCTTACGAAAATTCAATGGTGAAATAGGTGTAGCAGCTAAAACTTTAGTTACAAAATGGAAAGCTATGGTAGCTGCTGAAGAAGAGCCTATGGATACAACATCACAGACAAATGAAAGTGAAACTCATAATGATTCTAATGGTGATGATGAAGGCACAACGCCACGTGATGATGGAGAAGATGAAAATCACAATCGTAATAATACGAGTCAACAGCTAGAGGAAAATAAACATCGTAGTAAAGATAAAAAGGATAAACATAAAGAAAAACACAAAGATCGAAGTAGCAGCAGCAGTAACAGTCATAAAGAACACAAACACTCATCATCATCATCTACGTCACATCATAACAGTGAGAAATCCTCTTCGAAACACTCAAATGAAAAACATAAATCCTCATCATCATCATCTTTGAAAGACAAAGAGAGCAGCAGTAGTAGTAGTAAGCATAAGGATAAGGAGAGAGAAAAAGAGAAGACCGATCACAAAAGTCATAAAGATAAACATAAAGAGAGTCGAGGAGGAAGTGATCATGACAAGGAAAAAGAAAAGAATCGAAGCGATAAAAAACGTGAAGAAAAATCTAAAACAGCAGATAAAGAACACAAATTGGAATCACCCAACAGTAGTAGTAATCATAAAAGTAACAATCATTCGAGTAGTTCAAAATCCAAACACGATGATAAAAAGGAAAAAGAACGTTCGGATAAACATAAAAGTTCATCAAAAGATAAAGAACGAACAAAAGATCAAGTAAGTTGATATATGTTTATAACTTCCATCACCATGGGTGGTTGGGGGTATTAAATACTTGCCGAATGTTTTAGTATGCCGTTCGACTTAGAATCATTTCCTGAATCCATTATTTTTTCGGTTGAAGTTTTTGATCATGAATGACCCTTTATTTGCTATAGTCCCCATAGAAATATTTTCCAAAATAAAGTTTACCAAAAAGTTCTGTAATATTCTTAATGTCCCACATTTTACAAAAATCGATTCCCAATATCTTTAATGAACATAAATCTCTCATATTTGTCGGTATTGTTGAATCAGTTTCCCTGCAATTGTAGTTTCTTTCCTGACATTTAAATATATAATTATTACGGGGACAGTTAAAAAATCCTCTGTATCGTGAGAGCTCTTACGATAGGGAGCACAGCGGTTAAAAGTTCGGTCGGATGTATCGAGGAGAATCATCTATCAATAGTAGATCGCTTTGATAAGTTGTCAAATGAAATGTGGGATGGTAACTCATTATGTTACCTGACAGTGAGCACCCTGGTTTCCTCATGTAAATTATCAATATTTTTCATTTTGGCACATCCAGTTGTCTCCATTGCGTGTCACTTAGAAATAGAGTATATATGAGGGATGCATAATAAAGAAGTAAGTAACAGTTTCCTTAACCATGCCCCAAGAAGTATCAGTTAATGTATTTCTTTCTGGGTTTTACTTTTTGGTTGACGTGGTTGCTTACTTACTTTCTTCCTACAAGAAGTGATGAATGACTCTCTTGATTTTGAAGTTTATAACTTTTACATACGTTGCTGAAAATATTTAACGATCTTTGCTAAACATCGAAATATTTTGGATAAATCCAAAATTTCGCATTAACATGGTCGCTGCTGATTAAGACTATTACCTTTTTTTAATTGTCGTGGTATTATGAGATTTCCTGAAGCCGTGTTTTTTGAGTGGCAAGCGAGAAGCTCTTTCAGCGATGATAACAATAGTCTTTCTAAAACCATTTGCTATAGATGATAATAGAGAAATCGGGCGGTATGATTCTTCAATTCTAGCGGGTTAATCAAGTATCCGAATGGAAATAATTCTCACAACTTTCTAAATATCAGGAAGTTGAGTTAGATGCCCAATTGCTACTTTACCAAATTTCTTTAACATGAGCATTGGAATGTCATTTTATTCTATCTGGAACAAAGCATAACCAGATAGAATTTTAATAGTAGACCGTAGCTGTTTAGAACTTGATGCATACTGGGCGAAATAGACAAACCATTTGCCGCGGCGATGATCATTTACAAGATTACTGATCTCTGCCGTCCACTATATTTGGTTTAAATTAAATATTGACAGGAATCGATATTCGAAATTTTCGAAATGTTCGGTCTATATATTTTTATAGTTCCCTTATGAACGTCCAATCTTTAAAAGGCATAAATCTGTCACAAATGTTAGTACCAACATAATGTATTGAACTCTTACATCAAAGTTGAAAAACCAAATTTTACCAGGCCCCTTTCGTAAGCTTTCTGAGGTTCTAGTAATAACCAATAAATATATTGTAGGGTATTTCATAAATCGATTATAGCTTTCATACTTGTTTAACAAAATTTTATTCAAAAATGGTTTTTTTTTTTTTTTTTTTTTGTAATAATTTAAGGAGAAATCCTCCTCGTCATCATCAGCAGCATCATCATCTTCAAAAGATAAATCTGAACATAAATCCTCTTCAACATCATCTACCTCTAAATCCTCCTCAACCAAAGACTCCGATAGTGCCGAACGTAAAAGACGACATAATTCCGATAATGATACAACAGATTTTAAATCACCCCAACCTAAAATGGCTAAAGTACATAAATCATCATCGAACTCAACACCAACACCAGCTTCTAAAGCTGATTCTTCACCACCAACAGAACAGGCAAATGATCAGGAAGTAGCAGATGATAGTTTCGATTCATCAATGGGTGCAAATTTTGATGATGTCTTGGGCATGTTAAATATGCCACTTAAAAAGAGTAAAAAATCATTAAAATCTCCTTCCACACCTACTGCCTCCAGTAATTCCAGTAAAAAAGATAATACAACTCATAGAACAACAACAAGTATTAGCAGTAATAGTGCAAGCTCCAGTAGTAGTAAAGTTAATGGTACAAGAGTACCATTTTCATCTAATAACTCAACATCATATTCAACACCCAGTACTTCAAAAAGTAGTACAATGGTAAGTTCCTGACTATAAACTTTAAATAAGGAAATTTATAATGTTCAAATAATTTCTTTAATTTCAAAAGAAACCTGACTTATTGGCACCAACGGCTAAATTAGAACCTTTAGATCCCAGTATTGCTTTGGAATTACCAACAATATCTACCAATTACAAACCCATGCCTTTAAATCAAACTGTTATGGATTGTGTTTTCAATAATTCGTCATCATCATCATCCTCAAAACCGGTACGCACTCTTACCGATGCCGAAGCCATTACTCATGGTATTTCATCAAAAACTATGAGGTATGTTATTTTATTTTTTAAATAAAAGAAGGAATAATATTAATTTTTGGTTAAATTTTAGAACAAAAATCTATTCTGGTGTTCGTACTGGACAAACATTTCAAGTACCCACTTTATTTGATATGTGTATACGGATTTTACAAAAGAATATTGATGGTAAAAGTTTATTAACGTTGACAAATGACATTTCATTTTAATATTTGTCCTTTTTTTCGTTTAGCTTTGGAATATACGGGTGGTGTACCTTTTGAAGTTTTGAAACCGGTTTTAGAACGTGCTACACCTCAACAATTATACGTATTTGAAGATTATAATCCCTATGTAATGGAAGACAGTGATATTTTATGGCAGCAACATGTTTCTCGGAATTATCGTACCAAAAAACGTTTGGAAAATGAATCATGGCGTGAAATGTTTATTGTAAGTATCTAAATTTGTTATTGGAAATTTTAGAAAATTTTAAAATTTCCAAAAATATTTGAAATTAACTTTGAATTATTAATATTTTCTGTTCTAAACAAGAGTAATGTTGAAATGTTTTCGAAATTCATCAATTTTCCATTTTGTCTTAAAAAAATGTTTGAATATTTTTGTAATTAGTTTCAAATTTATGATGGGTCGACTGTTGTCAGAACTAGTGCCTCAGTTGCTTCCGAATAGGGTTTACAAAGAGAACCAGCTGGTATAGAGTTGCCACCTTCCATTCCACCATCCGCTCGGATCGTTAACAAAACTAGTTGCCTTAATTTTTCTGAATCTTTTATTTATCTTCTTGAAAATATATTCAAATCCAACCTGGGTTCTTTTTAGATAGATTCTTGAGATGGCTAACAGAAACTAGCCCCTTTTTACCTTCGCCAAAGTCGTTCAGCTTTCGGTGGCAATTGTAGTTGCTTCTTGCGTAACCGCTCCATGTCAATCAATATTCCTCAAAGTCAATAAAATATTCCTAAAACGCTCAGTTGCACCCAAGAGGGAATCATTTTAAAAATCGTCAATTTTTCCCTCCTCTGGAAACATACACATAACGAAATGATGTAATCTTAGTTGTAATGCTCTTCATCAGAATCGAGGAAATGGTTGCCCATTCTCTTTGTGGCTCCCGTTATCCTCCATCTTCAGACTAACCGATAAAATCATCCTACAACGCAATCAGTTACTGTCCCCCCTGATTGAGTATACATATGTGTACTTCTACTAACTTATCATCGTCGTCCATAACATCTGGAGGCAAAAACTTTCCGAATTTGATCTTCAGATCCAGTCTCCCAGTTTCTCTGTCCAACATCCCAAATGTTCGTAATATGAGAACCTCTTATATTATCTCTTCAACATCCTTTTTATTATAATCATTAAAAAACTCTAGTTTGTATCCAGGACAACCATACACTATGACGCCATACGCGGTCTAGGCAAAAACCGACCCGTCCCCTCTAACTTTAGTACTGCTGGAGTTTAAACCGCAAACTCTAGAGTTAAAGTTTACAAATTCTCACATATATTACAGAGACCTTACAACAAATACCCTCTACATCCCCTTGTCCCACGACCCGAGTTACACTTGGCCAAAGATTGTCAAACCGTTCGATTCATAATCACTTTCTGAGTCGATTTAACGATTTCCTTCTGGCTGGTTGTCCATGTAAACGTTGTGAACAGAATGCATGTCGTAATTTTAGAGATATCTTGGTGAAATTTGGTATGTGTCATTATTATGGTCCAAGGGCGGTGCCTATTGAAATTGGTAATGATTACACACTAAGCACTAATACAAAAGTTCCTTCCGAAATTTGGCACAAATAATTTTAAAAATATTCTAAAATGATGTCAAAGGACATCATTTCTCATAACCCCTTAAAAATGGGTCAATTTAGAATAAACATAAGCAAAAAATCGATTTTCAAAATTTTTAAAAAGAGTCGGCCTATAATTTCATCTAGCTCCACAAAAATTTCGTTTGAAATGGATAAATTTCACAGAAATGTTAGTACTTAAGCATAAATCAAATTATGCGAGGGTCGTTCATAACTTTTCGCATCAGCCATTTAAAATCAACGATGTGGTTTTTACTTGGTTTATTTCTAATATTTAAGTTTCTTTCTTAATTTCTTTTTAATCATTCTTCTCTTCCAGCGTTGTCAAGAGGAAGAAGAACGTAGACTTAGTGTTCTTAAAGACTCCATAAAAGCATCTCAGAAAATAGCAGCAGCTCCTGTGAGAAAAACTCAATTAGCTTTTGTCGATTCAATGGTCAAACCGCCACGTAATGTCCTAAAGAAACAAGAACAATATGGAACAAAATCGAAAATGGTAGCAACACCAGCAGCCCGTGTAGCCTCACTATCTAGTGTAACACCAAATGCTGCAAAAACTGGAGATCAAAGACTAAGAGTACCATCTACAGCAAGAGATCATGCGCAAGTTTGTAAGTTTTAAGAATTAAAAAAAAAAAGAAATTTTAAAACAAATTTTAATTTCTTTTTCATTTTATAGCCAGTTCTTCAATACGACCTAAAAAGGCTCCACTTATGCAGAAAACTTTGCAATTTATACGAGGACGTCATAAGCGTTAAAATAGATTATTTCTTAAACAAAAAAATAACAAAAAAAACAATTTATTGTTAAGTATAATTTTAAGTTCTATATTATAGATAACTTAAAACAAAAGAAATTAAGTAACTTGCTAATTTATTTTAAATATTATATTAAAAAACGAATCAAATTATATTTATAACGTGATAATTATATATTTTCCAAAAACAAAACAAAAAAAAATCTCTTATATGTATTTTTTCAAAATTGACATTTTTGTTTGTTTCCTAAACAAAAAACTCTTCGAAATATTTAAGATTTTTGATTTAAATATTGTTCCTTTCTTTATTCTTTGTATACCCTACACCATAGGTGGTTGAAGTATTTATTATGCGTTTGTGCTTTAAATATACCGTTCGATTTAGAATAATTTTCCATCTGTCCGACTTTACAGGTTTCAATTTTTTAAATATCTTGATGAATTTCAGTACGTGTTATTATTTCGTCTCAAGGACCGAAGCCTATTGAAATTGTTCATATTCGGTTCAATATTTCAGAAAGTTTCCCTTACAAATGTTCTCCCAGAATTGGGGTTTTAATATCATAAAAGTCTTAAATTTAAAGTGATTTTAATGAAATTCAACAAAAATAAGTCTTATGATATTTTAAAACGATGTGCCAAATTGTGAAAGATACGGTCCATTACTTCTTATAGATCTCATACAAGCTCCCTTCCAAATATCACTTTAAAGAGCATAAATCTTACATATACGTTGGTATTGTAATAACAAAAATAATCTAAAATCGATGTTGGCAATTATACGAGGATCGGTACATCATTTTTTCCTTTTCAAACGCATAAATACCACATAAATGTCGTCATCATCATAATAGTGTACTTCCCACTTAATTATAAATCAGAAAATGAAATTATATGAGGGTCGTTCCTTTCATATTTGTCATACATACAACCAACATTGCGGTGTAGGGTATTACATAGTCGAGCTTGATCGACTATAACATTTTTATTTGTTTCTATTTAAACTCATTTATAACTATTATACTTCTCTCTTATACGACTCTTGGTTTTTAAAACAATTTTTATTTATACTTGTCTGAAGATACCAACCACAACATCACAATTTTCATATTTCATATAAATATAAATATTTATATATTTTTTTAATTCTATTTCAATTTTGTTTTTCTATAGTTAAATTAATGTTTTCAAATTATTTTATAAGTTCATATAGAATTTTTTTTGTTCAAATGATACTCTTTAAAAAAATACTGTTCTTTTAAATCAATAGTTAACGTATACGTATAACAGTTTTTAAACACAAAGTATAACAGTTTTAAATAGGCTGTGCTTAAATATAGAATTTAAATGTTATATTATTTTATTTTATTTCCATTATTTTTTCAATTAAAGTTCTTTTGTCGTTAAAAACTGTTGTGTTGATAAATGAATGCAAAACCATTGTAAAAATGCAATAGAATTTGTTAATTTATGAATTTAAAAAAAAAATATATATTAAATAAATTTCATTATATTTATAAAACAATGTACGTAAAAAATCGTAATAACTTTTGAAATTGTACAATTAACAAATGAAAAAAACTATAAAAAAAAACTTATTTAAATATAAAACAAAAAATATTTAATAGTAAAAAAAAAAAACAATTTTATTACTATTTTCCAATTTTTTCGAAGTTCGAAAATTGTTGAAATTAACCTCAAATTTTTTCTGTAAAATATTCTGGTATTTTTCTTGACAGCAACCTAAAACAAGCACGCAATGGGAAGACTTAAGAAAAGTCTAACTAAACGTGTATTAAGCCTCCAATAGCTGGGATCTTAGGCCAAAGTTATATTGGATTTACACCTCGCTTGTTGTTGTAACAGCTGGAAAGATTCAAGTATATTTATTAATTTTACTTCATGTTGTTGTTCAACTCCAGGCCAAGGAATCTGGCAACCTCAATTGATTGGGTCACACACATCTTCAGGACAGAGTGAATTTGGATTAGACTGATAGTTGAATAAATGTCTTGTATCATGTGATCTTTGGCCACATGCAGGACATACGTCAATCGAGACTCAGTTTGTTCAGAACAACTTTTGTTGACCGACAAAAATCTATTCATTGACTGGAATGTGCGGTGGGCGGCCTCCAAGCACGACATTCATACGGTAACTTAAAACCACGGAATTTAAGGCGTCTCTGTGAATGTCGCTCAAAGCTGCCATATACGAATTCTGATCCAAAGAATCTTGCACATATCTATATGTATGCTATGTTCGTATATACGAATATCCTTTCTTACATGCCTCGGCGGTAACTCCAATTGTGTAATATTGAAGTTAGGATGGTTTCTCCGGTGACGTCCTAGACGGAACTGTTTACTAAGCATTTCATTATATTCCTTTATTGGAAGGACCTTGTATCCTCATGCAGATAGTAAATTAAGGACATTAGAATACAGCCCGTTATGGTTCTTAAGGTTGCATTTTGATAGCTTTGGATATTTATCCGCTGCGTATCACTAAGCGATGGTGTCACTGACGGGCACGTAGTTTTATATGCAGGCAATAAGGTTTCTTTATCCATACCCCAAGTACTGCCGACTAATGATTTAAGGACCTTTTTTCCTACTTTCCATGTTGGAATTTATACTCCATCGACCGTGATGTCCAAATTCATGTGATGAAGAGATGAAGAGTTTTATAAACTATTAAATATAAATCCTAGAATATTCAGTCGTTTAACAGTCGGAAATTGGATTCCATCGACTACGATATATTAATTTGTAGTTCAGATGGTGATACAGCTTTAACTAGGTTGATAGTCTTTGACCGAAATTAACTTGGTTCATTGCGTAACGGAGATGCAATTGTTGTGGGAACGAGTTCAGGCGGTGAAGAATGTTGCTATCGACTTCGCTGATGAATGTTTCAATTTACGTGCAGTGAAGAAATTGTCGATATCGGTGAGATAACCATTTTCCAAACCGCAAAGGTTATCAACTCTATGGTCCATCACCTCCAGGTGGAGGCTTCAGTATTATCCCTGTGGAACTCCTTGTTATACTCTACGGGGTTTTGACATTCAGTCATAAAACTCTACGAATAACTGACGTCCACTCAAATAATCTCTTCAAGTTGCTTGGTAATGAGGACTGCAGAAAATCCCGGAAGAGATCTTACAGTGGCTGATAGTGTCAAAGGCTTTTGATAGTTCAAATATCACTGGTCTCTGCTGGTTCAATGTAAATACGGCTGTTAACGCTGCTATTGTTATTGTACTATACTTTGTCGATATCAATGCTGGCGACAAGCAGCTAAGAAATTACTGATTAGGTGGGGGAGGAAAAGAGCCTCAACAATCTTTTTTAACTGCGTTGATGGCCTCTGCAACTTCATGGGGAGTGAACAGTTGTGATGTGCCTGTTATGGCAAGGATGTGAAGATTGCGATCAACTCTTTGTTTCTTCGTTTTATATTAGGGTCGAAGAGAGTTCGGTCAGTCGGCCAAAATTTATTCTCATTCCTTCGGTTGTTCGGTTTAGTGGGTCGAAGGAACCCTATCTAAGACACAGAGTTATATTTCTCTTGGGATCACAGGGGCTTCTAGGAGTACACCTTTAGGCAGTTCTTAATGCACTTCATTACGGTAGGATCACTCAAGGATCTGAGGAAACTAGGACTCAGTTAATACGACGTAGTAACGAAATATTATCTATGTGGGAACTCATTTTGGACCGGTACCGATTTTCGATTGTCTCAGAACGATTCCCGAGATACTAGGAGTCTAGAAGGCAGTGGGTAAGCCGGCAATTTTTTAGATGTATTGGAGTATACGGCAGTCTTACAGCTGTCTTATATTATTAAACTCATGCTGAGGCACGATAGCTGCTCATCATATTTAACCCTGTAGCGATTTATCATATTTCTTTTAGTCTTTCCTTATCTCTCTCATTTTACAGAAATTTAACACTTATATCTTTGTTGAAACGAGGAGTACACAAAGAACCTCAATAGTTGCCGGGTGTAGGATGTACAATGATAACACATAAAATCCTTGTATATCAACCTTCTCCACCTTCTTAATGGAAGAATTAATTTCATAAAAAAAACAAATTTAATTTTATTTTTTTTAACTTATTTTATTGTTTTATTTATTTTAGTAAAAAAGCCCAACACTTTTAATACATTCATAACTTTAAAATACATTAATTGATTCAGAAATATATACACATATCATTGAGATTCTAAAACTTTAGTAACATCCTTTCCAGGAGAATTTTCTTCAATTTCTAAACCATTCAACATTTCCAATAATTCAGCATCAGTTATTTCCACCTTTTGAGGCATACTTACACTTATGTTATTATTCTCTTTAATGTTCTTAGTTGGTGTCTTATTAAATGATGTTTCGCCCATAATTTCTCTTAACTCTTGTTCCAGCTCGTCTTCATCAGCCTGTGAAACCAAAGAATTTTCAAGATTAACATTTGATAAACTATCGTGTATTTCTTTGTGAGCATCCATTGTTTCGCGAACATCGGAAACTATTTCATCGACATTATCATATTTGAGATTAGCAGTATCGAGAGCATTTTGTAAAGCTTTTGAGCCAAATTTATAAGCATCCAAAATAACACCATTTAATTTCGCTTCATGGACATTCGATAGAAGAGTTTCAATATTGTGCAAAGCTAAACTGCGACGTTCTGGAAGGAATATTTAAAGAAATTAAGAATCAATGTTAAATTTTAGACACCATAGATAGTTGGGGTAATAATGCTACCCCATCTTAAAGTATAGTGTGTCGATTTAATGCTGTCCGTTCGTCTGTCTAAATAGTTGTTAATGTGGACACCTTAAAGTTCGCAATTTTCAAGATATCTCGATTAAGAACAAAGTCCGCCGAAACTGGTCATTAGGATTGAAATCGAAAACTCTTAATAACATCTTTTAGAATGGAATCTTGATAAAAAATTAAATAATTCTTTTCCTAAAAGTTTTAATGAAAAACATGTGTTACAAATTTTTCGATCTCACACCTTATGGGATAAGATCCCCCAAAACTGGTCAGGTAGCTTTAACACAACTGTCTTTCCAGAATAAATCCCACAGATGTGAGTACATTTTAATTCGATGGTCTTTCAAAATTCCCCATAACTTCTCCATGGTGTAGGGTATTATAAAGTTGGCTTTAACCGACTATTGTACCCTCAATTGTTTTTTACATTTATTCTTACCATGATTTTTTTCCAATAATTGCTTTTTACGTAAATATGTTTTGGCCAAAAGTCTTTTGTTTTCCTTAATATATTGTCGTGCTTTATCTTCATTATCCTTCACTTCCAGTTCGATGTCTTCAAGTTGTTTGACAAGATTTATTTTTGTTTGTTGTAAATTATGAATGGCATGATCGGTTTCAGTAATTGTTATATCATTATCCTCTTTAGCTAAAATTTAAAAGCAATAAAGACATAAAGTAACACTCTTTAGGAAAGAAATTCCGTTTACTTACAAGGAATTTTAACCAAATGAATTTGTAGTTCCGATTTATTTGTTTTGTACTCTAAACCAATTTTTCTTTGAACATTTAAAGTATGCAAACAAAGACGTAAACATTCTTCTGTAATATTTAGGCAGGAACATACGTCTTTTTGCAAAACATCATAATGATGAAGAGTCCCCAAATAGGGGGACTGGGAAAATATTTCTAATAAATCATTGCAATATTGCTGAAAGGAAAAAAGAGTGTTTTTTATCATCTATTTTAAAGTTAATGGAACCAGTTTAAATCCCTGAACTAGAATTTCTTTAAAAAAATTCTCCAAAAATTTCCTCCACATCATCTTTTACTATTGATGGCTTCTGCATCTTCAGGGAATGAACTATTGAGGTGTGTCCTGTAACTGCAAGGATGTAAAGTTTGCGATCAGCTCTTTGTTTCATGTTAGATCTCTTAGGATATTCGATAAATTGCCGGCAAAATGCTGGCGAACAGTCCTTATAAACGAATATTGTGATATCTTACTCCTTATGTTTGAAGAGAGATCGGACAGTCGACCAAAATTTAATTACTTTCCCTCTATTGTTTTGTTTGGTGGATTGCGTTAAGGCTCGAAGGGACGCTGTCTAAGACACAGAGAGTACATCTTAAGACAGTCCTTGTTGTAATTTTTCACCTTCTCCTATTAGAGGAAGGAGAATTGACTAGGGCGGTAGAATATGGAATAGATAGAGAACATGGAAAAGGATCACTCAAGAATCTGAGAGAATTAGGACTCAGTAAATAAGCCATATTAACGAAAAAGTTACCTATATGGCAACTCATTCTGGACAGGTACCGATTTCGATTGCCTTAGAACTATTTTGAGAGGCATATTCCTATTATTGTTTCATCTTTGTTGTTCTCATCCAATAGTAATGTTGAAGCTTTTGTCATGAGAGGCAACTTATAAATGTTTGCATGCTATAAATAAAGGTTCCTTCCTGAAACTTCCAAAAACTTTGCTCACATTTTACGAAAAGTCGTCTAAAATTCTTACGAAAATATATAAAATGGGCAGAGGAGTTGAGAAATGAAATTTTCTCTGACGAAAAGAATTTAATTTCAGCAGTGGTAGTGCCATGGTTTAGGCAGCATTTTTTTCATTTTTCAAATCTGAAGTTTGTTGTGTTCCAACAAGTGCAAGAGCTACGGTACATATTTCAAAGCAGTATAAATCATGTTTTAAGGAATGCCTCTGTTGGTCTGGCCGACTTGCTGTTCACTTTTAAACCAAATGGAGAACTTGTGGAATTAGTGGCTCACAAAGTTTATTCAAATAATGCCCAAAATAAATGCATACTAAACTAAGAATAAATCAAGCATGGGAGGAAATTGATTCCGAACTTGTTAAGAAATTAGTGGACCAGATTTTTGAGATAATCCACAACAAAGGACCATCCACCTATTAATAATAATGCTAAAGTCTGCAAACTTTAGTGCATTTATAGAAACTTAAGGAGTATAGGTAGGTATAGAGCTCTGTTAGAGATTTTCAGTGAGAACCATTGTATTTTCTAATGAAAAGGACCAAATCAACCTTCGCTTATTAATACTCAGTCCGCACTGCAATGAAACAGACTAAGCAAAGTCTAACAAATCCTCGTAAAAAATTAAGCATAATTTTATATGACAATAAAATGATAATGATGTTAACAAAAACATTCACGGAGAGACTGCATTCATCTACAGAGACTGCATTCATCGCATCACTTGGAAAGTTACCAAAAACAAAGTTTTGCAAAAACTACTCAATTGTATTTCACCCATAAGGATTTTTTTAATATGACCACCAATTTGTTTAATTCAATATTTTATCCTACAATACTCACCCTTATAACTTCCAAATGTATAAATTGTATTAAACTCAATTGTCCCGCATCTGTTGCACCCAATTTCTCCTTGATTTTATCAAAACCCCATGAGAGGGGTTTTTTCAAAAAACTATTTACCGCCCAACCAGACCAGCTGTTTTCTGGATCATATTCATAGTCTTTACGTAAACGTATAAGTTTTTTTCTTTGCATTTCATCCAAAACCATATCTAAACAACATGGCACTCTTTGTCCCTTGGTGAAATTATGCTGTAATTCCTGTTTGCAGAAATTGGCTTTACCCTTAAATTCACAATACTCTCGTATAGTATTTTGCCAAAATTTCATTTTTGAGTCATAATTTTCTGGATTAACACTACGATCACGAAATGGTGCCAATAGTACTTGTACCCGGGCATCATCTTGCCAACAATTTGGATAAGGATATGGTTCACTAGTTTTCGTTAGTTTTGTTGGAGTCGTTGTAGTGGACATGATGAAAATAGTTATTTATATTTCTCTTACTGGCAGTTACTGGCAAGAATTGTTTTTCTTTGTTTTGTTTTGATTACTTTTTGTCTGGTTTATTATTAGAGATGACATAATTTAGATTGTTGTTTTGCTCATGTACAATGACGGCGACAAGCGACAGGCGAACTTGTAAAAAATTAAAAATACTTTGAGTACAAAATATATTTATATCATTATAAATTAAAATTATTTTTTATATTTTATTAAAATTCGCATAAGATAAATATATATTGAAATATTATTCATAAAAAATATAAATTGAAAAACCTAATTAAAAGAAAACAGGACTTGGAATGCAGAAAAGACGCAAGATTCGTCACCAAGAAAAAATGGAATTGTTTATTACAATTAAAACTAAAATCAATGAAATCAATTTTGAATTTTAAATGAAAGTATCATTTTTTATTCAGATATTGGTTATGTAGTATAATTTCTTGTCCACAGAAGGCTTTTAATAATATTTGCATGAATAAATCAAGAAATAAATAAATAAAATCAGCTTAAGTTTAGTCATATACATAATAAACCCATTATCAGCACAAATTCAAAAGTCGGAGGGAGATACATAATCACGCGTACACACAGTTTCTATCATTTTTTTCATAATGCCCTTAATTAAGTGATAGAAACTTTGTTCTACGCAATGATAGATATTTAATCAACAGTGCCAATCAAGTGACTTATCAAATAACTGTCAGTTTTCTTGTAGGGATATTTATACTAGTTTTATTGTATAACAGAAATATAACAATAATGTTTAAAAAATTCTTATGGAGGCCTTTTCATTATATAAAAAATATGTTATATTATTAACCTGTTAAGCGACAAGAGCTATTTCTATGATTTATTACTATGACAAATTCACAATATAAAGATATTTTCATTCATATTAAAATATGTAGACAACACTTACAATTTGTATTAGATTTTATACTCTTAACCCATTAAATACCAAAGATATGGGACTATAAAAATTAATAATTAAAGAAATCTCTCAGTTTTCATTACATTTAAATATTAAAAACTTTTAAAACGATGTTACAATACAATAACTGTGAAACATGAAAAATGTATCTGTATGTCGAAATTTCTATTCCATATTTCTCTGTAGGATTATTTTGATATTGTTTTATTTTTTTGTATGAAGTGCTTTCATAATTTGTATGAATTTGTTTGAAAATGTTTAAATTTTGTAAAAGAATATAGTAAAGTCATATAAATAGCCCATTTACCTCATAATAGGTTAAATATAGAAGAGATCTTCTTATTACCTTTTGAGGGAGACATGAGAAAGATGTCTGAAAAGACTTCATAGATTTTACGAACCCATTTTTTAATTTCTATGGTCATAAGAACTCCAAAACTGGAACCCTAAATAAATGCATATAAAATTACAATCTATGTTTATAATCAGGCGACACTAAAGGCCTGAAAATTTAATTTTCTTAGGCCAGATCTTCACTGAATGTAAAGAAAATAACTTAATTTTACATTTTAGTTATGCTGGGTACCACCATTGTTATTGCAAAGCTCCATGTTGTTACAGAAGAACGTTAAAGATTAGAATGGGAGATGATATAGAGAGTAGGCTTATCCACTTTTAAAATAGTTTTAGAGTTAGATTGAGAAACTCAGATTCAAGTGAATCTTATTTGATCTAAAACAACTGATTGCAGTGAAGCGATAACTCTATAGTCGAAATTTAACTCTAAAGGTACAGAACGGATCCTGAACATGATAGAAGTTCTAATAATTGAATTATTCAATTTGCTTGATATCTCCTATTTAATTCATTCCAAATAATAAAACACCCTTTTAAAAAATGTCACATCAATAAAAAGCAAAAAAACATTAATTTATTTTTTTAATTACTTTATTTATAAAAAAACTAAATTCTTAAATTAATTTGTACATTCCAAATTTCACATTTGCATCATGACCACGAAGAACAACGGTAAATATTTCTCAGCATCAGACCTAATAAAAAAACTTACCTTTAATAACAAAAATTTAATTAAAATCAGAACATCCCAGTACAGCTTCCCTTTCAAAAAAGTATAATTTAAGTCGATATTCCATAATTGTACCAACCATTGAATCATTTCGCTCTCCTGGTCCCGCTTTATATGGTCCCAGTAATATATCATTGATAAAATCATCTAGTCCACAATATACTATTGGAAAACGTCGGAATTTTCATTTTCCACATATACCAGGAGCAAATGTATATGATTGTAGTAATTATAAACCAGGGAAGGCAGCTCCATCATATTCCTTTGGCCGACGTTATTCTAGTCGTTTACCACCAATGATTGTAACAGATTATATAAGACATTGAAAAAGGAAGAAATCATGAAATTAGAAAAAAAATGTTTATTTAAAATTGTAAAAATTTTTTAGCAAAACTTAATAAAAATAATTTATTTTTATCAAAATCGAAACTATCAAGAATTTTAACGGAAGACTTGGGCAAAGCTATGTACGAAACTAAATAGTGGAGTAGATAAACAAAATCATAAACAAGACCAATGATGAAATAACTTATTATTCAACAGACACCAGATATTATTCCGAAATTTTAATGCCCTCCACCACTTACATTTTCCAAACACTTACGTGATAAAAAAAAGATTTCATATACAAAATAAAGAGAATATGGTATTGGTCCAATGACATTTTTCATTCAAGATGATTGAAAAATTCTATAAAATTTAAAGTTTAAATTATATAATCATACTAAGACCTGGTGCGCTTTGCCTCTCTTATAAAGTGAAACAAAAATTATTTTATGACCAACCGCCCAATAGTCTCAAACTCTCCCCATAGGCCTATCCGCCCTTCCTTCTGTCCAGTAAAACAGTTACTTCTCGGTGTAATGGTTTTTTAGATATTCCATTATCAACATTTTCTTTGTATGGAGGCTACCTCTCCCACTGAGCCTATCCGTCCTCCATTTTGTCTAGTAAAACAGTTCCTTGATAAAATGAATGGGGCTAAATTCGAAAAATATTGCTGTTATAGTTCTTTAGATATTCAATGATCAAAATTAGCTATGTAAAGGGCCTACATCTCCCCCTGACTCTACCCGCTCCACATTTTCTCTTGTAAACTAGTTTCTTGAAAATTTTATTGGGACCGAAATTTTAGAATTCTTGATGAAGTGGTTCTTTAGATATTGGAAGATCAAAATTTTCTTTGTATGGGGTTACCTCTCCCCTTAATCCTAGCCGTCCCACATTTTGTCCAGTAAAACAGTTCCTTGAAGAATTGATTGAAACCAAATTTGAAAATTTTCGCAGTTATATTTCTTTAGATCTTCGATAATCAATATTTACTTTTTATGGGGGGGGGTGTACATCACCCACTGGTCCTATCGAAGTTTTTTAAAGCCTATGTTATTTTCGCGTATATTGGGATCATTCTGTGAAAATGTCTGCAAAATTGGTCAAATAGTTTAGCTGTCTTTTATTCATTTTTATATAGATAGATACTTTAGAAAAAAATATGGATTGATATTCGTCGACTTAGTTACGTGCATTAGGAACAGTTAGAAAAATAATTATGCCAAATTTTATTAATATTCTTTTCTATATTTACAATTATAATAAGCCTAAAACCGTTTTCCGAGAAGGGGCCCTATATGGGATATAAACCAAATCATGGATCTATATTTATCAAATTAATAACATATATTCAATAGAATAACACCAATTATTACGCCAAATTTCAGTAGAATTAGTCTATATTTAAGAAGCTAAAAACAGTTTTCCGTGAAATGGCCTTATATGGAGGCTTTACCAAAATATGAGCAGATATTCGCCAATTTAGTCACAAGGATTAAAGACAGAAAAATAATTGTACTAAATTTTAATAAATCTAGTCTATATTTATTATTTGAAGCTTATAAAGGTTAGCTTCAAGCTGTGCCGATTTTCAATAGCATTTTGTTTATATTAAAGAGTTTTATAAGCTTTTAAAAACATATTCAAAGAGCCGGTTTTATATGGAAGCTAGAACAAATCAAGGTCCAAAGACTACCTTTATTTTGGATTGATTCTTACATCAAAATAAATTTATGTAGCAAAATTTGAAACATATATAAAATTGCGACCTTTATGACACATTGATTTTGGGTTGTATCAAAATTCCTAAATTTTTTTCCACAGATCCGATTTTGATGATTTTTTGTAGGAAGAGCTGTATGTTAAATTCTTTCTAAATCCAATTACTTTTTGTTGAAGATTTAAGAAAAATTGTTCTTCAAAATGTTGAAGTTGTCTCCGATATTGGTCTATAACTTTGCCAATGGACCGATATAGCTGGTTTTAAAGAGGAAACTGCTTAAGATAAAAATAAATAATGTTGTCACTTATGATTAAATTCGGACAACCATTCCAGGCGTGAGAATGTTTCCAACAGACAGACAGGCGGATAAAGCTAAATCGACTCAGATTTTAATTTGATGCAAGAATATATACTTTGTAGAATCTTAAGTGATTCCTTCTTAGCAGTACACACGGAATATGAAAATTAATATACCCTACTACACACCACTTGTAGTAGTGGAGGGTATATAAATGTAGATAAAAATCTAGTTAAAATTATGTGCAAATTTCTAGTCTAAATTATAGATACAAATCTAGTCTAAATTATGGGCAAGAGTGTGGTCTAGACTCTATTCTAAATTATAGGCAAAAGTCTACAGTAAACTAGAGAATTTAGTGAAAGTGTTAAGAGTTTATATTTAAAAGAGCCAAGTCTAAGCCATAGACATGTACTTAATATAAAATAGACAAGAGTTTAATCGAAATATACTACAAACAAGAATCAAGTCCAAAACATAGAAAAAACTGAAGTTTAAGACAAAATTTCTAATAATAATTTAACTATAAACTTAAAAACTGACAAGACTCAAGTCTTAACTATGGGCAAAACGATAGTTAAAACAAATAAGAATGTATAAACGGCCGAACCCGACTATTTAATACCCTACACCACATCATCGGTTCAAAATAGCAGTTTTGAAAAATTAATAAACCGACCCTGTATAATTTGATTTAAGATTTATTCTTTTTGTGACACTAAGATTTATGTTAAATTTATGCGTCTTAAAATGATTTTTCTTGGGGGTAATATGGGGCTACAAGAAATTATGAACCGACCCTCGTATAATTTGCCACGGTCAATTATTATTACAATACCAATGTTATGTGAGATTTTCGCCCTTAAAAGTGATATTTGGAAAGAGGTTTGTATGGGACTTATAAGAAATATTTAACCGACTCTCGCATATTTTGTCACATCGTTTCAAAATATTATAAGACTTACTTGTGCCAAATTTCGTTTATTTAGGATTTTAATGACCTTAAAACCCCATTCCGGAAAGAACATTTGTATAAGATGTACTTGAAATATTGGACCGAACATGACACATTTCAATAGGCTTCGTTCTTATACCAAGAATAATAATATGTACAAAATTTCATCGCGATATTTTAAAAATTTCAACCTCTAAATTGTTCATAACGTTTACATAAACCATAGCCAACCGGACAGACAGAAGGACATCATCAATCGACACCGAAAGTGTTTCTGTGTAGAACGGTATACTTAAAGGTGGGTGTAACACCATTTTTCTGCATGTTTGAAACATCAGTACAAACACATAATACCCCAACCATCTTTGGTAGTGTAGGGTATAGACGAAGGTCTAATGTATAAAAAATTATAGGAAAAACTTTAGATTGTATACAAGGCTGAACCACAAAGTCCAGACACTAATATATAACAAAACTCTACTTTTAATTATAGACGAAACATTAAAATCAATTGTAGACAAAAGTTTAATCTAAAACAAGACACAATTTTTAACTGTAGAAAAATATTCAAACCAAACTATTGATAAGAATGTTGTGAATAAAGGCGGCAATAATCTAATCTAAACTATTGTCAAGACTATAATCTAAAATATAGACAATACTCCAATCTTAACTGTAGATAAGACTTTAGTCTCAACTATAGACAAGAATCTAGTCTCAATTATAGACAAGACTCTAATTTAAACTATAGACAAGAATGTAGTCTCAACTATAGAAAATACTCCAGTTTGAACTGTAGATAAGACTTTAGACTCAACTATAGACAATACTCCAGTCTTAACTGTAGATAAGACTTTAGTCTAAACTATAGTCAAGACTATAATCTAAACTATAGACAATACTCCAGTCTTAACTGTAGATAAGACTTTAGTCTTAACTATAGTCAAGACTATAATCTAAACTATAGACAATACTCCAGTCTTAACTGTAGACAAGACTATAATCTAAACTGTAGATAAGACTATAATCTAAACTATAGACAAGACATCATTTTTTAACTATAACATAAACTTCCATTTAAAATATTCGATATTAAAAGAAACTAAATTCGATACAAAAATCAAAAAGTATTTTCTCAATATGTCAGTATATAAAATGTATTTCAATTAAAAAAATATATATATTTTTTACTTGATTTCAAATTTACGCAAAATTATTTTTATTTTATTTATTAAAAATATTCGTCCTAAATTTAAGTCCCTTAATAATTTTTAAATAAAAAACAAGAAGCACACAATGGGTTCAATAGGTAAAAAAACGTGAATAAAATTAGTTTGAAAAAAAGCACTAATAAACAAAATATTTAACCTATTTAAAATTAGGTCCGGGACCAGCATATGCTTTGCCATCGACTATAGGTTATGATAAACATGATGTGCGCAAAATTCGTAGTCCACAGTATACAATGGGTGGGAGGTTGAAAGATAAATCTATTAGTATAACACCAGGACCTGGTATAAATACAGAAGGTTTGACGCGTTATGGAAAAATTTCAACAAAAGCTTATACTATGGCACCTAGAACATTTATTAAGGATTCGAAAAATATTGGCCCAGGCCCAGCGAATTATGATGTGTCGAAAAGACCTTATGTTAGCTCGACAGCACCGCCCGCATATTCATTGGGTCGAGTAAATAATTTTCGTGTGAAAAATGTTTGTCCCGGACCTAATGCGTATGGGATTAAAGATGATATGATTAAGAGAACAGCACCGGCTTATAGCATGTAAGTGAGATAAACATTAGAAACTACAAAATATTTTTACAAATTAATATCATTTTTTTTTTTGATTGTTTGCAATTTTTAGTGGCTTAAAGACAAGTTTAAAAACTAAAACTGGCTCTCCAGGACCAGCAAATTATCCACCGATTAATTTAAAAACAACTTTTAACAGAGCGCCAGAATATTCAATGAATTCTCGTACAAAAACTATTGATAAATCATTTGTTCCCGGTTCAAATGCTTATGACCGTTCAGAATATAAGCCCGGTAAATCATCACCATCGTATTCATTTGGCATACGACATTCCCCAAAAGCACCTCCCATGGTAGTGCCTTGTGATAATATATGACAAACATTTCGTTTTATATAAAAAGTCATAATTACATTATGTTGGATTTGCTTGATTGAATGGGAATTAAGAGACAGACTATTTTATCAAGCAGATTTAAGATATTTGAAATTATGATTTTTTTTATTAAAAATTTTGGTTTTTATACAAATTTTAAGATAAATAGTTTTGAACAAAATGAAAAAGTGTAAAATTATCAAATAAATTTACTCAAATACAAACGTATTGAATAAGACATTTTTAATTTGACTTTTAATATTTTAAACATGTATATATACAACTGTGGTCAAAATAATAGCACCACATACATACGTCACCTTTATAAAGTCAAACAAAGTCAAAAATCAAAATTAAATTACAAATTCGGCGAAGAAGAAACAAAAACATTTATATTAATTATTTTTCTTTAAATCAATTTTTCCAGAAAAATTGGAGTCAAAATTATAGCACTACCCGGTTTCAAATTAAACAAAAGCCGAATTGAGCTTTTGATTTATTTTTAGCATTTTAGCCGAATGCTGCCTTCACATTGAATTTTCTATATTCTGACATCTTTTCAGGACAAAAAGTTCCTTGCCTGTCCTATAGTGGTTCAAAGATTGCTGTTATTGGACGGTTTAATTGAAGACCCTTTGTTTTAAACGTTTTTACACAGATTATCGAGTGAATTTACATTGGGAGACTGGGCAAGGCATTTAATTACAATGACTCCAATATTTTTTAGTTATTTTTCTAGGTATGTTTCACACTGTTGTCCTGTTGCATGAACCAAATCAATGGCATATACGCATTATTTCGTCTAATATTTACACATTGTCTGACAAATCCAAAATAGTTGAAATACAGTAAATTTGTCCAACACCACAGTAGGAAATGCACCTCCTATAACACTAGAACCGCTGTGTTTGTAAGAATTTGTTATAAATTTTTGATTATATTCCTTGATAGGTGGCCTCCCTACTTTTACAGTGATCGCTCCATAAAATACCACTCCCATTTTTCAATATACCAGACCAATTAAGTTTTACCAAACTTTATTCTATTTGAGACATGCAGAGAAGTTAAGAGGGGGACTTTCCTGGTCTATGTGTATTCCCTAAGTCTTCTGATACAGTTTCGGTACTAATTGACAGATTGAATTCTTTTTTAGTCCCCGCAGCTAAGATAAATGTCGCCTTCTTCATTTGATGTAACATACAACGAACCATTGCAGTTGTCACTACGACTCCCTACTTTAAATTTGTAGGTTATAATACTTCTAATCATTTTTTTCTTATCCAATAATATTTCTAATTTTGTCAAAAGTTTGCTCAGTACGAGTTCACGCTTTTCTGAAGTACAGTGTTTAGACCAACTTATTTTTTAAATTTTACAGAAGCAAACATTTACACTAAATGTTATAAAATTTGTTTGAACTTTTTATGGATTTTTCCAAGTATAATAGAACTGGTGCTATTATTTGGACAGGTCCCAATCTCATGTTTAGTCTTTATAATCAAATAATATAAATGGATAAAAAAATTCATAAAAAGAAAAAACAAAAATCGGCAATGAAGATGTGACATGTGAATAGTGCTATTATTATGACCGCAACTGTATATAAATATACACTGAGACATATTCTTATAAAAGCATTCAATCTGTTTATCTCTCTTTGAGTTTAATCTTTGTCGTTGTCATTCAAAAGTAACGTTGTAGTTTTTAATTGTTTGAATTCTTTATGCGATCTAATGTTCTTGGTGCTGTTTTATGTGGAATATTTCTATAAACGCAAACGTGAAAACTACTTTTCTATTTCATCTAACTTAAAGTATGTTTTTAATGAAAATATCTCAGGATTTAAATCACTTTTACTGGCGAATTTTCTTATTTAATCGATAAATTTCATATCGTTTAAAGAGACCCTGTCCGATCAAAAGAAAAGATTGAAATTAATTTTTTTTCCATGACCAAGGATGTTCCAATAGAGAAATTGATCATAAAACAAAATGTTCCGAAAGTGTGTAGCATTATTTCCTTAAGAAAGGATAAAATAATGGTGTTTGGAAATCCGAAATTAACAAATTGAATTCTAAACAAATAAGGATCAAACTAAATTTTCCTGTGATTTCAAAACACATTGATCACATCTTACAAAAAGAGATGAAAACATAAAATGGAAGCAGCCGAACTGCAAGTCAATGCTCAAAAAACAATATAATTCTTTATATTAATCGTCTAAAATTCACACGAAATAGTCAGAGAGGACTGGAAAGAAGCTATTTTTCTCTGACAAAAAAAATAACAATAATTTAAACGGTCCTGACTTATACTCATGTTAATGGCAAGATGTTCGGATGATTACTGGAAGATGCTCTTCTTTATTTTAATGGATAAAAAAATGGATTAATATTGCATATTTTAGCATATAATGCTGCGGTACATGATTCAGTCATGTAACATGGTTTAACAGCTCTGCTTGGATATTATTTAAATAATGTCCAAAACGAAAGCATAATGACTTTAACACAGCTGATACTTAAAGAAAAGCAAGATTGAGAGAAAATTGATTCTGATTTTCTTAAAAAAAAAAAACTAGTGGAATCAATGCCAGACCGTTTTCTGAGGTAACTCACAATAAAGAATCATCCACCTTTTATTGATAATATTATAGAGACTGATAAACTTAATGCACTTAAGTTTATCAAATAGTTCATCAAATAGTTAGATCTAATGATAAATCCAATTGATATTTCATTGTGAAATTCGACATGGAATGATATAATGAAATTTTTAATGGTCGAAAAAAGCTCGAAAGAGTACATTTCTCCTTATACGTAAGAATAGATTTGAGTCTAAGGAATAAAATCTACTGATTATTTACTGATTTAGTTTATATTCTGAAACGTCACGGTCTCCTGACGAAAACTAAATCTGAATATCAACTGCATTAACAAAAGCTTCAACTGAAGTATTTTCAAGTATATTTATAAAATCGTACAACAACGGACCCCTGAGCAGCACCGCTTTTAACTGGTAAATTATTGGATCTAGTGCTATCAACAACTACGTGCTGCCATCTCTCGTGCAAATTTTGGGAACCTGAATAATCCACACAGTTTCACTAATTTCCATCTCTTTGTCTATTTTTAAGTGTGAATGTTTTATTATTTTTTGGAAATGATTTAAACATAAATATAGTTATCGCTATAACAAGATGAAAATTAACTTAAATTGTACATTTTTAAGAATTGCAATGTAACACAAAATAATGAATTTTCTAAAGAAAGAAAATAATAAGTAGAATATTACTTTTCGGTGGGAAAAAATTTAAAGCACATCTATTATTACGAAGATGTTAAAAATAATTTAATAAAGCTTGACTTTAACTTTGCTGGTTGGTAATAGAATTTGTTTATAACGTTTTATTTGCAGAATTGATCAACAAATAATGTAATTGCCATTAAGCTTATTTTACCTTGATCCTATCGGATACATATGCTAAATAAACAACTTTTTTTACTCTACAGTAACGATGTTAAATGGAAACTTCGGAATTTTGAAATGTAAATACATTTTCCTTAATTATTCCTTCAATAAAGACAAGTTCTCTAACCCTGCAGCGGACACTCAGCATCAGACCAGAGAAGAACACCAGATTTCCGAAATTATATGGCTCATTTTCAATCTGTTTTGTACATAACACATTCTCTTCTTCTAATAGCAGATATCAATGACTTTCTTCTAGCTATTTGTGTATTGCAACCGACATTGTTTTGCAATTTCCCAACAGTTTAGCTTGCACTTTCTTACCAAAATCTTCCATAATGGCTGCAGCACGCTTTTGAATTTTATATCTTTCGTGCTATTTTTGTACGTTCTCTTTCAACTAATTTTCTGAACGTATGGTATCCATCACATATTTAATATAAGCATCACTTTTAAAACGATTTATGATCGTACAAATGGTTAAGTAGATGATAATTATCCAATCTCTGCAAAACTTTTACCTTAGATGTATATATAATAATCGTTAAGCTTCAGTTGTTTCGCTGAATTTGGAACTCATTGCAAGCCAATTTTTAATAAAACTGTTTTTTTTTAATATTTTTATATTTATATATTTATATATATATATAACCGGATATTCTAGTTTCCATAAAAAGTTTCCAAATGACTAAAAATATGCAAAATATATTTCTTTGATGAATTGTTTATTTTTTCAATTTGGTGTCATCTCAAAACTGCCAATCTCGACTTAAGATTTTAAATTATATAACGCAGAATATTGTAGATAATCGAACTGCATGAATAATTAAATCCTACACCACCGTTAATGGTTGTAGTACTATGCGTTTGTGCAAAAGTTTAACAGGCGGAAAAAAATATTACTACCACCACTTTCAAGTATACCATTCGACTCGAAATAATGTTCTGAGTCGATTTGACAATGTACATCCGTCCGTTTGACTGGCTGTCCGTGTGTGAATAACTTGTGAAGAAAATGCAGTTCGCAATTTTAGAGATATCACGATGAAACTTGGGGATTTTAACGAAATTTAATACACAGGAGACTTATTTTTGCCACTATCCAAGTCTGCTGGCCCGTAGGCAGAGGTGATTGGGTACTCGTTACTTTGAGGAGCTGGTCGATATCCATGGTTATAGGTTGGATGGTCTGATAGGGTTTGTTCGAGTGGCTTGTGGGATTCCTATAGTGAGTGCATTTCTCACGATATATGATTCATGATCTAATTCTTTACTGTCTTTATTCTTCTTTTCTTTTAATTCTGTGTTATTTGTAGCTTTCAAACTTCAAGGGAACACAATAAGAGTGTCCGGGTGGCGGTGTTCAATTATCGTGCTTAAGGATCTTAATATCTATCATTCCTAACCTAAACTAAATCTTATAATATTCTTAAACAATACAAGGAACTTTTCATAATTTCTCATAGGTCCCATACAATAATAATATACTGTAATCTAAAGCATAAATTAGAAATTATATGACTACGAGGGTCGTAGCAACCACTCATAACTAACAATGTGGTGTAGGTTATTAAATAGTCTAGCTTGATCGACTTTAACTTCTTATTTGTTTTCTAATATCTTTAAAATCATATTTCCATTTTGGTCAGGTTTTCAGGACATCGACCACACTGTGTGACGTCTGTAACAAAAATTTGATAGTTGTTTTTGTTTGAAAGTTGTAAGTTAAAGCTTTTAATGGTTACAGCTTCATTATGGATCACCAAATAAACGATTCACAATATGCTAAAATCTTCTAAACTCTTAAAAATAACACTTTTTATAATCTATAGAATTCAACAATTCATTAAATTTTATATTTCCATTCCTTTTAAAATACTTTCATGTCTCATAAAAAATTATTCTATTTTAATAACAATAATAAATTCAATACAATTTCAAACCTTATAGAAATCCTGGATAATCATCTGGGTTATTACCACTCAATCACCTAATTGAATGAAAGAAATAAAAAAAAGGAATGAAATTAGAAAAATTATTGTACAAATTTAATAGAACTTTAGTGACTTACGACAGTTTTCAATACCAAATTACTTTTACAAAACACTTTTTAACAAAACTCTCTTTCTGTCTATTTGAAAGTCAGACATATAGTCACACACATACATTTACACTATATCTGAAAATTTGAAGAAAAGAGAAAAAAATACAACAAACACTTTAGTAAAAGTGTAAATATAAACAAACAAAAACAAACAAATGAATTAAATTTAACAATATAAACAATTAAAAATCATTTAATTTGATTTTTCTAGAAAATAGTTTTTTTGTAAGAAAAATCCATTAAATGATTCTTAAGTCAAATAAAGCAAAATTATATTATTATATAGATTTAGATTTGCCCATTATTATTACCAGAGTTGTACTCTTTCTCAAAATTAATTTTTGAAAACATTTTTTTTAATGATTTTTATGAGAATTGGAAGAGAGTTTTTTTAATTAATCCTCTGCTCATTTGGTTGTTATGAAGTTTAAGTTTTAAGTTATAAATTGGCAGCATCTTTATCAATATTGTTTTCATTTGTATCATTTGAGATGAGACTCCATTCTGAAAAAGTAAAGAGATTAGTGAAACTGAACAATAATTAAGAAGTAAATAAAAAAATGTATTAACAAGAATAAAATACAAATACATGCTTTTTTTGTTGTAGTTGTTTTTCTTTTTTTTTTTTTTTGGTTTCATTTCTTGATCATATTAGACAATAATTAAAATCTTTACTAAACAAATATTTCTTAATAGACTTAAATAATAAATTAGTTTTTTAAAAAAAGGAAAAGAAACACTACAATTTTAATATGAATGTTTTTTTTTTTTTAAATTTATGTTCAGTACTGTTCGAAATCTAAGCAATTTTTTCCATTAAGTTTTCATTATCTTATATGTTTTCTTTAAATGGATAAATGTTTTATTTAATACCTTTATTTCCTTGTCAGTTATATAAAAAAATAAAAAGAATATTAACTTAATATTCGCTGTTCAATACATAAGCAACTTTTAATATTTCGTATCAAAAACATAAATATTATTCGCTTTCTTCAACTTCATTTAATTTTTTTGGTCCATTTTGAAGAGGCATTTCACACTCTGCATAGCCAGAATTTGCTATTCAATACATAAGCAACTTTAAATATTTCGTATTATTCCTTTTTGGATACAGATTGTTTAAGATTAGTTACAACAGATGTTGGCATTGTAAGGCGGTGTTAAAGTGTTTAGTTCCAATTATACCTTTTTAAAAGTCAAAAATAATTTCCATGTGATAAAAGTCCGGGAAATAGGACAGCTAATACAAATCATAAATATCATATGCTTTCTTCAACTTCATGTTTTCATTTCCCTGCTAAAACGCCCATCGAAAAGGTATTTCTCATTCAACATAGTGTAACATAGTCAACGTGTAACTGAAAATAAAACGATCAATTTATGTAAAGACTTCAACGCAACTAGCTGAAAACAACAAGTTTAAACCAAAACATTGCTCTTCGTGTCCGCCATGTTTATTTTTTAATGCCTCGAAATTATTAATGTTTCAATTATTTGGCAAAGTTTAACACATTATAACTGAATTCTAAAAAGTTTTTGTTGTACCAGGGTTTTTTGTTGATTTTCAGGCAAAAAAAATCGGGCGACTTTTTTTAGATGTCTGTTATGATTGTACTCACAATCTGACAGTTTAATAAATGTCATGTATTATGTAGGCCTTGGCCACATGCAGGACATAGGTTTGCGACGGCACCGTTCATACGATATTAATAGGCATTGAGTATATTGATCCATCCCGATCTTAATTGTTACCAGAACTAATCTTGTAGGCATCGACAAATTCTCTTCATTGTCTGCAAAGGTCGGTGGCAGTCTCCAAACAAGGTCACTTGAAACCATGTTATTTGTGGTGACTCTGTGAATGTCATTTAAATTTCGATCTAAAGGATCTTGCACATATCTAAGTATGCTCTATTCGTATATTCGAATATCCTTTCTTACATGTCTCGTTGATGACTCCAATTGTGTAAGATTGTTACGATGACAACCTTCTTAGTTCTAGGGGCTGCTTAGCATTTCATTTTGTTTCTTAGCTGGAAGAATCTTCGCTTCCTCATGCCTCGGTAGTGACTCAAATTTTGTGATATTGAAGTTAAGATGATTTCATCCATGACAAACTTCTAGGTTCTGAAAGTTGCAAAGCATTTTATAATGTTCCTTAACTGGGAGAACCTTGGTTTCCTCATGTATATGGTGACAAATTTGAATATATATCCACTTCATATCACTTAGCAAAGGATTGCACACAGCATCCAAAATATTGGTTAACAGCCGGAATCGACAAACATGCCTTAATTGTATTAACCTCTTTTGTCAAAAGAGGTAAAAAGTTAAGTTTCGCTGAGTCAACTTTTTACCAGAATAGTTGGTTGTTGTTGTTGTAACAGCTCGGCTATATCCGATAATTCTTTCATGGGGAAAGAAATTTCGTTTAAAACAACTGTCGCTGGGTTTACAATCTTCGACCGAATGTAACTCGGGTCGTTCGTTCCAATTGTAGTGTAGAACGGAATAGATGGTTCTAGTTGGTTGATGTATATTTTTCATAAGAGTAGAAAAAATTGTTTTGAATTTGTTGTGGTTGTTGTAGTTGTTGTAGTTATTATTTGTTTTTTCACAAAAAGAATACTTTTCAAGGTTTTGAACAGTTTGTATTTACCTTTTTTGTCCAGATGATGAAGATTCTTACTGTTGATTTCGCTGGTGAATGATGTGGATTTCGCTGAGATAACCATTTGCCAGAATAATTGGTTCTAACTGGTTGGTGGATATCAATCATAAGAGGACACAATATGACAATGTTATAGTTGCTTAGGTTTTGAATAGGGATTTTTTAGCTTTTTTTGGTTTTTGTTTTATTATCATTTGTCACTTTAAAATCACATATAAGACTAAGGAGTACTTAGTAGAGAAGAGTTTCTTAAGTTTCGCACAATACTGTTTGTATTAAAGAATGTTTGTATGTATTCAATTAATTAAAATTAGCTGATTTTGAACAGCATGCGTTTTGTATTTAAAATAATTAATAATTTCTTTGTTCGCTTAAATGTCCCACCCTTTATGTGGTAAAAAATTATAACTTTTATTTTTTGTTTAAACACTTTTTGTTTTGTTTTGTTTTTATCTTTTAATCTTTTTTTTACTTTTAAAATCGAAGCAGTTGTTTGTTATAAGAAATATTAAACAGATATTTTCCTTGATTTCTTTTCATTTCATCTGTTTTACGTTAAAATTTAAATAATGAATTTATTTTAAATACTTTTTTTGTTTGTTATTGTTAAACTAAATTACTTTTTTTTGTTAAGTAATTATTTAAGAGAATTAAATAATAAAAACAGGAAAACCTTAATTTGTATCTGATAAAATTTGTAAAATATTTGTAAGTGTTTTGTTTTTGTTATAAAGAGGAAAAAATTACATTTAACATTGTTTAACCAAGTTCTTTGTCTGTCTTTGTGTATAATTTAAGCCATTTTTCTCGTGCGAATGGCGCTAATTGTTGGTGGGTGATGATGAGCTTAGCTTATTTTCACAGCAAATTTACATCTTTTCCTGTATAAATGGATGTGTGAGAGCCTGATTTAAAGAGATACGCTTTGAGGGATCCAGAGCAAACATATTATCTAATAAATCTTTCAATTGTGTCACTTTACGATGTTGATCATCGGGTAGATTTTGATCGGCTATTAATTCTTGTTGTAGATTTCTTGAGGCTTTAATGACCGGCATAACAACAATTTTTTCCTAAAACGAAAGATAAATTTATTGAAGGGGAGAAAATATAAATGTCAGTTTTTAGAAAAAAGGGATTGTACAGGTCACCCTAGAATTAAAAGTTTGTTGCATGATTTCTGGACATGTTAGAGTGGGATCGAAAAATTCTTAACATTATAGTTTTATTTGATTGCAATTTTTAAAACAGTTTACAAAACAATGATTATTAGTGATGAAATTCCTAACGATTTTGGAAGATCTTTCATTAATGTTTTTATAGTGCTTTCTGTCACTTTGCACGAAAAGTACGTACATCTCCGTTCAAAATCTAAAACACATTAGACATATTTTTTGTACTCTTCAATTCTCTTTTAACAAGAGCCTAATATCACTCCTCTGACCTTTGGTCGGACAGTTCGGAGTAGTTGACTTTCTTTTGTTACAATTACCACATTATTGTTCTTCCACCACTCTAGGACTTGTTTAACAAGTCATACCAAAGATGAGTGGATACTTAATGAAGTCTTATGAATGCAAGCAGCTTTTTTTGTAAATATACCTTGATGTAAATTTTGATATTTATAGAGCATCTTGAAACAAGTAATTGGCTTTTTTTTTTGATTACCATTCCAAGAAATTTTTGGGGAATTTTGGCCCCTTAAGGATTTTAAAGTTTTTTGACCAGGAAGTTACGAAAAATCTGCCAGAACATACGTTTCCTCATAAATTAACTTTTATAAAATTGCACTTTAATTTCCGTGCACCGATCTTGTCATAAACTTTTTTAGCCTTGCATGTTTTTAAAACTGTTTTAGCTTAAGCTTTCCTTACCATATAGTCCGAGCATTGTGCTATCCGGTCTGCTTTTTTTTCGGATGTGTTGAGAAAAGAAAATGAAATTTTAAACATTTTTCTATTTTTTTCTGTAGAAACATCATGTGGAACATTTCTTCTACCTGAAGCTGGTTTTCTTTCAACGGACAAGTTCTCTGGTACTGTTGAAATTCTAAAGTTTAAAATAATTAAAAAAAAGAAAAGTTTGTATCAAGAGAGGCAAATCCTCCAAACCGACCGAAGCTAAGGAGAGTTATTAGGCTCTTGTTAAAATAGAATTGAAGAGCACAAAAAAGCTGTCTGGTAGACTATCTGTTCGAGCAATGTGAGAGAAAGCACATTAACTAATGTTAATAGAATGGTTCCTAAAAAAGGGTTCAAAGTGATTAAAACTATAAAAATAATTGTTTTTAACTTACAGTAACAAATGCAATCAAATAATAAATTGAAACTGTAAATTTAGTGCTTTCGTTTTTGTAAATATATATGTATGTTAAGATTTTTTTTATCTCACTCCTGTCTAACCAAAAGTTTTTAAAATTTAGCTATTTCAATACATTTCTACGACAACGAGTTCTGTTTGCACAATTTCAATATTTAATAACAGATACATTTTTGGCTTTTTATACCCTACACCATCGAAGGTAGTTGGGGTATTATGCGTTTGTAGTATGCAGAAAACATGATTTAACCCTCATTCGACTCAGAATCATTTTCTGAGTCGATTTACTGATGTCCGTCCATCCGGCTTGCTGTAAATATAAACGTTGTGAATAGTTTGCAGGTCACAATGTTTCAAATATCACAATTTTTTAAAACAATATTTCAAATTTCTCATACAAATATTCCTCAGTAATGGGGTTTTAAAGTCGTAAAAGTCCCAAATATAAAAGGATTTCAAAGAAATTTCGAATAAGTAAGTTTTATTATATTCTCAAACGATGTTTGAAAATATGAGAGGGTCGGTCTATTATTTCTCATAGGTCCCTTACAAACCCCCAATCCAAATATCACTTTAAACGGCATAAATCTCACATATACGTTGGTATTGTAATAATAACTGGTCAAATTGAGATAAATATAAACAAAAGATAATGTACAAAATTATACAAAGGTCTGTCCAAAATTTCTTCTAGCTCCAGTAAAATTAATTCATGTTGGTGTCTCAATAATGTACTGCACAGTTAACAATAAATCAGAAAACTAAATTATAATTTTTCGTATCTACTATTTACAACCAACATTGTGGTGTAGGGAATTACATAGACGGACTTGACCGACTATAACATTTTAATTTGTTTAAAAAAATTAATTTTTGGCGAAATCGAAAAATCCTTTAACCAGGTGAAATTTAAACAAGATATTTCGGAAGATTTAAAAGTTAATAAATAATTTCCAAAAAATTGTTTCGAACCACTGTGTTATATTAAATAGTAAATATTGAATAATAATAATAATAATAATAATAATAATAATAATAATAATAATAATAATAATAATAATAATAATAAATTTAAAGTAAAAACTTACCCTTTCAGTAACCTTATCAATCTCATGATAGAGGAAATTGCAACTTTGATCGAAATGCTGATCTTTAAATTGACCTTTGCGTATAATACGATTAGGAATTTTACCTAAAAAGAATTATTTAAAATAAAAATAGTTTAGTTAACTATAAACCAATTTTTTTTCTGAATTAAAAATTTATTTTTTTTAATTATTTAAAAATATTCGTAATTAATATTTTTCTCATAAAATAAATTTTACCCACCTTTCAAGTCCATAAAATATTTTAACATTTGATTATTACTCTTGCCGCTAAAGAGTATTTTACCCGTATACAATTCATAAATCGTACAACCTGCTGACCACATATCAATACCATAGTCGTATGGTATACCTAAAATAATTTCAGGCGCACGATAAAATCTTGATATTAAATATGGTGTTATTTCATTATCATTAATGGTTGAGGCCGAACCAAAATCACATAATTTTAATATTAAATTATTTTCATTAACTAAAATATTGTCAGGTTTTATGTCAGCATGTAAAATTCCAGTTTTCTTCAAAAGTTTTAAAGCCAAGAAAAGTTGTTGAGTATAACTGCGTACGGCTTTAATGTGTAGACCAACATTTTTACCATATTTTTTAAGGACCTCACGTAAATTCATAGCTAAAGGTTCAAAGACCATACAAAGATGCTGAAAATGGTATAAATAAATTGGAATATTGAAAGCAATTTTGAAATTTTCTTTAACATTTACCTGTTTGTGGAAAAAGTGTCTATATAAACGTAAACAATGAAAACGATCATCTGGATCAGCATCATTAAGTTTCTTTAATATTTCCAATTCACGCAAACCAGTCTTATGCCTTAAATGAACAAAATTTTATTATTTTCATTATTGACGTATCACATATATATTTTTCCCCCTAATTACTTACATAATCTCATTATTACGTATAATTTTAACCGCAACATTTGCATTTCCTCTAGCTTGATCTCTGGCTCTTACCACATTACTGAAAACTCCCTGGCCCGTATAGCCACTAACTACATAACGACCATCTAAAACTTCTCCAATACGTACACGATAATAACCCTCGGCATCATCCCAATTATCTGTCAGAGCAGGATTATCAGCAATATTTTTATTTTGTACTATTGTACCAGGCGACTGTAGAAAAGAAAAACACACACATTTCATTTACATTCCAATAACATAAAAAAGTAGAAAGTTCTATTCTTAAAATTTGTTTGAAATTTACAAGCCAACGACTCACATCAAAATTCGAATCGACATCTTGATCGGCAAACATATCCCATTCAGGTCTTTTCTCTTTATCCTTATTTGTATTGTTTGTTTTGTTATTGTTATTTTCTCCCTTATCCTCTGAACTACCATCATTGTGTTCTGTAGGATGACGAGATGATTCAGATGTCAAAGGTGATCGAGTACGTGATCTACGTTGTTTATTCGGGGGAGACGTATTTGAACGATCTTTTTGTCTGAATTATAGGAATTTTTACGTTTATCACTATCATGTTGTGAATTAGTAACCGAAGAAGAGGAAGAAGTGGATTGACCTGGAGCTGCGGGAGCATCTGTTTGTTTTGAACTTGCTAATTTCTAAAAAATTATAAATAATTACAAAAATTATTGAATATTCCGTTAATATTCAAAACTTTCTTACCTTTAATAATTCTTTTCTCTGCTTTCGTCTCATTTCGATGATTTTCTCTTCGTCGTCTTCATCTTCGTCAATATTGATATTAATATCGACTTCTTCATCACTGCTTGATTCTTTTTGTTGAATCTTTTGTCCTTCACTAAGAGAACCACGGTAACGATCACGTTCACGATCTTTAGCATCATTACGTTCATTACGATCTCTTCCAGAACGTTGACGTTCCCTTTCTCTTTCGCGTTCTCTTTTTCGATCCGATTCGGCTTTACTGCGACTATGAGATCTCTCCCGCATCCATCTTTCACGTTCTCTATTGCGATCTCTATCACGGCCTCTTTCTTGAATACGATTATTACTAGACCCAATACTACGCTCTGCGGCTCGGGATCTATCATCACGCCCTTTATGATCACGATCACGACTTGTATCGCGTTCACGCAATTTATCTCTATTTATCTCCTGGCGCAAATCTTCTTTCTGACGATTTTGATCATAATGTTCTCTATGGCGTTGACGATTGCGATCTTCTTCAATATCAGCATGATGTCTACGATCGTGGGAATCAACTCGACGACCAGTAGAACGACTACGACTTCGATTACTGCGTCCATGACGTTCTGAATAAGAGTGTCTTTGCTGATGATCCCGAAACTCTCTAGAGGAATGTCGACCGCTTATTTTCTCTCTAATCACAGGAGGTGGTGTCATCGATTTGCGTCCCCGACCTGAACGACGATCTCGATCACGTTCACTTGAGTGCCTTACCTTACGTGAACGTTCCCTGCTGGCCAAATGTTGCTCCACCGGTGTATTATTACCACCGCTAGAATCATCCAATAATATAATATCGTTTTCAGTAGTATTTTTATCTTTAGAAATATTATTTAAATTATTTTTACTAGTTGTAGATGTCGTTGAACTCTTTGATTCAACCTTTTTTATCATATCAACTCCGGCAGAGGGTTGAAGCTTCTGCTGGCTAGACTCACTCTCGGGTAAAATACGTTTTGCCAATGAACCTGAACGACTACCATCACCTTCTGTATCCGACATATAAGCACCCAAGCGAGCTTGTAAAAGAGCCTTTTGTTTCATCAATTCATCTAAATTGAGATCATCTTCAATAATAGCTAAATCGGGGCTAGCAACATCGGCGGGTCTTGAAATTATTATGAAAATTAATATATTTTGAATAGATTTATTTATATCATACTTACACTTCACTTTCACTCCCTGATGATACAACTTCCATAACTGGCAACACTTTTGTTTGTATAGTCTTGGTAATTTCATCTACCAAACTACAGGGATCGGTCTGTATATTTGGTTTTGTTATCAAAAATTTATTTGTTTTAACGTCATGCTCCACCCTTAAAGCACAGTTTTTATCTTTATTTGCTTTTTTCATTATTTCCGTAAATTTCTCATTAATAGCACCACTTTTTCTTTTCTCCATCATTGACTCATCGTCAGACCCCGTCTCCGAAGAATGGGAGTGATGACGATGTCTTTTCTTTGATTTTTTATGTTTCTTGTGGGATTTATCTGATTTATTAGATTTTTTATGTTTCTTGTGTTTCTTAGATTTTTTATGGTGAGATCCTGAAGAATGTTTGGAACGTTTCTCTTCCGGTCCAACATCGTTAGTTGAATCATAACTACAAAAAATAGTATCAAATTATGTATACGTTAATAAACCTAGACCAATTTGTAAAATTCACCAAAAAAAACTAGGTTATGTTTTTTTGTAACTAATAATGTTAGAAAAATGGAAACTACTAACCTATTTTCATCACTGGACATTTTATTTATATTGCTATAGTAAAAACTTATTACAAAAATTTAAAATAGTTCAATAATTAAATAAAACAAATTTTTATGGGAACTGTTAATTATTTTTTCACAAGTATATCTATATATGACAGCTGCAAAAAATGTTTTGTTTTTCGCTTAATTCACGGCTTGACAAAGACAGAGTTGTATTTTTTATAAAGAGTAGTGACATCTTATTGAAATGTAAACAAATAAAAATGGTACTACTTTAAGCAACCAAGAAAAACAAATGTTTATATTGTTTTGGGAAGATTTATTTTAATTTAATTAAAAAATGTTTTAATATTACAAAATATAGTTACAAAGTCAAAAACACTACTCCGGTATATCACCACCTGGTACCAACTGCAAAAAATTAAATACAATTTTAGTTTAATAAGAAAATTTATCAATAATTGATACATCATACCATGGTTATATTATTGCCATTTAACAAAATTTGATCCAATTTGGTAATACGTCTTCCTTCGGGTGTATTTTCATATTCCGTAACATCATCTAATAACATATTAACAAAATCATCAAAACCCAATAAAGTTCCCACCATTTCTTTGTCATTTTTCATAATAATATGAATTCGCGAACCAATACATTTATCTACAAGTTCTGCAAAGAAATCCACAATTTAGTTTTCTTTTATATTTGTTTAAATATTTCGCACTTACCCAATGGTAATAATGTGGAAACATTTGTAGGTGGTGAAACAGAAGTCATTTTGAAAGGATTTATTGACAATATAACAAAATTTGCGGGAAAATGTGCAAATTTGTCTTCTCGCTGAAAATTTTTTGTTTTGGTAAATGTCAAATGACCAAGTCGACTAAAATAAATAGAAGGCGTCTAGAAAACTATTTTAATTGACGGATTACAGTGTTTTGTAATTACTTTTATGTTAAAATATAAAATTAAACATTTATAGTAACAAATATGAAATTTGTTGACAAACGATCCAACGTTGCCGAAAAATAAGAAAAAGATTTCGAAAAACATTTTGCTAACTGAACGCCGTTAAAAATTTTATGGTAAATAATTAAAACATGACGTGAAAGGCAATTTTGTTCTGCCAAAGATTTTTGAAGCTTACGAAATGCTTGAATGCATTTTATAACTTCTATGTATAAATTTTACTAAGTGCAACTTTGAGAAAATTCACATAAAGCAGAAAAAATTCTTTTAAGCTTAGAATTTTATTAAAAATTGAAAGAAGACAAACTTCCGAAAAGAAAAACAAAAACAATTCTTTAGTTATAAAAAACAGCGATTTTTAAAAAATTTAAACGCTTTTTTTACTTAATAAAGCTACAATTCACTACTATTGTCAACAAAAAGAAAAAATAGTTCCGTTAACTTTTTTTGGCAAAGAAAAGTTTTCAGTAAAAAACAAAAGAAAAATTATCGAAAAATTAATAAGTGTAAGAAATTAATAGTGTATCCTTAAGAAATAAAATTTTAAATACGAAAAAAAGCAAATTAGAAAAAACGAATATAATAAATAAATATATAAAATATTTGCAAAATATCGATATAATGGAAACGGAAGTGACCTCCACTACAACTGAGGAGGAGTCCAATAATTTTAAAAACAATGTTAACATCAACGTCCAATCAATAAATAAAGAATTTACTAATTTAGAAAACAATCAGCCACATAACAATGAATCATCATCAGAAACTTCATCGAATGATGCAAAAATAGCCAACAACAAGTCAGGAGCCTCACCCAAATTGTTGTCATCATCAGCTGCAGTAGCAGCTGAACAAAATACAACGAATAATTCTTCTCATAAAGGTACAACACAAAATGGTTATGGACATAATGGTGGAAATGATTCAACGCCTGGGGATTGTCAATATTTTTTTGAAGATGAAATCTTTCGTATCGATAAGAAAGGTCGCGTAAAATTTGGTTTAGTCCTTGAAACACCTGGCACTTATTCGGGTGATGAGGACGATGAATTTGAGGAAATTTTGGATAAGGGTGAAATACGTGTTGTCTGGTATCCAGAATTTAAAGAAACCATACAATCGGAAAATTCAGTAAGTTAAATATTATTAATATTTATTATTTTATGAAGTTTTTCTTTAATTTTTTCGTTTTTTTTTACTGCTATACAGTTATGCAATTGTGGTGGTGTTTGTTGTATAAGGATAACTGTAAATAAACGCGTGTTAAGTTATTCTTATTGTTGTTGTCATTATTATTATTTTTTTTTTTTGTTTATTTTTCTACTTTTTTTTTGGGTAAATTTAATAGGGTCATTCCTTTAAATAAATTAATTAACATTTGAGATATAAATGAAGTATAAAAGACATAAATAAACAGGATGAAATAGAAACAAATTTGGATCCCAACATTATATAATATTTCATATGCAAAAAAAAAAAAAATGTAGAAATTTTCTTTCGCTCCATAAAAGTTTTCGAAAAATGTGATACATGAATTTTCGATATAAAACTTTTATCATCATACACACATGGACAAAAGTCATCGTCATTTATTATGTACAATGTTTTAAGAGTTTCCACGCTCAGAAAACAATTGAAATATAAAAATGTTTAACATAAACAGAAAATATCTCCTTCTATTCTTATATTTATTAAGAAACTAATAAAAAATATACAGTTTATATAAATACTAGACAAAATTCACCGTCAGTTATGTTTGCCTTTATTTTTATCATATTAGACGTTTCACTGTCTCCAATTCATCCTCATACATGCCCGACGTGTTTGTATCCAATTTCATTGCCATTTATCCTTATATACAATGTCAGTTAATAATACTATGAATCCCCTTAGAAAAACTCAATGTACACCCAAAAGTAGGTCAGTACGAGCAGGATTAAATTTTCCATCATAAAACCTTTGATACACTACAGTTAGTCCTAATTGTCTATTTGCATTTATTCCTATCCAGGGAGTTATCCATTATATAAAGGAAACCTAATCTGTTAACAATTACCAGACTTATCGGACCCCTACTAATCGTAAGCTATCTCATTACCAATAATGTCGCAATGTCCTGGTGTCTGACTATGTGAGAGAATTCACAAAGGGAATTTTTCCTCTGTGACGATTAAATCTAGAATAAATATCCTGAAAAACCTTTTTGGCAAAATAAATGAATTTTATTTTGATTTAATGAAAATGGCCAATTTTATTTAATTATTTATTTTTGTAGTTACATATCTAATATGATGTTATGGGCAACAAAGAACTAAGGTCTCTTTAAGAACTTTCACACGATACCTATATTGTTATATTGAATTAACTACGAATTGAGAAAAAAGAATCTGTATATTGAAACTTAAGGTTCATAAATCTGGTAAGAGATTTAAGGAAATGTTTATATTATTATAATGTATGATGTAAGATAGTGTTGGGACGAGCTTGCAAGGGAGGGGTCGAATGTGACCCTAGTAAATGATGAGTTGACAAGGCCACCTATAGGCTTCTTTTTAGGTGAGATAAACGGGGTGAATGGTCTGACTATAGGGTCGCAAAAACCTTATGGTACAGACTTCATCATTTACATGTGGCGCAAGGGTTTGAGTGCCTTGATAGGATTCTTAAAGGGTCATGGGCCCTTTACGTGCAGGTTGCATTTTGGAATAGGAATACCCCTTAATTATGCTGGGTATTTGGCGAGGCAGAGGAAACAGCGGCCCACATTTTATGCCACAACCTGTAGGTAGAGGTGGTTAGGTAATCGTTACTTTGAGAAGCTGGTCGATAACCATGGTTATAGATTGGATGGTCTGATAGGGTTCGTAAATAGTACCGAGTGGCTAGGGAGATTCCTATAGAGTGTGCATTCCTTACGATATATGTTCCATGATCTAATTCTTTACTGCCATTATTATTATTCTTTCTTTTTTAATTTCTGTTTTATCTGTAGCTTGAAGGTATCACAATGGATATAAGGGCCTCCGAGTGGCGGTGTTATACTGCTTAAGGATCTAAAGACCTACCCTTCCTAACCTCTTAGCCTGCGATTACACTTTGTTAACATAGTGCCAAATCATAACCCAAATTTATAAATATATCATTTGAAATTAGTTGAGTTTTGAAAAAACACATAAACGGAATTTATCGTAGGCATTGCAGCATTCACCCCTTACAACCTTGATTTGTACCCGGTGAAAATTTGATATGTAACAATATTTATATTAATTCTAGATATATCTCAAAAAAAGGGCTTATTCACACTCAAAAGTTAATAAGATGCACGAAACTTTTAAATCTAAAATTAATTTAAAATAAAGTGAAAATTATCAAAAATTTCGAATGTTTGAATTAAAATTGTTCATTAATGTTTCTTCATTATACTTCTTATATTCAGATTGGTTTAGCTGATCGCACTTTGATGCCTGGTGATGTGGTCAGACGTTTAGTGCCAGGAAAAGAAACCCAAAGAGGATATTGCCGTGATATTAACATGAAGGCCGATGTAAAAGTGTTAGGCACCAAATATGTTATAAAAAATGTTAACGCTGAGCGTTTAAGAATAATTTCCAGTTGGCAACGAGATGGTGCCGTATGTCTAGATTCGTGGGTTGGTAGTACAAAAGATGTCGAAGAGAAAGCTATACTAAGAACTGCTTCTGGATGTCGTATAGAAATATCATCAAATGATTTTTATAATTTTCAAGATTTAAATTTACGTCGTCAACGTGATATCTTTAATCCAAAAGTTTTCTATCCCGGCAATACTATTATTGGTAGTTTACCTCCTATGGAAAATATTAAAATACTTACACCTGATATTCCTCTGCATACAAACAAAAAGGGTAAACCTTTAACTAGAAAGGTAAGACAAATTGAGGAAGAAATTTTATATTGAAATCAAATTTTCATATAATTTTTATTTAGTTCACCATAGAAAGTATTTACACCGATTGTGTTTGGGTTAATTGGCAATGTAAAGCTTTGTCCGATGATACAAATCTTGAAGATGTTACCATGCAACCCAATCCTTGTGTTTCGGGTGAGGATCTTAAACGTTTGAAACGTTTAAATCTTTTCGAATCTTGTATGTTACAAATTGTCGATCGAAATTATTTAACTTATTCATCCTGTGATACACTGATGAAGAAAACTGATTGGGACAAAGAACAATCAGTAAAATTTAAAAAAATATTACAACAACAAAAGGAAGAGAATCAAAAAATTTTGTGCGTACATCATTCACCGGTTCAACGGGAACGGCGGGCACTCATCATCATTATGAAAAATTTAAGAAAAAACTTAGTTTAAGTTTAGATGATAAAACAAGTAATAAATTGAAAAGAAATCTCTTCAAAGGAGATAAATTAACAAAAAAAGAATCCTCAACAGCAGATGTAATGGTGGCACAGGAAAAATCTGCTCCCAAAAATAATAAAGATAAAGATGAAAATGAATGGTTTTCGACTGAAGATGAAGCTGAATTGGATGATGATAATTGTGATATAAATGCCATGGATATTGACAATTTTGTTGAAAATTTAAAGCAATATACTGAAGATTGTATTAGTACTACAACAACAATGTCAACGTGTTCAAGTCCCTCGCCCCATACGAGTCCCAAACATTTGACTAAACGTCAATTAAAGAAAAAGACTCGTAAAAATTTCAAAAAACCATTTTTATCCGAGCCTTGTACGGATTTTCAACCCAAGGAAGGTGATGAACTTGTCACGGAAGCTTTGTTGGTTTATAGTACTGCTACGGTAGTATGGCAAGATGGTACTATTGAGACCGATATACCCTCAACACAATTATATCCCATACATTATTTGGATAATCATGTAAGTTGAATGAGAGAAATGAAGAAAATCAAAATTTTAAATCTAAAATAAATTTAATTTAAAGGAATTTTTCCCTGGAGATTTTGTGGTATCAGCCAAAGAAGAATTGGATTTTAGTCATCGTGATTATGGTGTTATACAAACTGTCGATCATCAAGGTAGAACAGCCCATGTTAAATGGTTTACTACTTATACTTCAGCCGATGAACCCAAGTAATTTTGGAGAAATATTAAAAACAAAATAAAATTTTTCTTTGTAACATGTGTTCTTTTATTTTCAGACCGACCTATAAAGGTGAATCTGAATGTAGTGTTTATGATCTTAAAGATCAACCAGATTTTCAGTATCGTCCTGGTACTATGGTTATACGTGTAGCCAATTTTGTAGGTGAAGATGCCAATTGTACTGCAGGTCAAGTAATTGACAATTATATAGATGGACGTGTTAAAGTCTGGTGGGTCGATGGTCATATAAGTCTTTGTTGGCCTCAAGATCTTTTCGAAGTCGGACAATTAGATCAAGGTGATTTAAGTCATGCTTCAGATGATTCCTGGGAAACAGAATCTGAAAATAGTGAAGTGGGTAATATTGGTGGCGGTAGCAGTTTAAAATTGTCACTAGCTGAGTCACATATATTAACGAATATTGAAAAAGCTCGAGTAGCTTTAGCACGTTTACAAGAGATATTCAATATTAGTCCTAATTTACAAAATCCAGAGGTATTTTAAAGATTATAAATTTTGAAATAACATTTTTTTAAATAAAAATGTATATTTTTAGGTTATGCGTAAACTGTTAACGGTATATAAAAGTTGTCGCTTTTTAGATCGTCTTTTGAATACAAATTTCTTCCATGAAGATCATTTTATGGTAAGTTATAAGGACTTGAATTTTTGAACTTGAAATTCAAAAATTACCTAACACCACACAGTGGTTTTATTTTATTCATTTGCAAGTTAGTAAAATATTCTTTAGTGAAATGAATTGAAGAAAATTTTAATATTTAATAATGTTGAAGTATTTTTTTTAAATAAGAATAATATTTATGCCAAGGAGTTAGTTCGATCCTTTCTAAACACTTGTTTTCCATTAAAACTTTTGATCCAAGTAATTTTCGTTTATTTTTTGATCAAGTTACCTTTGTAAAATATGTAACAAAGTTTTCAACAAAACCCAACTTGAGTTGGCCAAGCATTCGAAGGTCTTCCGTCAACCTGTTTCCAATGTTATTAAACAGTACCGGGAGAATTTGTTCGTTTATAGAAAACCTGGTACAGGTTTAGGAGCCAAAAATAGTCAAAATTTCCCAAAAAGTTCTTGGTATGCCAAGCAACATGCAGTAGTAGCAAAAGAAGCCATTCATTTCTTACTATGTGATCTATAAATACATCAAGGAATGTTTACAGAAAAAATATTGCTTCCATTAATAAGACTTCATAATATGTCCACTTATTTTTTGCCTGACTTTTCTTTTTGTCACTATGGTAAACAAGTCCTTAAGTGGTGATTCTACCAAGTGGGTCAAAACCTGGAGTTTCGTTTTTATTAACATATATGTATGTTAAGAATTGTTCGATCTCACTACTACATTAGAATGAGTCTAAACAAAACATGATTTTATAAATCGACTCCAATTATGTTAGAAAAAATTAACGTAGGAAATTTTTCTTCAAATATTAATTTATATTATTTTTCTCTCCTTCCTCAAGGGCCTTATTGAACGTGTTCGTAAAGTAGGCAGTCAATCAATGAATGAACGTGTACAAGATCAAAAAAATCGTTTATTTAATGATACGTTACCACCCACTTCACCCAGCCCTCAAAAAACAACACAACAAACACAGCAACCTCAATACAATGCTGTAGTTTTAAGAATTGCAGATGTTGGTAATTCTTCTACAACTTCAAGTAATTGGTCCACAACTAATGCTGTGGTCGGTACAACAAATCTACACAAATGTGATCACTCTCTAACACAGCAACAACAACAACAAAATCAAAATTCTTCAACGTCAGTGTCAACAACTAGTGGTTCCAAAGAATTTGTTCCTCGTATACTTTTTACTATTTCATCAACTCCATTCAAGTGTCCCAATAGTCATAATCACAACATCAATTCACAAGCTCAATTAACAACACCGTCATCATTGAAAAGACGTTGTTCACCGGTAGCAGCTGCCAAAGAACCACAAACTAAAAAGACCGAAGATGTGCCAAATGCTGCTACAATAGATGTAGATGAGAATCATTGTGATAATGAAGAATCAACAACAGAACAACAGAAATCAATTACTCAGGAAATATCTCCTAATAAAAATAAACAATATAATGTTGAGAAAAATCAATTATTAAATTCAGTTATGATGAATATTGAAAAAGCTTTTGAAAAAACCAGTCACTTAACAGCTGCCTCACAAGATGATTCGGGCAACTATTCACGTAATGAAAATTGTGATGGCAGTTCTACTAGTTATACAACAAGTTCATCAGATTTAACTAATGTTGAAGCAAATAATTCTCTCAATAAAGCTAACGATAATCAAAAATTTATTAATCAATCGAATAGTAGTATAGAACTAACTGAAGAAGTTCCCGAATTAGTATGTGTACGTTTGTGTTCATTGCTCAACGAACAATTGGTTAAATGTTTAAATGAAATATCTGAAAAATATTATAAAGATGATCAACAAAATTTGAGTGAAGTCTACAAAAATGATTTAATTCATAATGAAGATGAAAATATTGAAACTGTTATCGATATAGAGGTAAATAGTGTAAAAGAAGAAACTCAGAAAACTGATGATCAACAGGTTACTACAAAAACAGAAGAACAGATGTTAGAAACTAAAGCAATTTCAAACTCTTCTGAATCGAATAAAGATTCTAGTAATTTGGCTAATTCTCCTAGTAAAAATGTTCCAATTTCAAATTCCTGAGGGTTTTCAAGTTTTATCAAATGCTCCTAAAAATCATAAATATCAATTAACCATTTTCCATCCAAATAATACACAACAATATTACAAGGCTGTGCAACGTGAGCATCGTATGTTAAAATCGTCTTTACCACCTGGTGTTTATGTAAAGTAAGTTTCCTTTTTTCTTTTTTCTGTTTTACTGTTTCATTATTAAAATCAAAAATATATTATTTTTTATTGAAAAAAAGGGTTTATGAAGATCGTATGGATTTGTTAAGTGTCATGATAGAAGGTCCCAAACACACACCCTATGAAGATGGCATGTTTTTCTTTGACATACAATTGGGACGTGATTATCCTAAAAGTCCTCCTCTTTGTCATTATATAAGTTATTGTTCAGATCGCCTTAATCCAAATCTCTATGAAGATGGAAAAGTTTGTGTTTCATTGTTGGGTACTTGGATGGGCAAAGACACTGAAGTGTGGGGTCCCAATAGTACATTACTACAAGTTATCGTTTCCATACAGGGTCTTATTTTAGTACCCGAACCATATTTCAATGAAGCTGGCTATGAGAAACAAAAAGGTAAGTGTAAATATGAAATTTTCTTCGAAATAATTTTCATAGTAAATACTCATAGACATACACACATGGACAAAAGTCTCCGAAGAACAATTGAAATACAAAAACTGATTAACTTAAACAAAAAGTGTATTTTATTCAAACAGTTTATATAAGAACTGGACAAAAATCACCATCAGGTAACGTTAATGCAAAAACTCTTATTATTTAATACGAGGCATGTTTGACATTAGTTTTAATAATTTCTTGCAAACGTTTTTGCATAGAATTAATTCAAATTTTTGTCACTTCCGGATCAATTTTTTATCTGTTCATAAAATCCACTATCAAACAATTCTTCTACTCAAATGAAATATTCGGATATTATGCCAAGTTTGGGCGCATCTTTTATTCATCTATTCATAAAATCTATTATCACATAATTTCCATCATTCTCCTGCTGGAATGAAATAGACGAATTCAATGACAAAATTTTATACATCTTTTAGGCAAATTATCAATAAATACTAGTTCCCGTGCGGCCGACATACAAAGCAATACTATGACACCAGCATCACCAGTTGACTGAAAATGTTTTTCCATGTCAGAACACGTCCATCGAAAATTTTTTTCTTAATTAGAAAATATTACCTTTATTTATGTGCTCTGTGCCAATAAAGGACGTTTTCTTTTAACAGTGCAGCACTTTTGAACGATGAAATTTCAGGCTCTTTTTTAATTATTTTGCAAAGGAGTGAGATCGAAAAACTCTTAACATATGTTAATAAAAACGAATACATATATTTTTTATGTTTTTTATTTGATTGAAATTATTATTTCAATTTACAAAGAAAAATAGTTTCATTCACCTGTGATGAATTTTAAACCCTTTTCAAAACCTTTCATTAACATTTTATAGTGGCTTTTGTAGCTCTGCTCGTACAGGTAGTTCATCCACGTTTAAACCTAAAACACTTTTGGACACCTTTTTTGCTCTTTAATTCTGTTTTAACCAGAGTCAAATATCTCTCCATTGGCCTTAGTATCGGACAGATTGCAGGATTTGCCTCTCTTAGTAAAGGTGACAGGATGCTAAGTAAAGCCAAAACATTTGTAGACACATTATAAAGTCGTATTACATATCTTGATGTTTATTTCGGTATTTATAGATTCCGTTGTAACAAATAATCAGCAACATAAAATTTATTTACCAGGAAATTGAGAAAAATCTACCAGAACATATGTATCGTAATCTCTTATGCAGCAAGACAATTTTTTACCAACCTTGACTTCAATTTCCATGTTTTGTTTTGGCCTCTAGATTTTTGGCAGCGTTCCTGTTAAGATTTTTTGGGCCTTATATGCTTTAAAACCTGCATTAGCTTAATGCATTCGTATCAAATAGTTTGAGCACTGAGCTAACTAGGCTGCTTTTCCTACCTGATTTCTTGGGATGTGTCTAATGCCAAAAAAATAGAAAAATTTTCAAAAGAGGCTTTTTTTTTTAGCATTAAACACATCAAATAGACCATTCCTTTTGTGTGTTTAGAATTTTTCGATCACACTCCTTTTATCTCCAGGAAAATACAATTTGAATATTGTGAAATGATATGAAAAGACCAGACATATTTTCATTTAATTTGTTTGAATTTACTGTCTAAAAGTTGCTTAAGTTTTGAACAATACTGTACAAATATATTTTTTAATTATCATTCCAAAAATTTATTTTGTTTAAGTAAATCTTTATTATTATTTTTTAATATATTTTTCTCTTTTTTACTTTTTTTCCAATTAAAACTTTAGGAACTCAACAAGGCAAAGAGAATTCTCGTATGTATAATGAAATGGTTATTATAAAAATGGTTCAGGCAACAACAAAATTAATACAAAATCCTCCTGATATATTTCGTGAGGAGATTTGTAATCATTTCAAACAAAATGGTTTGAAAATGTATGAACGCATTAAGGGATGGATGGAATTATCGAAACAAACAAATGAAAATTTGAAAAACGATCAAAGTAAGTTTTATTTATGAAAAAATAAAAAACAATTTAATAAGTTTAGTAAGGACAGTTTAAATGTGTAAACTCCTCTAATTATCCGTTAGGAGTTATAATCTTTGTGGTTAACAAAACAAACAGAAATTAATTGCTTCTACTCTCATATTGAATTCGATTTAGCATCCCAAAGACACTTAGTAATTACAAGGGCTTTTTAAGAAACAAAATAAGAAATTAGTTTAGGTCACTAAGATTAGTGGTAAGGAGTTACCTGAAGGAGAAGAGTTGAAAGGAGGAAATAGAGAAGTAAACTAATATGTTAAGACACTAATGAGAGATGTGGAGAAGATAGCAAGATTGAAGTTAAGGTTAGAGAAGGAAAGAAAAGAGTGATAGATGAGTGCTGCGATTTGTCCAGCCATTTGTATAGCAGAGATTGTGAAGAAACCTAAGAGTTATGTCGTGAACCATTCAATTGCGGATATTCCCCATATCAACAATTCACAAATCCGTCAGAAACTACAGCAAACTGTACCAAAAAAGTGCATCTACTGGCTCCTGAAATCAGAACAGTGGCAGAATATTTAAAGAATCATTTCTTTTTCCTTCTGATTCTGGCAAATTCTTTAAGATTTTTTTGAGGATTTCCACAAAATAACTATGCCCGAAGTAGGGTTCTTTGGCAAATCGCTCTCCTACAAATCAACTCGAAAACATTTTAGTTAAATTTTATTTTATTTGGAATGTGGATGTGGGATGAGACTTTAGACTGGGACAAGACTCACTTATGCATTTTTGTACTATTTGGAATGTGGGTGTAGGATGAGACTTTAGACTGTTCTTACTAAAGGGGTATTAGGAATTTCGGTAGTACGCGAATAGCTCATACTGGAGCGGATTAGGGTTTTGGATTTTAGTGGAATGTATTAGAGGAAAAGAGAATATAATCCGAGTATGCAATGACCCTTCGTGGTGCTCTTTGTTACGTTCTCTTGCCTCTTATGTCACTGTTGCTTGACCCAATTTGTGGACAGGCATAAGATTATTGGCAGTTTTTTGAATTGATGGAATAGAACTTCCTTAGTGAACACTGGTAGGTCTGAAATTATTTAGAATTTAGTGACAATCCTATAGTGCTTACTAAGCAGGAACTATCTCCGTTCCGAGAAGAGTCCATCTTATACAGATAGAATCGTTCTTGCCTCTCTCTGTTTTTAGTCGCTTCATTTTCGATCTTACCGTTCTCTGACTTAGTAATAATAGGAAGCGATAAGTATGTTCTTACTTTTGAATATCCCTATGTACATCCAACACCTCGACGTCTTCGTCAACTCTACTTTGAGGCATCATCCGTTCTAGTGTGATCGTCCGATTTAGTGCTGTGTTGTTGTTTCTATACTTGATATTGTGTAAATTCGTTCTCTCAATTTACCATGAAAACACGGATCAAGAAAAAACACGTAAAGACGGTCATGCGCAGTGACGGCGTACGCGGATGTGTCGAAAAGAACGTACAGCAAGACTGAGATTGGTAAATCACTGGTAACAACAGTGATTGAAATTATGAAATAACATTTACTATTAATGCCGATCTTTCTTATGCAACTACTCAGATGTAATTGTTGTCATTTCATGAGTCGGCAAAATGACTTATAAGTGGTGCTGAACATTAATTTGCGATTCAAAATGAAAATTATACGTTTTCTACGGTGCACAGGGCGAATTCTAGTAAAGACTCCCATATTTACATAATTATTTTTTGTAAAAATCATTCTTGTTTTCTTTTGAAATACTGTGATCACTATTCAAAGAACAGTGATTTAAATATCACTTTCACTGGGAACGACGTTAATAAAAAAAACGATATCGCTCATTTCTACAACCGAGCCGCAACCTGGCGTTGGAGGTGAATTATTAGCAGATGGATTATTAGCATCCTATAGCCATTCAGGACTTTGGTACATACTAACCACCGTATTATTAGAGTTTATTAGATCTCGCAGACCAAATATACATGTAGAAACCCACATGTAGTACCGTGATCTTACAATAGACTCGCTACAAGGAATATGTTCGATGGGAAACGTTCCACACGGACCTTGTCTCGTAATTAAGTTAAATACATCATCTTTTTGTCTAGTTGCAGGTCTATTAAATTTTATGTTTTGTAAATGGTTTATTCTGCATTTTTTTCTTTACACATTTTTTGTCTTCCCATCATTTTTGTCTTTCCCTTTTTTAGATTCCAGTGAAAATGTCTGCCCAAATAATGCATCATACACTTTGCCAGATTTTCCTTTAGTGCCAGCAAGTCGTGGTTTTTGTTTAACTTTAGCTGGACTATTAGAAAATTTTAAACAAAAAATCTACACTTTAAATAAAACTCCAATAGAATCATCGCCAATGGAAACTATAACGAAACAAACAACATTTGAGTAGCCTTATTTTATTTATTAAATAAAATTATTAATTATTAGTCAAATTGAATTTCAAATAGGCCTTTAGAAAATACAATTAAAGAAATAGAAAAACAAACAAAACAAAGAATAAAGTGGTGCTAAAGACCTCACAGCAACTAATAGCACTTATTAAAAGAAAAGTATTATTAATTAAATTTAAAAAATAATAATAATAATTAAATAAATAATAAATAATGTTGTGTATTTTCTATTATAAAAATCAAATTTTCAAATTAAAAAAAAGAAGAAGAAAAAAACATTGTAATATTATATATTTTAGTAAATTTCTAATATTAAACTTAATATTTTATTAACTATTTCAAAAAAAAACAAAACAAAGTATAATAACATAAAAAAATACTCTATAAATTATTAAAGAAAAATTTAATTAACAATTTTCCATATTTAAAATAATCGAAAAATTAAAAACAAAAAAAAAAAAACATTTTCGCTTCTTAAAAAAAGTTAAAACGAAAAAAAAAAAAACTTTACAAAAACAAAAAACACATAACAGAATTTAAAAATATTATTTTTAATTCAAATAAATATTAGGCCTGTCACAGAATTCCATTCCAATCGAAAGCGAAATTGATTCCGTATTCGGTTTCATCAGAAAAAGTAAAACGAAAATTTTTGTCAGATTGAAACAACTTTCAGTTTCATTAGTGGAATTGCTATTTTCATTTAAAAATATAATTTATAAATATATATTTTTTCAATTATTTTGAACAAGCAGCAGACCCGACAAACTTTGTTTTGCTTAAAAAAATTTTTAGAGCGTTGCTGGCCCTAAGCAAACATTAGCAAACTTATAGATTATAAGTAATTTAAATTTGCTTTATATGGGGGGCACCTATCCCCTGGTCCATCCTACGGTTTGTGCGGTTAAACTGTTCCTTGAGAAAGTTGATAGGACCAAGTTTGAGAACTCTCGCTGTTATAATTATTTAGATATGCGATAATCAATATTTGCATTGTATGGGCGATATCTTTACCCCTGGTCTCATCCGTTCTAAGTTTTGTCCGGTACAACAGTTCCTTGAGAATGTTGATAGGACCAAGTTTGGGAACTCTTGCTGTTATAGTTATTTAGATATGCGATAATCAATATTTGCATTGTATGGGCGATATCTCTACCCCTGGTCTCATCCGTCCTATGTTTTGTCCGGTATAACAGTTCCTTGAGAATTTTGATAGGACCATGTTTGGGAACTCACGCTGTTTTAGCTCTTTAGATATTTAATAATCATAATTTGTTTTTTATAGGGTGTACCGCTCCCCCTAGTCCTATCGGAATTTTTTCGGGTATATTCATGCTGTGAAAATGTCATCAAAATTGATCCAGCCGTTTTAAAGTCAGTCTCGACGTTGCATACATACATACATCCTGTTTTATGTTAATAGATTTTTTTAATAGTTTTACAACTCAAATTGTTATACCCTACACCATCGTAGGTGGTTGGGGTATTATGCGTTTGTACTGATGTTTGTAACATATATTGTTCGACTCAAAATCACTTTCTGCGTCAATTTAACGATGTCCATTCATCTGTCTGTCCGGCTGACTGTCCATGTAAACGTGATGAACACTCTACAGGGGACAATTCTTGAGATATCTTGGTGTTATCTCATTACATTATTTTAAACCAAGGACTACTGAAGTTCCTCACGTTTGATTCAATATTTCAGGTACCTCCCATACAAATTTTCTTCCGGACAGAGAATTAAAGCTCATAAAAGTCCTAAATATAAAGCCATTTTTGACAGGAAAAAGTCGTATATCATTCTGAATCGATGTGTCAAATTAAGCGATGGTTAAGCGATATTTGAAAAGAAAAAAGACGTATATCATTCTGAACCGATGTGGCAAATAATGGAAGGGTCGGTACATTGCTTCTCATGAGTGGCATACAACCCCCCTTTCAAGGGCATACATCTCACATATACGTATTAATAATTGATCAAATGAAGATAAATATAAGTAGAATTCGTACGAGGTTCGTTCCATAATTTCTTGCAGCTCCTCCTCAAAAAAAAAAAAAAAAAAAACATTTTAAAACGCATAAATTTCTCATAAATGTTTGATTCACAATAATGTACTGCACACTTAAAAACAAATTAGAAATTAGAAAAATTATACGAGGGTCGTGATTATATTTTCGTAACTAGCATTGTGGTGTAGAGTATTACAGACTTACTTGTTTTGTTTAATAGTTTTCTGAATAAGCAAAATCGAATGGGTTCTAAAGAATCCGCCAAAACAATATCGATCGGAATGGTTACTACGGAATTCGAATCAAACCAAACGAAATGTGTGACAGACCTGTATACACTAATTTAAAAGACACTTTCGTTTACTTTTTTGTTTTAAATTTTGTATTTTTTTTTATTTATTTGTTATTTGTAAAATCCATTCAAAAAAAATATATAGAAAATAAATATTTTTTTTAAAATCGTTTTGCGTCCATAAAAAAATATAGAAAATTTTAAATATAAAAAAACTCATTTAAAAGTATTTATTCCATTTTGAGCCACAGTATTTTGTTATTATTTCTTTTTCACCAAAAAATTTTTTGTATTTTATATGATTTTTTTTTAATTTATTTTCTTTTTTTTCAAATTTTATTTTTTTTATGTTTTATTTATTTTGTTATTTTTTAATATTTATCATCATTATTGTTGTTTTTGTTTACTATTATATTTAGTTTTTTATATATTTTTTTTCTGTTTTGTTTCAATATCGGTTACTGTTGTTGTATCCGTTTCGAATATAAATTTTTTATGTTAATTCTTCCATTTAATTTTTTTATTTAATATATTTTTTAATCCTTTTTTCTGCTTAAGTTATTAATTTATTATTACTTGCCAAAAATATATATATATATAAATGTTAAATTTAAATGAAATATTAATTTTCAGTTTATTTACTTTAAATAATTTTTTTGTTCGAATATATTCAAAATTTCGAGAATGAAAAAAATGCTTTCAAATTCTTGCTTACAACTTGATGACCACAACTAAACAGTTGCAAATCTCCAAGGATTCCAAAGGATCGCTTACTATGAATGTAAGTATTTTTATTTTCATATGAATTAAATATTTCATTAGTGGATCGATTACGTATGACAACCGAACTTTAATTGCATTGTCTGTTGCTAAAATTGTATTATAGATGGCAATTGGCAACTAAAATTGTCAATGTCAGTTGCCCAAAAGTAAATTTTTTGTTCTATTAACTGACATCGTAGGTTGAACTGACACCAGTTGCCATACGTATCGAACCATATTTTTTTTATAAGAAATACTACTACTTCGTTAACGGATTTTCACACAAATTCTTAGGTTATATAACTACGATTTTCAGATTTTAAAATTAAGAAACAAAATAACTTCGATTCAGTGCATATAGTAACTGCGTAGATAGGGTGAGGGGGCTAAAGATCAAGAAATATTGTTATTAACAAACTTAATCGCGACCCTATCATCCCACATGTTAAGGTTAGAGAGTGATCGGACAGTCGATTACAGTTTATTCACACCAGTACTTAGGATGCATTTGTTAAATGATCGCATTGCATTTGTTTAGAGTTTCGTTGAGAAGCCCACAATGACGGCCCGTTGCCGTAATTTTACATTCGTCCTCATATGTAATCACAAAAACTCTGGCGCTCTAAATATCGAGAGATAGAGGTTAAACAAGAGTGGAGTTAGTACTCCGCCCTGGGGAACTCCTTCATTATCTCTACGAGGATTATTCAAGAAATGACTGACGGTCACTTAGATAGTTCACAATCCATCTCTTCATGTTGTTCGTCAATCAGGACTGTATGATATCCTGGGATTTTGATAGGTCAAGTGCCACATGTACTGTCCGATCACATAATCTCCGTCTGTTTAAGCCAAACTGCTGTTGTGACGTTTCAGCTGGCGGAGGAGAGGGATCTCGAAAATCTTTGGGACAGTTGACAAGTAGGAAATCGGTCTATAGGCTTGTTCCTTTTCAGAGTATAGTTAGACTTCACATTGACATGTTAAAAACCGCTCGCCAAGGTTCTTTAACATCAGCTTTGAAATTCTATCGGATTTGTTTAGGGTGTAACTTGGTGCCTGTAGGAGCATGCCGGAGAATGTCTCTAATATCATTATTATTCCCCAAGGAGGATGCCTATTGAAATTGGTAATGATGAGTTAATTATTTCTCATAATCCCCATAAAAATGTGCATCCGATAAAGGGTTTTAAACCAATCACAAATAACTCACAAATTTGCAATCGGAGTTGGTTTCGGTAACGAAGAAAGGGTTTGCTAGGTCATTTATAGGGTTCTTCTATGGAGAAAGTTAAAGAAGGTATGAGGCTTATGTGAATCTTGACCGGCAAGTACCTTATAGCCAACGCTTACTCCTAGGAATATGATAGTGTTCGTAACGGCTCATGGACACTACGCTGGTTATGCGGTGAGACAAAGTTTTGTTTATATATGCAAGATCGTAGATGAAAATGGAAAGGCAGTCGAATTTTCTAGGAACTAGTTGATCTCTACGATTATTGATTGAAGAATGTTATGGAGTTCTTAAATGATATTGACTGGCTAAGAGGTTTCAAATAGCCGATAGAATAGATCCTATCGGTGGATATTTTTAGTTTTGACATCACTGTGCGCCTAAAAAGTTTGAACAATCTTAATGGTTGAATCCATAAAACTTATTAAAATAAAAAAAATTTTCTCTTTAAATTGTTAATATTTTAATCTCTTAATTTTATTCTCTTTCACCAAATTCCTCTTACATTATGGCATTAAACTATTTACAATCCAATCAGTATAAGTTCCAACTCTTGCATACACACCCGGCCAATTAGGTAGACCACAGGGTTTTGGTCCATACGATACAATACCAATAACAAAATAAACATCTTTATTGTTAATACGTTGCGTGACCATTAATGGACCACCAGAATCACCACGACATGTATCAATGCCACCCTCACCACCAGCACACAATTGATATTCTTCTCTAATGGGTATTTGGAATTTTCTATAAGTATTCTGACATCTGGCCGTTTCCCAAACATCTACCATAATCTTCAATTTAATCGGACTGGGCATATCATTCTCTTTAACACCCCAACCGGCCACATCCATAGATGTGGAGGTAAATAATTTATTGCGTATATTTGCGGCTAATGGCAAACATATTGGTATTATAAAATCGGTATATTTAATACTTTCTGCTAGACGCACTAGAGCAATATCATTAAACTGTTCCTTGGAAGCGGGTATATATTGTGGATGAGTCATGGCATAATCGATGAGTACATCACGATGAGGATCTACACAATATTTGCGACCACGAACATCAACTTCACAATCAGGATTAGTATTTATATCCCATTCTCCTAAACGAACACTATGTAACTCCCAAGTGGGTGGCATATCGGGATGTTTGAGACAATGGCCGGCGGTTAAGACATAACGAGAATTGATTAAACTACCACCACAATAGAAACCGAAACGATCGGGTCCTGAAATGAGTTAAAATGAAATGTATAACTTAAGAGTCTTCTAGTCCATTTTAGTTCACCCACCTGTTTGATAACGCAATAATGCCATCCAAGGAAATTCATCAATTTTCGTTACATTTCCACCCAAAATACGATCTGATAAAATATTTCCACAAACACCTGGTTGTGGTAACACATTGCCAGGCTCTGATGCTCTTGCACCCGATGAACGTGATTGAAATGTACTGCGATAATTGTTGGGACAACAGACCTTGAAATAAAATTTTAAATTAAAATTTTGATTTTGTTCACCTTAAAAAGCTAAAATAAAAAATTTCACTTACCAAAACCTTTTTCGCCAGTGAATCCTGGGTATTATCTTGACCACATTGACTTTCTCTTAGGAATTTTGCATCTGCTGGATCAAGAGGTTGTGTTGCCGTGCTATTTAAAAGATTTAAAAAATAATCACAATTTTTTATCTGTATACAAATTCCAGTTTCTTGACGGGGATTTACGCAGACTCCATAAGCAATTGTTGCTGAAATAGATGGAAGTTAATTTATTTTAATTACTTTTTGTTTTTGTTTTTGTTTCTTTGTTTTTGTTCTAAACGAGAATAATTTTATGCAAATTGAAATCATTGTTTTTTTCTTAATATTTTAAATTAATTAACAAAATTTTTATTTTATTAATTTATTTTTGCTAAAATATTTTTTTCCAAAACTGGTTTCATTGTTATAACTTGACAATGGTGAATCTTCTTGATATTGTCTTAATTATGGAATTGTGTTTAGTTTGGAAACTGGTTTGGAAATAATCCGGTGATTTTGAAACTACTGAATAACAAAATTTTCACTTAGACATTTTTGGGAAGTTTACAATCTACACCATCTTCCATCATAGTTGGTTGATGTATTTCTCTCTATTAAGTAAACCAAACGACACAGAACTCACTTTCGAAATCGATTTTACAATGACTTTGCGTCTGTCTTGCCGTCTGGCTGTCCATGAATACATTGTAAACACTCTACAGGTTGCAGTTTTATGAATATCATGATGAGTTTTAATAACTTGTGACGAAATTTTGATCATTTTTTCAGAAAACCTTCCATTACCGTTTTAATAGTGCCTTTTAATGCTCTTCAATTCTCTTTTAGCAAGAGCCCAATATCTCCACAAGGGCCTTGGCGTCTGGCGATTTGATGGAAATGCCACAAGGTCTTAATTACCATAAAAACAGGATGTCAAAATAGCCAAAAAAGTGGACGCATAATGAAGTCTTATGGAAGCAGATTTTTTTGTTAAAATTTCTTGGTAAATATTTCGGTATTTTTAGAGCCCGTTATAACAGATGATTGGCTTCTTTTGCCGGGCATCAGCAACATAAAATTTTGGACCAAAAATCTGCCAGAACATACGTTTTGTTATCCATTATGTAGAAAGAATATTTTCTTAGAAAACTTGATTTCAATTTCTGTGCTTTGTTTTTGGCCTACAAAGTTTTAGCAGCGTTACTGTCAGGAACTTTTTGAGCGTTACCAGGCTGCTTTCCTAAAGACTTCATAATGTCCACATATTTTTGGCCTGACTTGGCATCCTGTCTCATTGGTAATTAAGACTTTGAGTGGTACAAGAAGAATAATGTGGTATTTGTACCATGAAAGGTAAATCATCAAAACTGGCCGGAACTAAAGCCAATGGCGAGATATTGGGTTCTTGTTAAAAGAAAGATTTTAAACGTAGAGGTATTTCCTGTGACAGTGACTTAAAGCTCTATAAAAAGGTAAACGTAAGGGTTTTCCGAAAAAGGTTCGAAATTTCATCACTAGTGATTAAAACTATAAAAAAAATTTATAATTTTTTTTAATTTTATTAATGATTTCAATCAAATAAAGAATTAAAACTGTATGTTAAGAATTTTTCCATCTTATTTCTAAGTCATATTGCCCTTTTTGGAACCATATATTTAGTTTTATATAAAATCTTAGTCAAATCTGTTTCTCAACACTGATTTTTCATTCCACAAACATAAACTTTATAATTCACACTTTTAAATTAAAAAATGATCTGATTGTTAATAAATAATTTATTGACGCGATTCAAAAACAAATTACAAGTTTGGCTTTGCCGAAACTTTAATACCCTCTACCACAAATGCGTGTGAAGTTAATACATACACATGCACACATAACCACACAAAACGTATACAATATATAAACGTTTTTCTTAGATAACATACAGGATCTCTTAATGAGTCAATGTTATGAACTGATTTTGATAATTACACCCTACACCATCGTAGGTGGTTTCGGTTATTATGCGTTTATGCTGATGTTTGTAACATACAAATAAAATGGTGTTACAACCATCTAGTCGAATGGTATACTAATATCATTCGACTTAGAATCATTTTCTAAGTTAATTTAACATAGTCGGTCCGTCCGTCCGTCTGTCTAGCTGGCTGTTCATGTAAACGCTGTGAACACTTTACAGGTCGCAATTCTTGAGGTATCTTGGTGATATTTCATTACAGATTATTTTTACTTAAGGACTATTGAAGCCTATTGAAATTGTCCATGCGTGGTCCAATATTTCGGGTAGCTCCCATACAAATATCCTCCCCGAATAAGGTTTTTAGCTTATAAAAGTTCTAAATGTAAAGCGATTTTTGGCAAAAATAATTCTTATAATATTCTTAAACAATATGCCAAATTAAGCGAGGGTCGATCCATTACTTTTCTTAGGTTCCATACAAGATCTCTACCAAATATCACTTTGAAGGACATTAAAGTATAATTATATGATACTTTGGTATTGCAATAAATACTGTTCAAATTATTATAATTAAAAGCAAACATTTATGTACAAAATTATACGAGGATCGGTCTATAATTTCTTCTAGGTAACATCTTACCACCCCACAGAAAAATCCATTTTAAAACGAATAAATTTCACATTAATGTCAGTTTCACCATAAAATACAAAACACTTAAGAATAAATTAAAGAATAAAATTATACGAGGATCGGTAATTTTGTGTTTGTTAGTTTGGGACTTATATACTAAACCGATTCTGCATAAATTTTCACAGAATGATTCTCAAATACCCAAAAATAACAAAGGCTATAAATGATTTCGATTGGACCAGAGGGGAGAGATACACCCCATACTAATCTATCTTAAGAACCTCTACAACCGAGAATTTTCAAATTTAGCTTTAATCACTTCCTCAAGTAATTGTTTTACTTGACAGATTGAAGATCGGATAGGATCATGGGAAGAGGTGTCCCCCCCATACAAAGAAAATATTGATTATCGAATATATAAAGAACTATAACAGCTATAGTCCTCATATTCGCCGCCAATTTACTTTCTTAAGAATTTGTTTTATTGATCAAAATATAGGATGGGTAGGACCGAGGGAAAAGGTACTTCCATATAAAGAAAATTTTACTTATCGAATATCTAATGAACTGTAAAAGCGGAGTAATGAAATTGGTTCCAATTTCATTTTTTACTGGCAAAATATATAACGAATTGGACCCTGGGGAGGGGTACCACACACCGGGTCTTAGTTAGTATCTTAATATTATGAAAAAATTTTCGATTTTATATTGACAATTTAATGAAAGTGTTTCGCTTAAAATTAGAGGTTGTCTCAGATATCGGTCTATATCTTTTAAAATACTGAAACGATTTGAATGATTTTAAATAAGATAAGCCAATTTCATTGAACTCCTTCAATTATGTGGATGTGAGCGTGCACACACACAGACAAACGGACATAGCTAAATCGAATCAATTGATTGATGCAAGATTATTGGGGTCTGAGTTGTTTCCTTCTAGCCTTACACACGGAATGACATTATTTACTTGTGATGGAGGGTATTAAAATGTAAATTATTGGTCTTGAAAGACAACATCTGTATGTCTCATCCATATATTTCTTATCAGTTCAAAAACAAAAAAAATAAGTTCAATTTCATTTCTTTTTGAATACTGATAATTTCGAAATTATTTGTTATAATTTTCCCAAAAATGGAAACGTTTAATTACTAAAATTTAATTAATTAATTAAAAATCTATATTTTTTTTGGACGATTCCTTTTTTCTATACTTTAATTTACACCTTTTATTGATGTATTAATGTCGATGTATGTGTGTGTGTTTTGTGTATATAAATTTGTTTTTCTTAATAAATTTGAATAATTTGTATTATATATATAATATATATATAGAGAGAGAAGATTTGTTTAGAAAAAATAATAATTTATTTTGATGCGTCGATAAACAAAAATTTCAAGTTTTTTTTAAATTTTTAAATTTTATTATTTTTTTGTTTAATTAATTATTTAATTAATTACCGGCTTTTGTGACAACACTTAATGTAATCAATAGACAAACATTTCTTAGAATTAATTCAAACATATTTCTTAAACAATTTAATTAATTAAATGTTTGTATTTGTTTTTTTTTTCTTTTTCGTTTCTTTTGTTTATTTAATTTTGCTTTAAGTACGATTTATTTATTATTTTTTTCTTTCTTTTTAAAACAACAACTCAACGTCTTAACTTGTAGAGATTTAAATAGAGACTAAACTAGCTTAATCTGTATACTAAAAATAATACTTGTTTTATTTTATTATTGTATTCATATTGAATCTCTATAATTGAAATATGAAAAATAAATCGGAGAATAATTTTTTTTTATTTAAACTGTAAGTTTACACTACTCATTCGTATTGTTGTTGTTGTTGTTGTTGCTATTTTTATTGAGGTTTAGTGTTTACACAGATGGACAAAAGTCACCATCATCTATCATCCGCAAAAACTATAATTGATTTAATAAAAAAAAAACAAATTGAAAATAATTAGTAAAATCGAAAAATCGAGTTACCTTTGTTGTTGTAACACCTGGAATGCATAAGTGTATTTATTTTGTATTAATTTTGGTCCATGTTATTGTTTAGGATTCCAGGTATTCAAAAACCAAATCCGGAAACCAATTAACCATTTTTTTTGCATTTCAGAAAACCGACCGGTTTCGAATAATTTCTATTGTCACATTTTCGACATGCCGGTTTTTTTCCAGTCGATAAACCATATAAATGTCCTCCCCAATTAAAGACATATTCAAACCTTTTATCCCACCTATTTAAGACATTAAACATTTGATTTTATTGGAATCATTATTTAATCTTCAGGCCATTTTATGATATGGATTATAAATAAAATTTGTTTCCTATAAATTTATAATAGTCAAAGAAAAACCGGTTGGTTAACCGGTTTTTTACATAAAACCGTTGAATACGGTTTTTTGTGTAAAGACCATTTTTCGAATAACTCGAAAATCGGTTTTCTGAAAATGTCGGGTTTTTTGGTCTATTGCAGTTAAATAAATGTCCTTGGCTATAGGCGCGGTCAATACGAGACCAGTAGGCTCTATCCCGTTTGCAGTTGTGCCAGAATTACTCTTGTTGACCGCGTTAAAATCTGTTCATTGTCCGCAATGGAAGGTGGGCGGCCTCCAAGCACGATCTTCAAGCCGTTGAATTTAAGGCGTCTCTGTGAATCTCATTAGAAATCTAATCCAAAGGATTTTGCACATACCTATGTGTGCTAAGCGATTGGTTCCACACTAAAGCAGCATAATTCACCACTGACCGGTCAATCATTTTACAGGAAGCCAATAAGGTTTCTTTATCCATAACCCAAGTACTTTCGGCTAGTGCTTTGAAGCACTTTCGGCTAGTGCTGAAGTATGTAACTCCCAAAATCTTCAAGGGTCTGTCGTCAAACTATTTCCAATGTTATTAAACATTAAACTTGTCCATTGATAGAAAACCTGATTCAGGTAGATAAAATGGTTCACAAGATGTTGCTAAAGTCAAAAAAAGAAGGCATTTTCAAAACAGCTCCCAACACATCGGGTAGGCAAAGCAGCCCAATAAGTTCATGGCAAGAATGCTGCTAAATGTATAGAAGCCAAAGACAGAGCGCGGACCTCAATATGCAAGTTTTCTAAAAAAATATCCTGCTGCATTATGCATAACGAAATGTGTGATCAGTCGGATTTTTCACAATTTCCTGGTGAGAAAAAATGTGTAGCTGATGCTCGAGGGAATGTTGAGGAAAAGTTGTGGATCCAAAAGCGTTCAAAACGGTTATTGGCGTTGGCAAACAATATGCATTTGCCCAAAAGAAGCCAATAATGTATTACAACAGGCTCTTTACACAAAATGCTGCTACCATTCCCGGAGCTAAGGCCAGAGAGAAAGTGTAGTAGTGCAAAGTTCGTTTCGGGGAAAAAAATGATTAAAATGATTCGAAAACGCACTTTGCTAAGAGATATTCCATCTCCATTTATAATCTACTACACTTTTTCTTTTAACATGGCCTTAGCTCTGGACACTTTGGAGAATTTACCCTTCATGGTACAAATACCACATTATTGTTCACGTACACCTCAAGGGTTTGTTTACCATAAGTTTTGTGGTTTCGTTTTAATTTTATTTTATTTAATTTTTCATATATGTATGTTAAGATTTTTTCTATCTCACTCCTTAATAAGGTTTCTTTATTGATATCCCACTTAATGCCGATTAGTGTTTGTCGTATTTTATTTCTATTTGGCAGTTTTGTGTGATTACAGTGGCATGAATTGAAGAGGTTAAATTGCATCCACTACGTTGCCTAAACTTCTTTCTTCCGCCTGCTGGAATGACCTGAAATTCATCGGCCAAGAGCTTTAAATTCCAGTAACGTCAAAAACAAGTATACAAGTGTTACAACCACTTTTATCTATACTGAACGACTTGGAATAACTTTATGAGCCCGATATAACGTGTGCGCATTATGGTGTAGGATATTAAATAATCGGTGACTATTACACTCTGTTTTTGTATATGTATGTTTGTATTAGTGTTTGTTCGTTTGTATCTGAGAGATATAAATATTTACTTGTGTAGATGTAGATGTTGGTTGATGCATTTTAATTTTAGAAATTCATGTGATTTTATTTTTCATAATTTCTTTCAGTTCCTTCTTTATCTTCTAAATCATGTTTAAAATATTTCTGTGCAAAAGACAAAAAAACAATTTAATTTAAAACTAACAATTGAGATCGAAACTTTTCTCTTAAGTCATTTTCATATAAACAACATGTGGAGAGATCATCGTGTAGGGAGAAGTACCCTCCATAAAACCAAAAATTTTAGTTGCAAAATATATAAAAAAACTGTTGAATTGAGATTTTTAAGATTTTATTCACAGATAATTTTCTCAAGGAAAAGTTTTACCGAACAAAATTTGGATGGGATAGGATCGGAGGGGGGAGGGGGTGTTGATTAAAATGAATGTTTTTTTTTTTTTTTTTTTTTTTTGAAAAAAAAAACAACTTTTATTTTTACTAAAGTTTTTTATCAAACTTTTGTTTAATTTTAATTTTTGGTAAATTAATTCATTTTTCTCTAAAAGTTAAAAACTTTTTACTAAAAATATCGATTTTCAATCAAATTAAAATTCAAAATGTTTACTAAAAAATAAAAATTTAATTTTTTACTAAAAATATTGATTTTCACTAAATTCAGCTAAAAATCAAAATTTGTTACCGGCATTTATGATTTTATATCCATTTTCCCAAAAATCCAATTTCTACTAAAAATTCATTTTTTGCTAAAATTAAAAAAAAAGTTTTCTGTAAACATTTATTTCAATTTTCCAAGTTTAAAAAAAAATAAATAAATTTTTCAAATTTCAAAAATTCCAATTTTTCATAAAAAAGTTCTATTTTTTTGCTAAATTCCAATTTCGCTAAAATTCCAATTTTTCACTAAAATTTCATTTTTTACTCAAATTTAATTTTTTTACTAAAATTTCATATTTTTACTAAAATTCCAATTTTTCACTAAAATTTATTTTTTTTAATAAAATTTCCATTTCTCATTAAAATTCTAACTTTTACCAAACATTTGTTTCTAACTTCATTTTTTTAAATTTTTAATTAAAAATTCAAAATTTTAATTTTTTAGTAAAAATTAAATTTTTTACTAAAAATTCAAATGTTCAATTTTTCGCCAAAAAAATTAATTTTTCCCTAAAAATTTTAAATTTCACGAATAATTAAAATTTCACAAAAAAATACTAATTTTCATTAAATATTTAAATTTTCATCAAAAATACGAATTTTCCAATTTCATTATTCCTTACAGCTGTTACAAGAACAACAAGTACAAGGCAAATGTCCTCTATTCAGAGGTTCTATCATGTAGACTGCTGAATAGCAGAATAATCTTTAAGGGTAAAACAACGAGATGAAGTATGTAAGTGGGATGTCTGCAGGATACTGTCATCAGATTTAACTATCTAACTACTTTAATCATCTCACTTTTATTTAAATTATTTTAGGTTTTCATTCTCTTTTTTTCAACTTTGTTTGTACTCTTTACTTTTAACTTAAGCCCAAGTTCTCTACATTCCAATCATTTCGCCTCAAGTCATAAAATATAAACACAATTTATTTCTTCTTTTCTTAGTTGCTTTAACATGCCGATAATTGTCTTTATTAAATATTTTTTTAATATTTTTTTTACTTTAATAATTTTTTTATTAAAGCAACAAATTTTATGTTGTTGTAGTATTATAAGTTGTAGATTATTTAAAGGGAATATTGTTGTTATAATTTTCATTATTAATATAAATTTATTAATTGTTTAATTAAATGTATGTATGTAGTTTTACAAAATAACTGTTAAAAAATGTTGTAGCAGTGTAATTTGATTGATGGATTTAAACAAATAATTTAAAAAATATAAACTAAAAGAAGAGAAGAAAAAAATAAAATACAATTTTTTTGTATAAAAATGCCTTATAAATCTTAATTGTTGCTGACTTTTTTCCTCAGTTTAATTAAAATTATAGAATCAATCTGTTAACTTAAGTTGTTATTTTGTTCCACGAAAAAACGAGGCTCAATTACATTCACACACACACTCCTCTCACAGTAATAATTAGGATTTTTGTTTTGTATATAAAAGTTGTGTTCATTTATTTATTATTACCACCGCCATATTCGTAAAGTGGTTGGAAGCCTTCACCATCATCACCCTCACCATCGTCTGAGTCATCACTATCGAAAGTATTGTTAGGTATATCATACAAACGAATCATGGGCTTGTTGGGATCCTTCATAATCAAGTATTTACCATTCTTTTGTTTCATAACAATATCAATAATGCAAACGTAAAATACCCCAGGCATTATCCATACTCAAATTGATTTGTGTGGCAAATTCATGGGGTTTAAATTGTTGAGTACCCAAGATAACGTGACGTGAGGGATCGCGGGGATTGATACGTGAAACATAACCTAACTTAAGTTGATCTGAAACCGGCAAGCACAGCCTGCACAGTCCATTTGCCAATTTACAAGCATTATTACGCAATTCATTGGCTAAAACAGCACCACGTTGTGTATCCAATTTTTGACGCCATTCAACACCATTTGCCAATTTCGAATCCCATTCGTTAAGAGCCTTTATGGATAAAAATTGTGGTTCATTGTTGGGTGTCTGCAATACACCATCATGTTCACAACGTGCCACCAACACAATATCACTACCCAAATTCCATTTCTTGTAACGATAACCAACACTAGCAACTTCAATATCCTCATCTTCAGTAATGAAGGGATTGGCTCTTCAAATTTATATTTCGATTCGGTGGGTCCTGTCTTTAATACCTGTTGACTGAAATTGTGATTAATAAATGTAGCTCGATGGCCAAATTGCGTGGAGAAATTGGGTGAACTATCGTCATCGGTTGGTGGTTCAACTGAGGTCTCATTGACAGTTAATAAAATCGAATTCAGTATTGTCACGTTTGTCCATGAAGATTTTTTCACCTGTAAAGAATAAATTAAAAAAAAATTAAAATAAATGTTGTTGTTATTACAAAATAACTGATAAAAAACGTTAAAGTGTAATTTGATTGATGGATTTAAACAAATAATTTATAAAATATAAACTAAAAGAAGAGAAGAAAAAAATAAAATACAATTTTTTTGTATAAAAATGCCTTATAAATCTTAATTGTTGCTGACTTTTTTCCTCAGTTTAATTAAAATTATAGAATCAATCTGTTAACTTAAGTTGTTATTTTGTTCCACGAAGAAAACACACACACTCCTCTCACAGTAATAATTGGGATTTTTGTTTTGTATATAAAAGTTGTGTTCATTTATTTATTATTACCACCGCCATATTCGTAAAGTGGTTGGAAGCCTTCGCCATCATCACCCTCACCATCGTCTGAGTCATCACTATCGAAAGTGTTGTTAGGTATATCATACAAACGAATCATTGGCTTGTTGGGATCCTTCATAATCAAGTATTTACCATTCTTTTGTTTCATAACAATATCAATAATGCAACGTAAAATACCCCAGGCATTGTCCATACTCAAATTGATTTGTGTGGCAAATTCATGGGGTTTAAATTGTTGAGTACCCAAGATAACATGACGTGAGGGATCGCGGGGATTGATACGTGAAACATAACCTAACTTAAGTTGATCTGAACCGGCAAGCACAGCCTGCACAGTCCATTTTGCCAATTTACAAGCATTATTACGCAATTCATTGGCTAAAACAGCACCACGTTGTGTATCCAATTTTTGGCGCCATTCAACACCATTTGCCAATTTCGAATCCCATTCGTTAAGAGCCTTTATGGATAAAAATTGTGGTTCGTTGTTGGGTGTCTGCAATACACCATCATGTTCACAACGTGCCACCAACACAATATCACTACCCAAATTCCATTTCTTGTAACGATAACCAACACTAGCAACTTCAATATCCTCATCTTCAGTAATGAAGGGATTGGGCTCTTCAAATTTATATTTCGATTCGGTGGGTCCTGTCTTTAATACCTGTTGACTGAAATTGTGATTAATAAATGTTGCTTCGATGGCCAAATTGCGTGGAGAATTGGGTGAACTATCGTCATCGGTTGGTGGTTCAACTGAGGTCTCATTGACAGTCAATAAATCGAATTCAGTATTGTCACGTTTGTCCATGAAGATTTTTTCACCTGTAAGAGAATAATTAAAAAAAAAAATCAAAATAAATTTTTGTTTTATTTACGAAAAGTTAATATTTAAAATCAATAGAGATCATAAAATCGGACAAAACCTATAAATAATAGAATGTTTTGTATAGACTATAGATCGGATTCTAGTCTATCGTCTGTACCAAAACAGAATGTGAACTACTAAATATGGACTGTTTGACTATATATCAGAACCCAAGTTATAGATAATACATCAGAATCTGTTATATAGACTTAAGATGAGAAACGAGAATCAGATTAGAATATAATCCACAGACTTAAGAACAGACTCTGATATATTGACTATAGATCAGAATATAATCTTCACACTATACATCAGAAAATAAAATATTGACTATATATCAGAAACTAATCTACACAGAACATCTAACCTATAAACTATAGAACAAAATCTAGAAAATTTACTAGAGGTCAGCATCTGGTCTATATCCTGTAGAACATAATATAATTTATAGACTATAAATCCAAGTAGTCGATAGACTATAGATAAGAACCTTGTTGATAGATCATAGATTAATCTAAAATCTATAAACTATAGATTAGAATCTAGTATACTGACTAAGATTAGATTCAAGTCGATATTCTATAGGACAGAATTTAATCTCTATATAGCTTTTATTATTTTTATTCTATAAATTCTTATGTTCTTCATAGACTATAGATAAAATTTTAATCTATAGAATATGGATCAGAATCTAGTTTATAGACAGAAAATCAGAATAAAGACAAAATATAGAACAGAATATAATGTATTGACCATATGTCAGAGTGTAGTCTATATTCAATACATCAGAATTTATTCTACAGTTTTAGATTTAGATTGAAGTAGTCGATAGAGTATAGATAAGATTAATTAAAGATTTAGTCGATAGATTTTGTATCAAATTCGATTCTATAGACTAAAGGTTAGAATCTAGTCTATTTTTTACATATAGCCTTTGTGCTACATATCAGAGATTAGTCGTCTTAAGATCTCTTCTATTTAAAATTAAGATTAATATAAAAAATATGTCTTACTCACCATACTTTTCGATCACAATATCCCAAGAATAATTGGATCTTGTCGAACACATAATTGTAGCCAAAATGGCATCAGTGGCAAAAACATTACCCATAGTCTTAGACAAACGACGAATAACGGGATCATCAGTTGTTGTAACAGTATGAACAATACGATCAATCTTTTGTAAAGGTTTCTCATTCTTAACATTAATACGATCATAGGTTTTATCATAGTATTCCAAAGTACCACAAGTGGTAATATCTTCACCTTCCTTGAACATTGGGCAAAGATAATTTCATTAAACGTGGAAAGTCCATTTCTTCAATGGAAGTCCAGTCAGCACGTACAGCTACAGAAGATTCACGAATCTTAGGTGGAGCATTACGAGAGCCAAATTTCTTATTGACACCACGACGAGCATCACGGGCTTTACTATTTTTGCCACCCAAAGTGGTCATAGCACTGGTAAGACCACCACGATTGCTGCGACCACGGGAATTTCTTTGGGAAATACAAAATATATTAAGATATTGATACACTAAAAAAAATTAAAAAATTATACCTGGAACCACGTAAATTGTTGCGGAAACGACCACGTTGGTGTGGTGGTTTTTGTATACGAGCGGTGTCCACCAAATGGAAAGTAGTTTCATCTTCTTCATGATAATAAGCATATTGATTGCCAGTACCAAAAGCAGAGGCATACTTGTCTAAAAGTAATTAAAATATTTTGTTAAAAAAAATATTTCCTTTTCATCAGCTGTTTTAGTGTATTTTCACATTTTGTTTTGTTATTAATTTTCTCTCAAACGCCTTTTTCTAAATGTCAAAAAATTGCATAAGGGAAATTTTCTTGGTTTTTGCACAAACACTGTGAGACTCGCATACCAAAAATTGGCTGCCACATACTAGTTTGTTGTCTTCATAAACATAACCTCACTTTTTCTATGCAAATTTTTTCATTTCACTTATTTTCGATATTTTCTCTCAACGCCAAAACTTACTTTGATATTTTTTATCATTATTTGAAGTATTAGTCCAATCGCAAATTTTGCCTAGACGATCACTCTTGCTAAAAGGTTGATATGGCACATCTTTGAAGGTGTCGGGCAACTCGCATGGTCCCCAGCCAGTTTCATTGAATTGTACCAATGGCTTCTCAAAATGCACAACCGTAGGTGTTGTATTTAATGGTTCAGTCATTTCTCAATAGTTAACAACAATTTTCACTTGTTTAAAATCGAAATTTTTACAATTTCCAAAGAAAATTTAAGTTTTCTTATTCGCCGCACTTAAATTGACGTGACAATCGTGAATACGATTTTTGAAAGAAAAGAAACATGAAATAATGCAGTATTGCCAGATGGTTAGTTTTTTTGCTAAGAAAAGAAAGAGCAAAAGAGAATCACTAGAGTGTGAAGAGGAAATTTATTGTTAAAAATTTACAATTATAATTAAAAGTTTAATTAAAATGATATAAAAATATTAGTTTATATTTTATATGTAGAATTAAAATATGAGAGAAACGAATAATTGTTGAAAAAAGAAAGTTGCCAGATCGAAATTTTGTAAAAAATGCTGTCAAAAACAAGGGAAATTTTCTTGACAGCTATAAATCAGAGTTGATTTTTCATATACATTGCGAAAAAAAACAGTATTTCTTTTACATTAATAGCAATGTTGTCATTTTATAAATTTTGATGCTTCTGCTTCAGTCTTAATTCCCGAACCTAAAAAAAAACTAACCTAAAATAAAGTTATATTTTAGACAAAATATGAAACGACATTGATTTTTTACACATATAAAAGTCACAAACACACAAAACGAATGTCAAACATTTGCTTTTAAAATATAATTTAAAGTACTTGAAATAATCTTTATTATTTTCTCAATAGATTCATTTATTAATTCGCCCTTATTTGATAAATACAAAATAATTCACCACATAGTCAAGATATCAACCTCCTCTTTCAAGTGTGGTGTATAAAAATTGGAGGTGTTATGAATAGCAAACATTTAACCCATATACCGTTATCTACAATTTTTATGACATTTTCAGGTTTTGAGACTTGCTATGCTATTAAGGAGTGAGATCGAATAATTTTTAATTCACATATATGTAAAATAATGTTTGATTGAAAATATTAATAAATTTTACAAAAAATCGTATAATTAATAACATGAAATTTTGAATCTGAACAAGGTTTTCTGTAAACGGATTAGTTTTCCCGGTACTTTTTAAAAGTTTAACAGCAGACCTTTGTATACTTGGCCAATTTTTCATGGGTTCAGGTTGGGTTTTGTTAAAAATATTTGATAAATTTAGTACTCAGTTTTTTTTTGTTAGACACTCATTTAATTCAGAAACTAAACTTGATTAAAAAAGAAAACACGTACACCGATTTGCTCAATTCGTTTGGTCGGCTATCTGTCTTGGCTAAATGTCCTCCCCGAATTGAATTTTATACACACAGATATGAGGTAAATAATAATTAAATTTGGTGCAAGTAAATTCTGTATAAGTTCAAATCCGCAAGATCATTTTAGTGGCTGTAGCTTCTATACAGATCCATTTTCGAAAATCAATTTAAAGTGCATAAATCTCAAAACAATTCAGTATTTGTGGTAATAAATAATTCATATATTTAAGATGTAAGCAGAGATAAAATAATTTGTGAGGCTCGGTACATGACTCTATGCTAATATGAGAACCATTAATATATAATCAAATTAAATCAACCAATGTCATGTTGCAGATTATTATATGGTTGGTCCCTTATTAGTTCAAATACACCTTTTCTTTTAATCAGAGTATGGAAAAATTTGAATCAAAATCTTTATTTTCAAATGATCTTAATTTTGAATCTTCATTTGTGAAGATTAAAAAAAATAAAACTCTTTTTTCTATTAAAATTTTTTTCTTAACTTTTTCGATCATTTCATTTTACTCTTCTTTCGCTAAAGAATAAAAAAGAAGATTATTTTTTTAACTCGCTCCCAAAGAAAAATATAAAAAATGTACAAGCACACAAACAAAATTCTTGCCATAACAAAAATACACAAAAATTCATATAACAAAAGTAAACAAAGGTTGTTAACATACAAACATCCTTTTTTCAGCTTAATAAAAAAATATTTTTCATTGCTACACACGACTTCAAAGCAATTTGTGCGAATTATTCATGTTTAAATTCTATTTTGGATTTTGCTCTTTTTAAATTTTATCTTTGATTTAAATTTATCTTTTGATTAAACTGATTTCAAAGAGCGATAAGAAAAATAAAACAGTTTTAAAAAAATAAAATTTAAACTCTTTTAAAGATCCGATCTTACGAAGAATAAAAATTAAAATTAAACTAAAAATGTCCCTAAAAGTATGCCAAAGATTTTTCGTAAAAACGTAGTTGTAATTTATTCAACACTGAGGTTAAATAAAAATATTTAAAATTGTAATATTTTTTGGTCATTAATTTTCAACTAAATAAAAAAAAGTTGTTCATTTTTCAAACCAGAATACTTTTTATTAACATTTTTCTAAATTTATGCCAAATTTTTGCTTATATTTACGACAAAATACTCTAGAGAAATCATACAAAATCGAACGTTGCTTCCAGGGATCAAATACCTTTTTACCATGAAGAAAAAGAAATAAAATAAAATAAAATGAAATGATTTTAAGTAGAAACATTTTCTTTATCAATAACAGTAAAACAACTTACCCCACCCAGAGCTATAGAGGGTACAAATGATATTTCTATCTCATCTGTTTTATCGCCATATTTTTTCAATATGTCCCTTGTTTCACGGGTATTTTTACAATTTTTCGCCGCACTCACATCAATATTTAAATTTTTTGCACACTAAAATGTAAGTAAAGAATTATACATCATTATGTATAATATTTCTTAATATATAATATAGTACCTCATCCACATCGGTGCCAAAATTGCGCAGCAAACAATTAAACATTTCCAATTGTTCTTCTATTTTATTGTTCTCCACAATACAGGCATGTAAAGCATTTAATTCACATTCCCGATGCCCATGTTGACAATAGAGATTTGTTATATTGGTATTGGGATCGGTCCAAACCTTTAGAAGGATTATTATTATTTTATATAAATTTCATTATTTTTTTTTGAACCTACCCCAACTTTTCCATAGGGTATAAATTCGAGATCGGTATATTGTAGCATTTCATTAGTTTTCATAAAGGTATAAATCTGATTGCGTATAAAACGCATACTGTCGGGGCATAAGGTTTCATAGAAAATTTCTACTTGCAGCTTTTTTGGTACATCTTCCGATGATGAGGACTTGAGAGAAGAAAAATAAAATTAATAATGCAATAAACTAGTTGAAAACTTTATATTTAGCAGCGTTAAAGGGTTTTTAAGCCCTCAACTTATTTCATGAAAAGCAGCCCAGTCTCTTGGAATCAAAAAATATAATCTGACTTAAATCTTTATTTAAAAAAAATTACTAAAAGTAGTAAAGTTTCGTTTACAAATTTGGTCATATGGAAAGCTTAAAAATAATCATATTATATATCAATGTGAAGGAAATTATGTCTGCTTTTCAAAAATATACACAATTCTTAACAAATTTCATTGCATACTTTATGGCAAGTCTGGGTTGAATAATTGCAGTTTAGTCAATTTCAATTTTCAAAATAACTTTTATTATAAAATATTTTATAAAAAATGGCCTAGAGATGCTACCAACTGTCATAAAAGTTCATACTGTCCCTATAACGAACTTTTATTCTAGTTTATTTTTCAATTTAAATATCTTATCAGATTTAAATTTTCATTGAAAAAAATACATACTTAAAGTATCAATGTTTCGATTATAAATTTGGAAACATGGAAAGCTTCAAAATAGCCATTATATATATCAATGTATTGGAAATTATGTCTACTATTCAAAAATACCTAAAATTCTTTGCAATAAAATTCGTTGCATACTTTGTGGCTAAAATTTGCTGAACTAAAGTTCAATTTATATTTTTGTGCAGATTATTTAATTTTATTTTGAAATAAAACTTTTATTAGTAAATATTTTTTTATAAAATTAGACACAAAGATTCTACCAACTTTTATAAAAGTCCGTACTTAACCTAAAAAATGTCTTTACCAAAAAAAATCTATTGAGACTAAAATGTTCATCAAAACATATTTACTACAAGTACTTAAGTTTCGATTATAAGTTTGGTCATATGAAAACCTAAAAAAGCCATAATTTATATCAATGTATAGTAAATACTATATAAAAGTCTTTATAATAAATTTCATTGCATACTTTAGGGCTAAAAATTGCTTGAAAGTTATAGATTTATTTTTATTTAATATTTAATGAAACATTGTGGGTCTGTCAGATGGGCTGATAGACAAAATTAAAATGACTGAATATGAGAGTTTTTTCTGAAAGTCCTGACTAACAGAATCTAATCATATAAAATATCTTCAAAATCGTTTAAGATATAACGATATTTCTGTATACCAAGGTATCCAAGTTTAGGAACCTATGAAACCACTAATGTTAAATATATGTGGATCATACTCAATACATAAACTCGTCTTGACTTTAATTAATAATAATATAGATTTATTTCATTTATTATTTTGGAACACTGTTGTTCTGCCAGACGGACGGATTCATTTATAATGAAGTAGGGTGTGAACACAATTTTTTTATTGTAATACGAATTTCATAAAAAGCTTTCTTTTTAAATTTCTTATTAGTTTTAAAATAAAAAAAACTATTTTTAATTAGTTATATTTTTTGCTATGACTTTTATTCTTCTGAACCGATTTTGAAAATTTTTTGAAAGAATGAAGTATATATAATTTAATATTATGCCGTAATTTCATTCTAATTTGTCGATAAATAATTGAAAATTTAGTGAAAGTTTTACGCTTGAACTGAGAGGTTTCCTCAGATATCGGTCTATATTTTTTAATATACTAACCCGATTTTGCTGGTTTTAAATATTAAATTTCTTAGGACTGTAACAAACATTTAGGCCAAATTTCATTGATGTGGATGTGAGCGTGTTAAAAACAGACAGATGGACGAACATAGATAAATCGGCTCAGATTTTGATACAAAAATATGTATAAATTATGGGGTCTGAGTTAATTTCTTCATCAGCACTTGTGGTGGTGGAGGGTGCAATAAGATTAATTTCTTAAATATTTGTAAAACAGAAAAATTAATTTCTATTTTTATTATATTTTTTTTGTTATTTTGATTTAGTATTTAATTAATATACAATTTCTTTTGTTCATTTTAATTTTATTTATTTATTTATTTTTTTTGAAACTCACATTGACACCAATAATTAAATTAATCACAATTGCACAAAAGTATATCAACGATAATAAAACAATGGATTTTTTCATTTTTGCAAAAACAAATTATAAAATCTTGAATTTAATCTCAAAAATTAAAAAGAAAACAAGAACAAGAACAAAGAATAAATTTTAATTAACTCAAAATGTTGTATTCAATATAAAAAAAACTTACGTCTCGTCGCAACGAGACTTAATCTAAAACTAAGTAAATCCCAGATATTTTTTGTCTTTTGAAAAGAATTTATTTTTCCCCACATTAATCTTTGGTTTGGCAGTGATACATATTTTTTGTTGCTCTTAGAATTTGAAATTAATTCTAATCTATAAATATGTACACAGATTGATAAAACACATACAAACATTTATGTGCGTACGTATGTAAGTAAAATGCCTATTTTTTACTTCCCCTTAAATGAAGTACATTTACATTTTGGTAATTTTTATTACGACGAACAGTGGTGACAAATGAAAAATAATTTGAGAAAATAAATAAATTTGGTACAAAAATATTACAATGAATCAGTTATGGGTTAACGTTACGATTTTATATAATATTTTCTTGCTTAATTATAAACTCTAGTAATTTTGAAAAATTACATCTGGTAACATTATAATTTCAACCGTTATTTTAACCTGAGAATTGCCAAATGCTAAATTTAAGTGTTACCTAGAGAGCGTTTTTTAATTTAAATAAAATCGCTTATATAATAATCTCTTTAATAAAATAGACCAAAGTGTTGAAAAACAGAATGCTATCTGAATTAAAGAACTGACAAAAGATTCTATTAAAGTCCTGCCAACAATCTGGATTATAAACCACATTATAGAAAGGTTTATGAAACAAAATGATTACCGTATAATCTAGAGTATAGATTATACGATATTTCATATGTTTAAAAATCTCAAAGCATTTGAATAATAACTCTTAAATTGTCAATAATTAAAAGTAGTTTTGTCACCCACTGTATTGCATTTATTCTTATCAGTTTTGTGTATTTGTTTATCAGTAAACGGTTACGCTCAAATTTAATGGATTAATTAGTAAATATTGATAAAGTCATAAACAACATATAGTTTTTAATGTAAATTTAAAGAAAACAGAATTCTACAATTAAGAAAAATTTGTATTTCGAGTATTGATAATGAAAAAGGTGATTAGTTTTAGTAACCTTTCAACATAACTGATAAGAATTACGATTTTTATCGCTTCTGCGGATTTTACACAGAACCCCAATTAAGTAAATAATGAATATTAACAAAATTACGACAATAAAAATAAAAATTCAAAAAAATATAAACAAATTCAATCAATAAGTAAAGACTGAATTAGAATTGCCTGTTTATATTTCTAGTGTTTTACTTATCTACCTTTAAACAATTATTTACTTTAAGGTGCTACAATTGGTTTTGAATTTTGCTAGACTTTCAATTATCTTGTAGAGAAGTTTTCGAAAATTTGTATTTCCTTTCCGTTAAAAATTTACCACACTTTTATACAGCTTTTTGTGCTCCTAAATTTTCTGTTAATAAGAGCCCAATATCTCTCTACTAACCTTAGCTTCGGGTAATTGTTTTTGTACCACTCAAATGCTTGTTTACCATTACGACAAACAAATGATTGGCTTCTTTTGCCGCAGTTGCATGTTGCTTCTTGGGAAATTTTGACTATTTAAGGGTCTTAAACATTCCTTTGACATAGCCACGAGCCTCAGCAATATGCATTTTTTAACCAGGAAGTTGTGAAATACCTGCCAAAACATACGTGTCGCCTGCCATTAAGCAGCAAAAATATTTTTAGAAAACTTGAATTCAATTTCCTTGCTTTGTTTTTGGACACTAAATTCAACGTTCCTGTCGAGAACTTTTTGCGCTTCGCAAGTTTTTAAACCTGCATTAGCTTTAACTCTTAGCATTAGACTAATCGGGCTGCTTTTATACCGAATGTTATGGGACCTCTTTTGAAAAAAGATCATGTGGACCATTCCTTCTAACTGAACCAGGTTTCTAACAACGTACAAGTTTTCCCGGCACTGTTTTATAACATAGGAAACAGTTTGACGGAAGATACTCGGGATTTGTTGAAATTATTAAAAAATTTGAGTGCACACTTTTCTGGTCAGTAATTTTAAAAGCAAAAAGAAAATCAAATAACGCTCGGGTTAAGAGTTCTTATGGAAAACGTTTGTTAAGAATTATTCGATATTACTCCTTGAATAGTAACTGACATATTATTAAATGATAATTACATTCAAAAACATTTAACTAATACTTCCGGAATATGTTAATAGTCTTTCAATCTCACTACTTAAATGTACATGTTAATTAAAAAAATAGTATGTATAAATAATATAGTTTTTAAACGCCATAAATATTATTTTAATTAATATTAATTTCCTCCATTTTATCAATAAAATATCCTCCATTAAAATATAGAATAAAATTATCAAAAAAAAAAAATCCTCTAGAAAGGCAACACTGCTTACTAATCATATCATTAATAACTGTCTTTACATTTTTGTTGTTACTTTCTTTGCTCATCCTTCATTTGTTTACCACGTTGAATTGTTATTGTTTTTTTAGTTTCTTATCGGATTTTAGGCGGTGCGCGTCGTTTTCTTATTAGAAGTAAAATTAATTAAAAAAGTGGTGCATAAATTAAATTATTAGTGTTAAATTGTTTTAATATTTATAAAATAATAGTGTTTAAGTCTAATTCTATAGGAAAATTATTATATTTCAAGAAATTAATAAAGAAATTTCAGTTTTTTTCAATTCTTTACATTTCTCGGGCCGTTCGTACGTATAATTGTGTGTGGTTTGTTTTAAGTGTTTGAATTTCTTTAAATAATATTGTTGAATGTTATTTATATTAAATAAAAAGTGCAATAATTATAAAAATCAATGTATTAATATTAAAAAAGCATTTTTTTGCAAAATAATTCATGGCAGTTTTGTTGTATTTTTTTTTTTTTTGGTTAAGCAAAGTCATTCTAAGAGTGTTAAAAAATAGCAACAACAACAATGTTGTTAGCAAAATATATGCAATAACAAAATGCAGAATATGTGTTTGTGTGAGTGTGAGTAAAAATAGTAAACAAATAATTAAGATTTGTTAGAAATTGCAACATAAAAGAAAATATAAAGAAATTCCAATAAATAAACAAGTAAGAATGCTATAGTCGGTCTAACCAGACTTTCTATTACCCTACACCACAATATTGATTATAAATGGCAGTTACAAAAAATTTATGAATGATCCTCGTATAATTTTAGTTTCTGATTTATTCTTATATATATATATATATATATATATATATATATATATATATATATATATATATATATATATATATATATATATATATATATATATATATATATATATATATATATATATATATATATATATATATATATATATATATATATATATATATATATATATGTTTCTTTCACAACAATCACAATATTAAATGAGGGGTTAAATGGCAGGTTGAAGACATTATAGACCGAACCTCGCATAATTCTGTACATCGATTTTTGTTTATATTTATCTTAATTTGAACAATTATTATTACAATATTAACTTATATTTGAGATTTATATTTAAAAGGGGGCTTAAATGGGACCAACGAGACCTTGCATAACTTATTATTTATGAGTATGGAAGGTACCTGAAATATTGGAACGAACATGGCCAATTTCAATAGCCTTCTTCATTGAGCCAAAATAAAAGTATGTACCTAATTTCATTAAGATATCGCAAAAACAGCAAGCTCTAGAGTATTCACAACATTTACGACGGACGAACATCGTTAAATTCACTCTGAGTCGAATGGTATATTTAAACATTGTTTGAACGTAATATTCTACCAACTCCAATCACCTACGGTGGTGTAGGGTATAAAAACTTTTGCTTTTCTTCTTTTGTTTAATTTTCAACTAATTTATGTTAAATAATAAAAAAAGTACAAGTGACAAAATTATGTAAACAAACTAAATGTATATAAACATATGTATACAAGTATGTTTGCATTTCATGTAAATGTAAAAGAAATGTTGCCAGACTATTGACTTTAGCTGTTTAAAGTGCGATTTTTTTTGGAAAATATTTTAAAAATAGTTGTAATTTGGAAATTATTAAAATACGCCATTTTGAATTGATAAATGTAAGTAATGTAATTTTATTAAATTGTTTTATATTAACTAAAAATGTTTTAAGTTTCTTAATAATATTAAATTTCCTTGGGAAATGAAAATATATAGAATTTTCTTCAAACTATAGTCTATATTATAATCAACACTATAGTATTTTTCATTGACTTAGACCGTTCTATACAATATATTATAATCTACACTATAGTCTAGATTATAGTCCATATTAATTTCTATACCATTGTTTATATGAGGAGAGAAATGGACAAATTCTTAACAGACATATATGTGAAGAAAAATTATAGTTTTACTTTTTTTATTTAATTATTTTATTACGATTTACAAAGGAAATATATGCATATATTTTTATATTTTTTATCATTAGTGATAAATTTTTGAACCTTCTTTCATTTACGTTGTTTTTTAGTGCTTTCTGTCACTTTGCTGGACTGGTCCACCTCTGTTTAAAATCTACTGCACTTTAGGATACTTTTTTGTGTTCTTCAATTCTTCATGAACCCAGTACTTCAACACTGGTCTTTGCTCGGGTCAGTTTGAAGGATTTGCCTCTATTGGTATAAATACCACATTATTTTGCTTTCATAAGTCAGAGCTTGTTTACCAAAGTGACAAAATGCCATTTTCTTTATTTATTTTATTTATAGATTTTTTTATTTTGCCGCAACTGTTTATTGTTTGCCAAATCTTGTGAAAGATCTGCAAGGACATACGAGATATGTTTTTGACCTCTATATTTTTAGCAGCATTTTGCCAGGAATTTTTTGAGCCATGTTTGTTTTAAAACCTGCATGCGTTTTAACTTTTCGTATAAAATAGTCCGAGCACTGAACTAACAGAGCTGCTTTCCAACCGGATATGTTAGCAGCTCTTTTGAAAATGTTTTTTTTATTTGTTGTCTTTAGAAACAGTATGTGGACTAATTCTTCTAACTGAACCAGACTTTCTATCGAGGGAAAAGAACTCCCAGTACTGTTTAATAGCATTGGAAACAGTTTGACGGCAAATCTTGAATGCTTGGACAACTTTTTGTAGGACTAAGTCGAGTTTTTTTTTTTTTTTTTTTGAAAATATTTGATTATTTTAGTACGCACTTTGTTCTGGTGACTCATTTTAATAAGATTAAAAATATTTTTCACTTGTTTGACATTAAACATAATAAATGACACGTTTTACAGAGGATTAAAAGTATTTAATGAAAAAGGCGGGTTAAGATCTCTTAAGGCCATTAGAATCTAGATTGCAAACCGTAAAATCATATCAAATATATTCTATTTTATAGAATATTTAAAAGTAGCAAAAATTAATATTTTGTAAAGAATTTATAAACTTCTTAAAAAATAATAATCCAATTTAATACACTGAACTTAAAGTCTTCACCAAATAAATTTGGTTAATAAAAAAATCAAAGATGACACCGGTTTTTCTCCTTATTTTTCCCAGACAATCGACAAATAATTACTAAATCGTCTTAAATTCCTTTTAACTGGGAAGTTTAAATGTATTTAAACATTAATTAATTGTAGAAAAAATACCATGTGAATTTATTCATCTTTCAATTAAATGATTTGACAATAAATCAAGTTCACTGCACTTTCGACATTGACAACTCAATCGTTTCAGAAGATAAAACTGAGAGAAAAAGGAGTTAAACAACATTTTCACATGTTTTTTTTTTTTTTTTTGTTTTTGTTATTGATTTTCTTCATAAAGCTTGTTATGTGTGGTAAACTTTGATTGTCTGACGAATAGACGAAAAAAAGGAAACATAATTAAATATTATAAAACTTGTTGTAATTGACAGTTGTAGTAATAATAAGGTAAAGTATTAAATAACAACAATTACAACTACACAAAATACAATTTCAATTGTCATGTTGACTGTCTTGTTTGTCAGACCGAGAGAGTCAGTCAATAAAGAAACTAATCGGCCAGATAGCTTAGCTGGTCACATGCATTCCATTACAGTCAGCACTTTTAAACAAACAAAATAATAAGCAAAATGGAAAAGCATGAAGAAAGAAGAGAGTTTGACAGTAAAATCATGTAAATACTAATAAATATTGGGTGGTTAACTAAGTTTCTAATGAATGATAATTTGAATGAATGGAATTTTTGTGAAAATCTGTGAAATTTCCGGTAACTTACTGAAAAAAGGAGAAACAAATGTTTTATATGCTGAATGAATCCAAAGTGTTGATTCAAACTGAACCCAAGAGAAACAATAGCTTCGTGGTCACAATGAAGACGATTTTACTTTGTCCGATATTTCCCAAGGAAAAACAAATGTTTAATACACTAATTTAGGGGCGCAGAAGATTGTGATTTTGACCAGACTCATTAAAAGCGGTAGTTTCATGGCCACAATGATGGTGAATTTATTTTTTGGCCATTATTCCCTCTAAGAAAGTGCAATATCATTATCAAAAGAATTCTTAGATAAATTTCTACTCAAACTCAAGAAGTAAAGTAAAGGTGGAAAGGAAGTAATTAAATAATCGCATTGCAGGTCCAAAAATATTTAAGGGCGCGCAAATTGCTTGACTTATTTAAAGAAATCCGATAATTCGTTAAAGGAGAAAACAGAGTATCTTCCATTGAAAAGAAGGATAAACAAATGTTTAATGCTCTTAATATGAGCGCAATATTTATGTAAATTTTACTGTCCACCTGGGAACTCATAAAATCTCTTAAAATTTCTCTAGGGGAGAAAATTGCTTTATCTCAAGAACGCTAAAATTGCTTGATTCAGCTTTAGGAAGGTCATTCCTTATCGTTTGGATACTTAAAAAATTACTCAGATGTAAGAAATGCAAGATAAGATTAGATTACCATAGATAAGATTACCATTGCCCTCACAAAGGCGGTGGAAAACAAAAAACATCAGAGACATTCTTAGACAAAAATAAATGCATCTCAAGATGGTGATTTTAATGTTCACTGTTGTGAGTTTAGGGTCGTCTAAAAATTGTACCAAAATTCCCGCATAATTGCACAACGATAAAACAGGATCAAAATTATTTAAAAACGCAGAAATAGCTTGCTTGGAGCTTTAAGAATTATCTGGTAAGCGTTTGAGTGCTTTGAAAGTGACTCAAAGGAAATTGCTTTCTTCTTCACTCAGAGTATGTTAAGCGATTTTTTTTTTGTATTTTAAAAACATCTACGGAAAAGGTCTCTTTAACAGATCTTGACGTTTGTAGAAATAACGGAACTAATTGGTACTGGGGTTATTTTAAGCGTTTAAAGAGAGAGTATATATATATTTAAACTAACTGAAACATTATTGGAAAACATTATTGGAAAACATTACAATATTCGATGGCTGCGAATAAGCTAAGAATTGCACTAACTCTTGCACTGGCCGGAAAAGTGATTCACTCGGTCCCATGTTGTCAAAACTTTAACACTCTATTAACGTTATATTCAAATTAGACAGTGGATATGCTCTAGTATATTCTCGTTATGTTTATAAACTTGTTAAAATCAAGTTGAAATCTTACAAGTGAACCCGCACACGATCGAAGGGAAAAATGATTTGTTTGATCAACAGTTCACGACATCACAAGTGGTTCAATTTGCAGCCAACTTAGTTATTCCTCTAATATTTATAGATGTGTGTTCGTAATACATACTACGGATTCCCTGGCCGTTAGCAATTTATTTTTAAACATCAGAAATCAACAACCTGCTTTATATGAGTTTTAACTGGTTCAACTTTAAATTGTTTGGTGTAACAAGCGATACATTCATTCTTTGTAAAAAAATGTATGAAAGAAAAAAATTTCAACCTGTTTAACGGGGATTTAAAATATTTATTAAACAAACACACATTTATACCCATACACACACACACACACTCAAGCATACATAATAAACACATACTTGCCACGAGCTTTAAACAAAACAAATAATAATTTTCAATAACAAGTGTAGCACTAATGTGTATATGTGTATGTATGTATGTATGTATGTATGTATGTATGTATGTATGTATGTATGTATGTTGTACATATATATGTATTTTTGTTTTCCTTATGTTGCGTGCGACATTGACCAGTTTTTTCTTTAATTTACCAGTCAGTCTACATTATGATTGTGGTAAGGAAAACCTTGTTGTTGCAAAAAAAAAATTATGATTTCAACCGGGGACCGGTATTTGAAAATTACAGTTAAAATGCCACCAGAAATTTGTAGAAAAAAATGTATATAAAATAATAAAAATAAACGTGAAACAAATAAATAAAGTTTTTGTTTTTCTAAATTTGTTAATTTCTATAATTTTTGTGCAAAATGTAATCTGGTTTATTCACTGTCAAGGTGATTAACGAAAAAAAGCAGTCATTGCCTCAGGTTTAAATGGCCAGATTTAGTATTTGAAATTTATGACCACATTTGTTACAGATAAGATCAGGAAATTGAAAAGCGTTTATATTTGAGAGCAAAAATCAATTGAATTTCTTTATGTACAGTAATTTCTTAATGGAGGGAATATTGTAAGATTGACAAAGATTATGGATATAAAGCAGCCTCAGTTATGGGAATGAAGAATTGGATTCTATGCTGGATTTATACAAGAGTCATGTTAATTTAAAAGTTTTAAGCAATAATTTCAAATCATTTGATTTCACCGAAGTTGAAGTACTTCGTCTACTACATGATCAAGAAAAGATTTCAGAGATCACTTCAATTAGCCAAACGAGATATGAATCTTTTTTCAAAATTATTGGATTAATAACGTTAATTTACGAAAACTTTTAAAAGAAATGCTCACAGTTTGATTGATCTTCCGTCTTTCAAAGGAAAATATTTAATTTTGGAGATTTCTATGACAAAGAAACTCATATGGAATTTATGTTGAGGACAGTGTTTATTGGATATATTATAATTGATCTTCCCATGTTATTAAAAAGGGTATACTTTTACCCAAGTCCTAGTGCTTTAATTTTTACACGATCACCAGAAGACTCCAGAGATCACTTCAATTAGCCAACCGAGAAAGGAAACTTTTATATTTGATATGGTTTTAGAAGTTATTTGATCAGTTATTAAGATTAATGAAATCTTTTAAAAGAATAAATATATGATCATTGATCCTCCGTAATTCAAAGAAAATGATTCCGTACTCGAGATTGCTATGCTTTTAACACTTTTTAAAGACTACTTGTGCTCATTGCAGATATGATCATTGATCTGCCTGTGTTACTCAAACAGAATGTCATTAAATAAAGATTCTAAGAAATAACAGGACCGAGAAAAGAAACTTTTATGCTGGATATGGTTTTAGAAATTATTTGATCAATTACAACGATTAATGAAATCTCTTAAAAGAATCTCTCGTAACAGATATGATCATTGATCCTCCGTCATTCAAAGAAAATGATTTCGTTCTCGATTCCAAATGATCAACTATTTAATATAATGTTGTATGCTTAGAGTTTATCATGCAGATATGATCATTGATCCTTCATCATTCCAAGGGAATTCATTCAAAAGGAATGTTTATTTATATAAACTCCTAAAGACTGACTATCATTACAGATATGATCATTGATCTTTCTGTGCTTCTCAAAACAAAATGGCATTAAATCAAGATTCCAAGAAATATCAAGATGTTTGCTTAGATTCTATCAGCAGACTAAACAGTTCATCTCAAACAAGAGAAGACAAGAGGTTGGGACAAAGTGTCCCTTTTTTACAAAGACTCAGCGCCATTAACATTTTTTTATATCTGTTTAAAAAGGGTTCTTGTTTGTTAAAGAATGTGGGTAACACAATAGTATTTGGGGAGATTTCAATTGTTAACTAAATAATGATTCCAACAAAAGGAAAACCCGTATTGAAAAGTTCAGTAGGTTTCAGTTCTTGAGCTAATTGAATTTTGTTTAAAAACGATTTTCCCCACACAGTGGCAATATTGTTTAAAAACGGGTATTTTTCATTTTCCAATCGGTACATTAACTTTTAGATAATTTGAACAAATGGAATTTTAAAAAATTGCTACAAATTTTTATTTTGCCACTAAAAAATGAATTTGTAATCAACGATAATACAATTTCATACATGACTAATAACGTCAATTTGTGTTCAAATCAAATTATTAAATAAAATATGCACATTATTTACTGAAAACACCTCTCTGAGTATTTGGAAAATAATTGAAATTGAAGACAACATAATTTTGATGTAAAAACGGATAAATTTTAATGCAAATTTTGAAAGGTGTGCGATCGTTAACAAATTCGTTTTAATGAAATAAAATTTTAAATCTTTTTCGGAAACACTTCCAACACTTTTTGTCAGTTTTACTCGAACAGGTAATCCTTCTCCGTTTAAAATCTATTACTATTTTGGACACCTATTTTGTGCTCTTCACATCTCCTTCAACAAGATCTTAATATCACTCCACTGGTTTTAGGTCCGGACAGTTTGGAAGATTTGCCTTTCTTCTTACAAATACCATATTATTGTTCCTGAACTATTTAAGGACTTGTTTACTAAAATGACAAGTCAGACATATTATGAAGTCTGATAATTTGTTACGTTGTAACAAATGTTTGGTTTCTTTTGTCGCAAAGGCATATCGCTTGTCAAGAACCAAGAACTATTTGGGAAATTTTGGGTCCTTAACATTCCCTTGAACATCAGCCACATAAAGTTTTTGAACAGAAGCTTGCGAAAAAAAATCGCCAGAACATACGTTGCTTCATCCATTAAGCTGCTAAAATATTTCTTTCGAAAATTTGATTTCAATTTCAGTGCTCGGTTTTTGGTCACTTTCCTGTCAGGAACTTTTTGAGCCTTGTATGGTTTAAATCTGCATTAGCTGTAATTTGTTGTTTTGGAAAAAATGTGTTCTTTTTTGGGCTTATAAAATATATCATGTGGACTATTTCTTCTACCTGAACAAAAATTTCTCTTAACGAACAAGTTCTCACGGTGCTACAGTTTGACGGCAGATTTTTGAATTTTTTGAAGGATCAAATTAAAATATTTATTAAGTCTGGCCACTCACTTTAATCAGATAATATAATAACTGACATGTTCTATAAAGGTGACTCAAAAAAAGATACTTCAGTTAAAAGTTTAATGAAAAATGTATGTTAAATTTTTTTTCAATCTCACTCCTAAAGTAATTAGTTTTAAACAAATCTTTCAAAACTATTTTTCAGATATAAGAACAGATTTTTAATTTGATGAAGTCTATAGCTTCGGAACAATCACATAATAATTCCACTTCCTTTCAGTCACAACCCAAAACTTTTTATTAAAGCGATTATTCAATCTACGTGATTAAAAACAATAGTTTTTCTGGAAATTTTACGGAAAAAATAAACAAATACCACGACATAAATTTTTACATGTACTTAAATTGTTTTTTGTTGTTTTCATTGCCCCAAACCTACAAATGTATTCCTAACCACCATTCATTCAGTCATCCATTCATTCAGTTATCCTCTTTGATAAATAATATCTATAATACTTGTGAACACATACATATGTACATGTATTTGTAGATACAAAAATGTCCACATGTACATATACATTTTTAACGGAATATTGTTTTAAAGCGGATTAAATGCCAAAAAATTTAAAAGATCGAAAAAAAGAAACAAATTGCATATAAAAAAAATCAAGTCAAACGTTTAAAAAACAATGTTAAATCGATTGACCACATGTTAACTGCAAAAATATACTAAAATCTCTTGTTGTTTTTGTAGCTGTTCTATATATTTTTTTAAAGCCACTTCTTCTGATGGCTGATAAACCGATTTGGCCTGTTTTGTGTTTGTAATCAAATAACTGAAATATCATTTTTTTAGCAACGATTTTTTGGTTTTTTTCAACATTGTCGTCATTGTTGTTTTGTTTCGGAGGGGCGGGGGGTGTGCTTTAATGCAGAAAAATACATTTGTGTGATTGTATTATTTTTATGTTTTTTTGTTCTACTTTGTAAGAGGATTTTTAACTACATTCATTTATATGGAACTTCAAATTGTATGGGAGACGAGAATTCTGTATTGCAGAAAGTGTTAATGTTGGTTCTCATTTATCTAAAATCCTTTCTCCTTATAATGTTTCCGCTAAAAAGAAAAGAACCCTCTACTTTAATTCGATTCGTTCCAGTGCTTTCACAAAAGATTTCAAATTCACAGCGGTTCCTTTAGGTTACGAATATTCGATATTTCATAAGCCCTTTTTTGATGGCCACTTAAGTAACTGTTCATAGCCCAAAGGCAAAACACCTGAATGAAAATCAAAATGAACTAAAGTTTCTCACTTTTGAATCATTTGGACAGAACTTGAATCGGACAGAAATTCTCAATTAGTGTTTCAAATGAAACTTTTATGGACTTATCGATAGCGATTATTTTTACTCTTCCTGTTTTAATCGTTTGTGATAATTAAATCCGAATTTTCGTTCCACCTCAAATTCAATAAGAAATAAATCATTCCTCCTTTCAATCAGTTCTTTAAAAATCCCTTCTGATATCTAGATAATTTTGGAAATTCTGGAGTTCATAGCTTAAAAATACTAGAACACTTTATTTGTTAAAGTTTAAAAAATTTCTATTTTCGATAAAAATCTAAAAAAAGGAAATTAGAAGATTGTGAAAATGATAAAAGTTTTTACTCCGAGATTTTTCTCACCCTGGAGATAAAATGATATGATCTTCGAGGGATTACAATTCCTCCATCCTTTCAGAGACTTTAAAAATTGTACTCCAACTTTGGTTCTATCTTCAGTGCAATCAAACTCAGAACAGTTATCTTTGTATGATCGCATATGATCATGCAAAGACTTTGAATTTATCGTAAAAAAATACCAACCAGATTTTACTTCTTATGATTTTCAAAAGAAATTTTAAATGACATATCAAAATTGTTTCCTCTCATTACGAGATTTAGATAAAAACTCTTAAAGACAAGGATCGACTTCTGGCCCATTTGCAAGGATATGGATGGAACATGCAACAATAAGTGGGAAGCAACGTACTAAACGAATGGATCTTCAAAGGGAAATTCATTAAATCAGTGAGAGCATTATTTGGACAAACAAAATGGCCAACGATCTTTCTAGTAAAGCTAGAGATTTGCCAAATATAATTGTGGTAAATTCCATGTCTTTTAGCGCACTGAAACCCAAACTACAAGAGCCATACGTAACATTTTGAAATGATGAGACGGTTGGTAAAATTTCGAATATGAAGTCAACCAAAGAGAGAAGAGTTTTACTCTCTTGCACATGTAACTGTAACTAACTAAGAATTGGATGATTTGAGATGCAGTTGAAACTAACTAAAGTCTGAACTAAAATCTAAATCAGAAATTGATTAAGAAACTAAAGAAAATTTGAAACTAAATTCTAAACTCTAATCGGAATCACATATTCGAAAGTATAATCTGAACAAATTTGAATAGTATCTGAACAAGAACCTTAACTTGAACATAATTCGATCGATTCTTCAAAGAATCGACCGAATTTAATATAAAATGATTCAAAGAAACGTTTGCTATGCAGGAGAGCTGTAAGCGACTCTCTATTCTAACATCGAAAATTTTTACACTGATAAAAATCAAAATGCTTTTTTCCTTCGTTTGTGTACAACTTTCAAGTTTCTTGAAAACGCAGAAATGAAATGTGCATTTAAAACTCTACAACATGATCATTTATTCTTTCAAAATTTTGCTACAATTTTAGTTTTCTCTGCATAAATAGTTGAACTATTTTATCTTAACTTGTCAATTTGCTTGTCTTTTTCAACATTTAGAGTGCAAATCAGAGCATTTGGTCGTGATTTTTATGCATTTTTACAAATTCATTTAATGCCGGAAAGAAATTACAACTTTAATTTTTTTTGAACAAACTAAATCCTGCTGTTAACATGTTTTTGATTTTAAATTTTTTTGGGCGGTAATGAACACATATTATACACTCATGGAAATGAATCCCATTGCAAGGGAATGTATGAACCGAAATGGCCACTGATAATGAACACAACTTGAATTTGAGCAAGAATTTAATTAGAATCAGGAATAGAATTTTGTCTATGATCTTAAGTAAAATCTGACGAATACCACACTCATAAATCATTTTCAACAAAAGCCAACTTGGTCCTATATTAAAGGGTGCAATCAGACTGTTTCCAATGCTATTAATCAGTGGCGGGAGAACTTGTCCGTTGATAGAAAACGTGGTTAAGGTAGAAGGAATGTTCAACATGATGTTTTTAAAGCCAACAAATAGAATTTTCTAAAGGTGTCCCAACATACTCGGTAGGAAAGCAGCCCACTTAGCTCACTTTGGTATAAAAAAATGCAAATGCAGATTTAAAAATTTATAAGGTCCAAAAAATCCTGACGGGAACGTTGCTTAAAAAAAACAGAGCGCGAAAATTGAAATTAAAAATTGGCAATTTCCTGGTCAAACATTTTATGTTGCTGATGTTCTAGAGAATGTGGAATGAATGTTGAAAAGGCGTCAACAATTCCCAAAAAGTTCTTGGTATGGCAAGCAATATGCAGTTCTGGCAAAAGAAGCCAATCGTTTGCTACAACGGGATCTATAAACATCGGAATTTACATCAAGGAATGTTTAAAAAAAATGTAACACTTCATAAGGTGCCCACATATCTTTGGCCTCACTTGGAATCAAGTAAACAAGCCCTTGAAGGGTACAAGAACAATAATGTGGTATTTCTACCAAGACTGCCTATTGACCCGGCAAACTTCGCTTTGGCAAAATATTTTTTAAGTAAATTTTTTATTAGTATTTTTTTTTTAATTTTTAAATTTGCTTTGTATGGGGGGTAACTCTTTCTATGGTCCTATCCGTTGTACGTTTTGTCCACTAAAACAAATCATTGAGAAAGTGATTATGGTCAAATTTGAGAATTCTCACTGTTATAGATCTTTAGATATTCAATATTCGCTTTGTGTGGGCGATACTGGTTTTATTCGTCCAACGTTTTGTCCAGTAAAACAATTCCTTGATAAAGTAGTTGGTACTAAATTTGAGAACTTTCGTTGTTATAGTTTTTTTAGATATACGATAATCAATATAAGCTTTGCTAAGGGGTTCCACTCCCTCTGATCTAATCGGAATTTTTTACAGCTCGTGTTACTTTCGGGTTTACTGGCATCATTCTGTGAAGATTTCATCAAAATTTTTGAGTCTATACGTTATATTCAATACGTTATATACAAACGATATATACATACATAGGTTACATACATACATATATGGTAATATTTTTCGATCTCACTCCTTATATTGAGGAAAATTCCAGATCTTCTTCCGATTTTAAGGTTAGAATAATCTTTTCAATTTGTCATTATTTTTCGAGTGTATAACCAAACGAGAATACATAACTGGTATCTTTTTTTTGGTACTTTGATATACGTTCAAATGTATGTCTGTAAACATTAATGTATATACGTATATATATATTTGTTTGCATGTAATTTTAAGTTTAGTAGGTCACGGTATCGAGACCAGTTTTTAAATTTTAATAACGATATTTTTTCACATTTAACTTTAAGTAATTTTTTTTGTCTGATTTTGCCTTAAAACTTTATTATGCACAATGTGGCATCGACTGACTATATATTTTTACACACACACATATATATATATATAAACATATTTATAAATGATGTTGTATGCAACATTATGAATTCACACATTCATGCATACATTAAAAAAAAATAACATAAATAATAAATATTATTGTTACAGCAGCTATGACGAATCTTCAATACCCTCCACCATAAATCTTTAAGAAATAAATTAATTATGTTTTGTACATGTACATCATGTGCACATACAAACTCACACATATACACTCACAAACGTATAAAATATATGAATTTATTTCTTAATTAGTCATCATAAAGTTAGTCAAATTTTTGGCTATAACTTTTTTTCTAATGAACCGATTTTGATGATTTTTAGAACACTAATGTGGTAGATATTTTTTGATGTTATGGTGATTTATTGGTATTAATTTTATTCTAATTTGTCGATTAATAATTGATAATTTTATGAAAGGTCTTTACTTTAATTAAGAGGTTGTCTCAAATATCGGTCTATATCTGTTCACATAATGAACCGATTTTGCTGGGTTTAAATATGAAACTTCCCAGTACTATAATAAATACTCAGGCCAAATATCATTGAGTCCTATCAATTATTATGGATGTGAGCGTTCCAATAACAGGCAGATGAACATACAGGAATAGGGACTGTCAGATGGACAGACATTGGGATAGACGGACATAGCATCATAGACCCAGATTTCGATGTGATGTAAGAATATATATACATTATGGGATCTTAGATGATTCCTTCTTAGCGTTACACACGGAATGACAAAGCTTATATACCCTCTTCACCACTTGTGATGGTGGAGGGTATAAAAATAAAGTAACAAATTTTAATAAAGATTTTCAGCGATTTTTTTTGTGATGGAACATGTTTATTTTACAAATAAAGTTAATTGAATTCTCATAGGAATGACCAAATTGCAAATGAACACATTAATCATGTGTCGGTTTGAGGGGAAAGTTTAAATGTTTGTAATTAAAACAAGTAAGAATGTTATATTCGGCTAAGCCGAAGCTTCAATATCCTCTACCACAAATGCGTGTGAAGTAAAAACGTTATGTTTTGTACACTCAACTCACACATATACTTCCAAACGTATACAAAATTTAAACGGAAAAATTAAAGAGCCATAAAATTAATTATATTTTTGGCTATAACTTCTTTTCTATTGAACCGATTTTTATATTTTTTGGGAGTTGGAATGAAGTAGATATAACTCTATATTGTGGCAAAAGATAATTTCAATTTATCAATTTATAATTGTCTATTTTAAGACAGTTCTTCGCCTCAGATATCGGTTTAATTTTGCTGGTTTTAAATAGGAAACTTCTAGGGACCACAAAAAATTCTCGGGACAAATTTCATTGAACTCTGTGGATGTGAACATGTCAACAACAGACAGACGGTCACAGCTAAATCGTCTTAGATTTTGATTAGATGCAAGAACATATTACATTTTGGGGTTCCTTCCTTCTTAATGTTACAAAAGCAATAATGAAATTAATATACCCTCTTTACCGCTGACATTTAAAAATATTAAAAATTTAATGTAAAATAAATTTAATAATCTCAACTAAAAGATTTCACCTTTTAGAGATAATGAAATGAAATATTATTTATGCTCTACATTAGAGTCATAAACTTAAGGAGTTTAAGGATAAAATATATTTTTAAAACAATAAACTTATTTTTATTTTTATCTCGGATTATATATTTTAAATTTCTGCAGACAGTTTAATATTCATGTTCATTAAAGTGCAGTTATAAATAACCTCTTCGTAATGAAGCAATTCAAGTCCAGCTTTACAATGGAGCCACCAGAATTCAATTCGCACTTAAAATTAATCTGAACAAGAATTTCTATTAAATTCAACACTCCAATTTTAACCAAAATCTGAGTTCAAATCTAAACTCGAAAATATTATCGGATCAATAATCTTAACTAGAATCTAAAATGGAGTTTAAATCAAATATTTGGGGTAAAATCAGAACTTGTAAAGAAACAAGAATCTTAAACAGAATGTTACCTGGAGTATAAACTAGAATTTGACGTAAATTCTGAATTAGAATCTAAATTCAAATTAAATTAGAAACTGAAAAGAATTTGAACTAAAATATGAACACGAATCTGAATTAGAATTCGAACTACAATCGCAACAAGAATTTAGACTTTAATCGTAAATAGAATCTGAACAAAAATCTAAACCAGACTAAAACTTGAAATAGAATCTGATTAAGAATATAAAATAGATTCTGCACTAAAATCTAGATCTAGAATCTAAACTCGAATATGAACTGGGAAATGTATGAGAACCTGAGAGAGAATCTGAAAAATTTTGGACACTTAAATATGAATCAGAATCTGAACTAGAATCCCAACTATAATCTCAACAAGAATGTAAGTTATAATCGTAAATAGAATCTGAGATTATCAACTAGAACCTGAAATAGAATCTGATAAAGAATATAATTAAGATTCTGAACTAAAATCTGAAGTGGAAAGCAGATTCTGAGCAGAATCTAAACTCGAATATGAACTGGGAAATGTATGAGAACTTGAGCGAGAATTTATTACGGACACTTAAATATGAATCATAATCTGAAATTGAGTTTAAATCAAAATTCTGTGCGAGAATCAGAACTTGTAACCAAACAAGAATCCGAACAAGAACAGTAACTGGAGTAAGATCTGAACAATTATCTGAATTAAAATTATTTCAGAATTTGTAAAAAAATCTCCACTAAAATCTGAAAAAGGGTCTGAATAAAATAAGACTTAGAACCTGAACTAGAATCTAAACTAAAATTTTAAATTTAATCTGAACTCAAATGTAATCAAGACTCTGAAATAGAATCTGAACTACAATTTTAAATAGAATCTAAATTAGAATACAAGACAGATTCTAAACTAAAATCTGATCTAGAATCTGAACAAATAGAATAGATTCTGCGCCAGAATTTAAAGTAGAATCTGAACAAGAATCTAAATAGAATTTTAACTTAAATATGAACTAAAAACTTATGCAAAAATCAAATAAGAATCTGATTTAGGATCTAAACTAGAATTTGAAAAAAGATTTTGAACTAGTTTCTTAAAAAAAAAAACTCAATTAAAATCTGAACAAGAATCTGGTCTGAAATTTGATACAGAATCTGAAATAAAGTAAAATTTTTGGTAGAAACTAAATTTGAACATGAACTGTAATCTGAACTAGAATATGAACTGGAATCTAAACTAAAATCTGACCCGATGTAATAATATCTGAGATAAAATATGAACTAGCCAAACAGAAATCTCAATTAGACATAAACCTATAATCTAAACTAGAATCTGAACTAAACCCTGAGCTGGAATCTGAATAAGAATCTGGAATCTGAACTAGAATTTGAACAAGACTTTTTCTCTGTAATTTGAATTAGAATCTGATTTAGAATATTAAGTAGAATTTGAAATAGATGCTGAACAGGAATATAGAAGACTATAAACTGGAATCTGATCTGGAATCTGAATAAGACTATAAACAAGATCCTGAACTAGAATCTAAATTAGAATTTGAGTTAGAAACTGATCTAGAATTTGAACTTGAACTTGATTTTGAACTGGAATCTAAAGAAACTGGAACCTGATTTTTTTGTTCAGATTCTAGATCAGATTTTAGTTCAGAAACTGTTTCGTATTCTAATTCAGATTCTAATTTAGAGTCTTATTTACATTATAATTTAGACTCAATTTAAGATTATAGTTTAGTTTCTAGTTCAGGTTCTAAGTCTGATTTTATTCAGACCGTTTTTCAGATTTTAGTGCAGATTTTTTTTCAGATTATTGAACAATTTTAATTCAGATATTTGTTCAGATCTTACTCCAGTTACTGTTTGTGTTCAGATTCTTGTTTGGTTACAAGTTCTGATTCTGTCACAAAATCTTGATTTAAACGAAATTTCAGATTCAGGTTCATATTTGAGTATAATATTTCAGATTATCGCTCAGGTTCTAATACAGTTTCCAGTTCATACTGGAGTTTAGATTCTACTCGAAATCTGCTTTCCAGTGCAGATTTTCTTTCAGAAACTAATTTATATTCGTAATCAGATTTTATTTCAGGTTTTAGTTTAGATTTTTGTTCAGATTCTGAAAAAAGAATAAACTACATCTTGAACTGGAATTTGAACTGGAATCTGAACAAAAAACTGAGATAAATATTTATAAGAATCTGTACCAAAATTTAAGAATCTGATCTACAATATGAACTAAAAGCTTAACTGGAATCTAAGCCAAAATTTTGGGCAATTATCTGAAGAAGAAGAGAAGCACGCACAGGAATCTGAACTGCATTACAAACTAGAATCTAAAATCGGAACAAGAATCTTGAAAAAATCAGAAGTAGACTTGTTAAAATTCACCATAAAAATTGCTGAATTTCTCCGACATCATAAATGACCTCAAATTGATTTTAACACACATATTTTTCATATTTAAATAAAGTGATAATTATCTTCTAACAATTTCTTGTGTTCTTCTTTAATTCTTATTTTAAAAAAAAATTTTCTATTTAAGAAACTAACAAAAGAACTGAAATCTTTTATAATCAAGATCCATGTGGATGTGAATGAAGTTACTGCATTTGATTGAAGCAAAAGTGTGAATTTTATTTTTCTACATGTCTTGCATAATAATATTATGATTAAAATCTATTTTTTGTTGTTGTTGTTGTTGGTTTTGTTCTTCATTCTCTATATTCTGCTGCTGGTGGGTTTTTGAAACTCATGATTCAGTAACACTTCTTTGATTCTTGTGGCGTCGCTTCTATTATTTCATTGTTATTGCTTTAATAACAATAAAAAAATTATATATAAATTATTTTTGTTGCCGTTTTATGTCAGTTGTTGTTGGCGTATGTAATTCATTCATTCATTCATTCATTCTTAAATTTTTGTAACTTCATTCATAATTCTAATTTATGTTATTGGCGGTACCCTACAGATCTGAAAATTAAAAGGGGAAATTTTAAGTTAACAAGACTTTTAAGAAGACTTGAATTTGCATTATCGATGAACTGGGATCTGAAAACCAAAAAGATTTAAAATTCGTTCTTAACCTCATTTTCTGCAGTATAACATTTATTTGTTTGTGATGTTTAAATATTTTATTCTTATTTTTTGTTATCTTTTTGAGCTGTAAACACAACTTTATGCTTTAACTCCATGTTGAGCTTTTGTAAATTGCACAAATTCATACAGTCTAACACTTTTTTGAAAACACACACATACACATACACATACATATGTAGAAATCATTTGAAAATTAAGTACTTCCGTTGAAATGTCAGTAGCGATGTATGAGATTGTGTTTGTGTATTTATCTATGTGAATTATGCATTGTCGTGTATAATCGTATAAATATGAATGTGTGTAAGTATAATGTGTTAAGAAGGCGAATTAAGAAGTCTCTTAAGTGGTTTTCCGGTGTATAAGAATTTTTGAAGAAATAATTCCCAAATTAAGATCCACATGATGTATTAGTAATTGGAAGAACAAGCACAGGATTCAATCTTAAGGCTGACAAAGAAAACAAAATGTTCCAGAATCTAAAGTTGAAAGTGAATTGAAATCTGAACTGGAATCTAAACTAGAAAACTGGACTATAATCTGAACAAGAAACTTAAAATTCTAAGACATAATCCGAACAAGAATCTGAATTATAATCTGAAGAAGAATCGGAACTATAATTTGAAACTAGAAATTGAACTACAAAGTATAGTAAATTTAACGAGAATCTGAAGCTGAAAATTATGTGAACTTTAATCTGAAAAATAATCTCAAGGTAAATCTGAACTAGAATAGGACTCAGAATCAGAATAAAGGAATCTATATACTTAACTAGAATTCGAACTATAAACCGCACTATTATCACAATGAGAATCTGGCCCCGAAACTGAACTAAAATATTAACAACAATCTGCACTTAATGCGAACAAGGAATTGAACTATAAACTTATCGAATCTAAGCAGGAATCTAAACTAGAAACTGAATTATAATCTTAACAAAAATCTGTAGATGAAACTGAACAGAAATCTGAACTAGAAATGGGACTTAGGCTATGATCTGAACAAGAATCTGAACAAGAACTGAACCAAGTATAATTTTAATAAGAATGTGTTCTATAATCTGAACAAGAATCCATTCTAGAACCAGATCTGAACAAGAATCTGAAATTGAAATTGAACTATGATCTAGAATCTGAACTAAAACTTAATTAAGATCTTTACTGAATTAAAATTGAACTAGAAACTTAAAAGAACCTGAGCTTAAGTTTAATCAAGGTTCTGAACAATTACTTAATTTAAACCAAACTCTTAACTCGAATGTGAATTATAATATCAACTAGAATCTGAACAAAATATCTTAACGGGAATCCGAACTACTAGAACCAAAACAAGAATCTAAACTATAATTTTGATATTTTGAATTTAAACAAAACTCTGAACTTGAACCAGAAATATAATGTGAACTTCAATCTAAAATAGAATCTGATTAAGAAAATGAACTAAATTCAAAACTAAAATTGAGGTTAAGAAGAAGAATCAAAATCTGGACAAAATTTTGAACTAAATCTGATCTAGAATCTGAACAAGCAAAATATGAGAAAATATTAACTGAAATCTAAACCAGAATTTTATTTAGCATCTGAATCAGATTCAGAACTAGAATTTAAAAAAGACCCCAAACAAAAATCCGAACAAGAACTAGAATCTGAACAACAAACTGAATAGAATCATAACTTAAATATGAACTAAAAGCTTAATTGATTCTGACAAAAATCTAAACAAGAATCTGAACAAAATTCTTATCTAGAATCTTAAAAAAAATTCTCAAATAAAATCTAAACCAAAATTTAGAATAGTTTCTGATCTAGAATCTTTTGAAATAAAATTTGCGATGGAATCTGAACATGAACTGGATTTGGAACAATAAATACAACTGGAATCTGAAAATTAAAATGACTAAGAATATGAACTAGAATTTTAACTTAATCTGGATTAAAATTTGAATTTCAACTTAAATTAAAATCTAAACTTGATTTCAAACCAAAAAAACTAAACTAGAAACTGAACTATAATTTTGTTTGTGTTAATATTTGAATTATAACCAGAACTGGAGTCCATATTTGAAAATCTGGACTAAAATATAACATTGGAACTCGAATCTGAACTTCAGTATGAACAAGAATCTGAATTCAGACCTTATGTAAGACTGGACTTGAATTCACACTTGAATCTGAACTAGAATGGAAACTAGAACTGATATAGAATTGAACTAGAATCAGAACTAGGTTCTGCATCAGAAAGAGAACCAGAATTTTGAAATAAAATCTGGAATAAAAACTGAACTTAAGAACTGAACTGATCAGGTATTTTACTATAACCGATCAATAGCTGATCTACAAATGAATTGGACTAAAATGTAACATTGGAACTCTAATCTGAACATAAGTATGAATAAGAATCTGATTCAAACTTGATGCAAGACTGAACTCGAATTTAAACTAGAACTGATGTAGAATTAAACCAGAATTTGAATTGAGCCAGAACTAAGTTCTGTATCAGAAGAGAACCAGAATTTTGAAATAAAATCTGAAATAAAAACTGAACTGATCAGGTATTTTACTATAACCGATCAATAGCTGATCTACAACTGAATTTGATGTATTATGGATGGCAGTCATCTTTAAAAAGTATCGGATTCGAAAATTTATTTTTAATGAATTTTCCTCCTGCTTTCGTTATTCAGAATGATTCAGACAGCTAACAAACATTTGAGTGGTGAATGCAAATATTGTTTGTTTTTATGAGCTGCTTCTTTTATGGTGGCATTTGACTTTAAATCTTCATAGAATTTTTTTGTCTGAATTTCAGTTTTTTTCTTGTGTTTTCATACAATTGTGTATTTTATGGCCTTTTAATGTTCCTTTTGTTATATCCGTTTTAGATCTATTCTTTTTTTTCCATATTCTTTTCTATTTGTTTTTCGGTTTTATATGTTTTCATTTGATTTATGTTTGTAGGACAAGATTTTAAAAACAAAACTGTTGAATTTTCTTTTGTTTAATTCGTTGGTTAAAGACCAGAAAATGATGATTTTTAAATGAGAAACTAAAAATTAAATTTAAATAATAAAAGTGAATTTAAAGAAAAAATTAAGTTTGTTTATTAGGGAATGAGATCGAAAAATTCTTAACACACGTTTTTCTTTAAAAGTTTTTTATGTCAAACAAATATATTTAATGTTGATCTGATTAAAACGAGTGACCAGAAATGAGTGCTTTTGAAAATTATTAAATATTTTCAACAACACCCAACTTGGTCGTACAAAAGTGGGCCAGTCATTCAAAGCTGCCGTGCTGCTGCTGTCAAACTGTTTTAAATGTTATTAAACTGTATTGGAAGAACTTGTCCCTTGATAGCAGTGTTGCCAATTTTTTCAGTCTCATTTAGCCACATTTAACTATTTCCGTAATGGCTAAATGGACACATCAAAGAGTCCATAAAGCACTTGAAAAGGGAGTGCCTCATTAAACTTGGTTAAATGTATATACCACATTTTTATTTACTTCTGAGTCTGAGTCAATTTAGCTATGTCCGTCTGTGTGTTGTTGGCACTCTTGACAGAGTTCACTGGAATTTGGCCTGATTTTTTGTTATTGTCCTGAGAAGTCTCTAATTTAAAACCGGTAAGATCCATTTAATATATTAAATTATATAGACCGATATCTGAGACAGCATCCAAATTCAAGAGATGATCATCCTTTCAATTATAAAATGAGAAATTGGAATGAATTTGTTCGATCAAAGTGGCATAAAACGCTGTAAAAATGTTAACGTTTGTGAAGTTAAATTTCAAAATTCGACCCCAGATGCAAATGGAAGGTTTCCCGAAAAGGATTCAAAATTTATTCTTTAGTAATTGAAACTATAAAAAATTGTATTAATAATTTGAATGAAATGTGGTTTCGTTTTAATTAGCACACTAGTTTTTACCTGGTGCGCTTGGCTGTCCAAAAATTCTCCTGAGTCTTGGAAAGAAAGGAAGAAATTTCATAATTCACCACGTGTATTAAATCTGTAATTTGGACCAATTTTCGCTGTTGTAGTTCTTTAGATATTCTATAATTAACATTTGGTTGGTATGGGGATACTTCTCCCCTTAGTCCTATTCGCCCTACATTTTGTCCAGTTAAACAGATTCTTAAGTAAATGATTGAGATCAAATTTCAATTCGCTCTGTTGTATAATTCTTTAAATATTCGATAATATATTTTTTGCTTTGTAGGGGGGGGGGGTTACCCCTTACCCAGTTCCAATCCCGGAGAAAGTTGTTGGGACCAAATTTGAGAACTCTCGCTGTTATAGCTCTTTTCTTTTGTATGGTGGTTACTCCTCCCCTGGTTCTATCAGAATTTTTATAGCCTAAATTACTTGTGGATACATTGAGATCATTCTGTGAAAATTTCATCATAATTAAATGTATGTTTAGAATATTTCTATCTCACTCCTTAAATTTTTATCATAGCAATTTGTTAACATAAAAGCTAATTATTTTTTATTAATATTTTTCTTTTCAGGTGTTATTTCCTTTCCTGAATTTAAACCGTCGACTCTTTAAAGGTACGTTATGATTTCCTTGCTAAATTGAGTCATAAACATTTATTTATCTGCATCCGTCCATCGTAACAAGTTATCACTGTATTTAACTGTCATTTATAAATTAACATCTCATTGACAGTTGATTAATTGTTTGTGTGAATAAATCCATTATAAACTTAACACTCACCTCTTCACCATAGTTCCCATTTCAATCTGTTTCTTCTTCCTCCTCTTCGTCTGCAATTCATTCTCATTCGTTATGAAATCATTTAATTGTTTTGCATCTTAACTCTTTAATTCCTTAAAGTATCTTGAAGTATGCGAAAAAAAAGTTGTATCTTATAAATCTAAACCAGTTCTCTCTTCTCTATTGTCTTGAAGATTGAATTGAGTAATTGATTCTTTTTGCTGCTGATGCTGCTGCTGATGCTGCTGCTACTGCAGTTATTCTAATGAGTTTGCGAAGACAAAATGATGAAGAGGAAGTAGCTTTGGAAGTGGGTGACACAATTCTCTATAGTTGAAATATGTGTGTTATATGTTGGACGCCAATGAAATCTTCTTATTTTTAAAGAAAAGAATTTAAATTTTAATTTTTATCTAAATGAATAATATGGCGAGGAATGTGAAAAGAGCTAAAATTATAATAAGCGAATTGAAATTTATTGTGTGAAATATATTATTTGAAAATTTTCTATATTTTAATTTCATTAAAAATAAATTTGTCCGATTTTATTAAGATATATATAATATATAACGACATTGTAATTTGAATGGGTTGTACCATATTAAGGGTATTTTGCATTTATGCTTTTAATTTTAAAACCTTTGTAATTATGATTAATTTAATCCATAAACCAGATCTCTTGAAATAATTATAACACTTAAAATCACTTAAATCAAATTTGATATAAGTCCATTCTAGGCCGCCATATCACCTTCTATCCTTCTTTATTAGAAAAAGTGGAAAAATCAGAAATGAACTAGAACTATTTAAGATCTTAATTTTAATCTGAACTCGAATCTAATCTGAACTAGAATTTAAAAAGAAACTGAATTAGAATCTTAATTAGAATTTGAACTATTTTGAGACTCTTGACATTAGTTCTCTGAATTATTCCTAAGAATTTCAACTAGAATTCGAACTATATTTTGAACTGGAATCAGAAATCGAATCTGGACTGAATTACAATTAAAGGTATAATTTGCAGTAGAATCTGAAATAAAATCCGAATTACAATCTAAACTATTAAACCAAATAGAATCTAAATGAGAGTCATGATTAGAAACTCTCTAAAAACTAAAATCTAAATTAAAATCTATATTTTAATAAAGAGTCTAAAATAGAATCTTAACCAAAATCTTAGCTAAAATCGGAAGCATAATTTGTTGAACCTGAATTAGAATTAAAACTAGATGTTGCACTGAGATCTAATTTAATCTACGATCTGATCTAAAATGTTAGTTAAAAATCTGAGCTAAAATCTATAATTCAAATTAGAACTATAGAAGCTGAATTCAATAGAACTAGAATCTGATCTAGAAGTTAAATTGAAATTTGAACTAAAATTAGAAGTATAATCTTAATTAAAATTTGAACTAGAATTTAAACTTTAATATAAACTTGAATCTTAACTGCAATTGGACTTGAATCTAAATAACAGAACCGAGCTAGAACCTTTATTAGAACTTGATCTAAAACCTGAACTAAAATCTAAACTAAAATCTGAACTAAAACCCGATCTGAAACCTGTAAGTAAAACCGGGACTAGAATCTGAACTGTAGCCTATGTTATAACCTGATATAAAAACTGAATTAGAAATTCAATTAGAAAATTAACTGAAATTTAAACTAAAACCTGATCTAAAACCTAAAATAGAATCTGGACTAGAATTTAAAGAATTTAAACTAAAATTTTACAAGAAGTTGATCTAGAACCTGAGCTGGACCTGAACTAGAATCTGAACTGGAATCTAAACTGGAAACTGAATTACTAGATGATATAAAACTTGAACTAGAGAATAAATTAGGAAATGAACTAGAAGTAAAACTAGGAATTGAACTAGAATCAGAACTGGAATCCGAACTGGAACCTGAACTAAAATCTGAAGAAGGAACTAGAAACTGAACTGAAATCAAAACTAAAATCTGAGGCTGAATTTTAGGTAGAACTGGAATCTTAACTAGAGAGAGATTTGAACTTGAAACCAAAGTTGAATTTGAATTAGAAATGAACTAGAATTGAACTAGAACTGAACTAGAACTGAACTAGAACTAGAATTGAACTAAAACTGATAAAGAACTGAATTATAATTGAACTAAAACTGAACCAGAACTGAATTAGAATTGAACTAGAACTGAACTAGAACTGAACTAGAACTGATCTAGAACTGAACTAGAATTCAGCTAGAACTGAACTAGATATGTGTAAAAGATTAGTGATCACAGATTAATGTTCTTTTCCCAAAAAATCTCAAGATTATGCAATAATCAATTTATTTATTTATTTATTTATTATTATTTTATTTTTTTTTTTTTTCAAAATTTTCGATATAAAGGAAATTTTGCTTCATTCTGATTTTTATAGCTTTTCGGGTATAATAAGGTCTAATTTCAACTCTTCGTATAAAATATAGAATTTGTGTCATAAACACTTAATTCTTAATATTCTAAATTCATTATAAAATAAATATGTTTTTCATCATATTCACACTTGTCCACTTATTTCGAAAAGTTTCTTCCCTCTGAATTTACAAAATAGACATTTTTAAATGAAAATGTCTTTTTAAAAATAAAACACAATAAAAACAATAAACACACACACACACACACACACACACACATTTCACAAAATAAAGCGGGTTTACGTTTAGTAGTTTTTGTATTTATTTATTTTTAAAATGCAATTTAGATTTTTGTTCTCGATGTAGATGCAAATGATGAAGGTACCCACAAACGAACAAATCAAATTTACACATCATCCGTACAAGTGGGTCTAGGTCGATGTCGCACATTGACAGCAAATTAAACTAAAATAAAACAATAAAAACATCAACTAAAATAGAGAACTTAGAACTAAAAATAATATCATCTTTGTGTATTTTGTACTTTTGAAGAGTAAATTACAAATACGATACCCCAACACATGGACTTAAATACCATCAACATTATTAACATTAACATCATATCGACTAAAATAAGTAGTACTTACTAAGTAAGACTTACATATTTATCTTCTTTTTTATGTCTTATACTATTTTTGAGGGTTCTTTTTCGATATTTTCTTTGTTGCATAAAATCACTAACAATATTTGAACATTAAAGCGCTTTTAGGTAGAACTTTTGGGTCGTGTCTTTATTTATGATTATTAGGGGGTTTAATTATTTTTAAAGGGAAATTGTGTAAAGGGGTAAATACTATATAATGCACAATATCTATCATTTTCAAAGTTTTTATTTTTATCATTAAAATCAGGAGATCTCAAATTAACGTTCATTTTCCTAAAATATAAAATTTTAAGAATTATACAAATTTCTTAAGAAAATTAAGTACTTCTTCCTTTCTACTCAAAATATTGATTTTTATCATAAGAATTAAATAATCACAGATGAATGTTTTTTTTCTCTAAAACACTCAGTATTAACGAAACGTAATTATTTTTGACAATTTTTTTTCTCAATTTATGATAATTTATTAAAGTACTAACTTCTGTCATAAAAATCAGAAGATCACAGATTAACGTCCTTTTTAGAAAATTACGATATACAGGTTTTTAATATGACTTCCTACTCAAATTACTGATTTTCTTATTAAACTTAGAAAAATTAAGCGTTCACAGATTAATGTTACTTTTCCAAAAAGACTAAAAGTAAACAAATCATATTAATAATTTTTAGTTAAATTTGCTCAATTTATGATTAAAGTCCTTTTGAAATAAAATTACTATTTACTATTAATTTCCTATAACTGAACTCTACTCAAAATAATGTTTTTGTTATAAACATTTAATGATCACATAATAATGTAATTTAGAAACAGCTCAATATTAATCACAACATAATAATTTTGAGCAAATTTTGGTGAGTTTGAGTTAAGAATTCTAAGCTTTAAGTTTTGCTAAGAAAAACTATGTCATCACAGATTATAGTTCATTTTCAAAAATCAGAATTTACACTTAATTTGTTATGATATGAATTTCTACTAAAAAAAACTTTTTGCATAAAAATTAAAAGATCCAAAATTAATGTGTTTTACTCCTAAAGACATCATAAAAATTAGTCTATAAAATATCAATTATCAGAAAAGTCATTTAAGATAAAATGTTGTGATCACAGATTAAAATTTTGCACAAAAATTGCTTATTCTTTTAAATATATGTAATAATCGTTTAAAAGTTATTTAAATCATAATTTTTTGTGATTAGAAATTAAAGTCATTTTTAAAAAAAACCTCAATATTTATATTAATTTTTATTGCAATAATTGAGTGGTCAATGTTTGATATCGTTTTTTTTAAATATCATTATTAAAAGATTTAAGACCAACTTAAATTTTTGGAATTAAAATGCAGTGATCACAGATTATTCCCAAAAAGTCTTTTATCAGTAATAATTGATCACAAATTATTTCTCTTTTACCAAAATAATTCAGTTTAAGTAAATTATAATAAATTTAATTTTTTACTTGAAAATAAAGTTTTTCACCATAAAAATTAAACAGTCACAGATTTATATTATTTTCATAGATTTTACAGTAACTATTCTAGTTTTCACTTCAAAGATAAAGATTTTTGTTATATAAAATACCAAATTTAATGTGATTAGAAATTAAAGTTCTTTTCTTATTAACTTAATTATGGTCATTTAGGAAAAAGGATTATGATCTTTCACCAATTAAAGATTTTACATAAAAAAAGATTTTTGATATAAAAATTGTTTAATTACAGATTATCATGCAATTGTTGGGATTTTTTGAAAAATATTATTTTTGTATTAAAGGAGGCAAATTAATTGATCACAGATAAAAGTTATTTTGTCAAAAAGCTCTAATAATTGCATATTCTCAAATTTATCCATTTTAGGTAAATTTTAATCAAGCTTTTTATTTCGGATTGATGATTTTTTGGTTTGAAAATTAAATATCACAAATTAATGTTCAAACTCATCTCTAAGCAGAATTTGTTCACCAAAAGTTTTTACAAGAAATTTAATCTCAATATAAATTGATTTAAAGTCATGAAATAATGTTTTAGTATTGATCACAAATTAAAGTCATTTTCTTAAAAATTCCGTTAATGTCTTTTCTCCAAGAACTCAATATTAAGCAAATATATTTTAAATATTGATTATTTTCTAAACTTTTCTAAAACTATATGATATCTATTTTAGTTATGAATATTAAAAATCGCCAATTAATGTTATTTTCTCAAAACAAATTTTGTTTATCTGAAGTCTTAACTTCAAAATACAGATTAATGTTTTTTAACTTTTATATTAAGCAAGTTTTTGGAAAATAACGATTACTTTTCTTTAAAAAAGTAATCACAAATTAGCGTTCTTTTCAAAAATAATTTAATTTCTGTATCTCCCTTATAAGTGTCAAAAAGAAGAAGAAACAAAGATTCTCATTTGTAGTTTTTTCTTTTAAATGAATGCAATTCATTGATTCTAATGTTGCCGGTTGACGGTTATTTATGTGTTTTATTTTTCATATATATTGGGCGTTGGACGCAATATTCACCCACCGTGAAAAAATTATTAGAAAAAACAATACAAGAAGCCCAAAAACATCAACACAAAAACTTTTAGTCATTTAAAGTCTAAGAAATTATTTAAAAATCCATTACAAACATTATTTTGTTGGTTTTCGCTTTATTTATTATTATTTTTTCTATACGGACGACCGTCTGCCATTATGACACAAATAAATAAATTCCGCCAACAATGAGAAAAATTATAATTTATTATAATTTCATTTAAAAATTAAACAAACTTTAAATGAAATCTTAATTTTGGGTTAATTTTAAAGAAAAATACAAATAAGCGTGTGCCAATCAGGGGAATGAATTGAATTTGAGGTAATAAATGAAATTTAGAAAAAAGAAAAGAGAGAAATGGTTATTCGAATGTTAAAAAATAATCGAATAATAAAAAATTTGTCAAAAATTTGATTCTTACAAAATTTGGCATAAAAATTGTAAGTTTTAGTTGTGATCACAAATTATAATCATTTTTATTATAACACATACACATAAAAATTTTTAAAAGTTACAGCTTTTTATAGCAATTAAATTTAAAAATTTAATAAATTGATTTTTAATAATACTAAGGGATCACAAATTAATGTCGTTTTCTTCAAAAAGATGTTAATTTTTCGACTAAAATATGAGATTAATATTTTTCTAAAATATCTTTATATACATCGATTTATAAGCAAAAAATAATGATTTGGATTTGATCACAGATAAAAGTAATTTTCTTAATAATTCTATATCGATCAAACTCTTACTTAATTACAGCTCATACAGCAATGAAATTCAAGAAATTGATTAACTAAACATTTATATACTTAGAGATCACAAATTAATGTTCTTTTCTTCAAAAAATAATAAATTTATCACTTAAAAATATCGAATTAATGTTTTTCTCACTTAAATCGATTTAAAGCCGTAAAAAATAATGATTTAGGATTGATCACAGATGAAAGTCATTTTCTTAAAAATTCTATATCGGTCAAATTATCAAATAATTACAGCAATTTATAACAATTACATTTCTAGGAATAAATCTTTTTTCATAAATCTTTATATTAATCGGTTTAAAGCCATGAAAATAATGTTTTTGTATTAATCACAGATTAAAGTCATTTTCTTAAAAATTCCATATCGATCAAATTGTACTAAATCCTCATTAATAAAATATGATTTTCGAATCAAAGTAACGATTTCTGATATCTGATTAAAAATTTTCTGATCACAGATAAATGATCATTTCCAAAAAAATATTGCTTAAATAGTACCTAATTCGTGTTATGACACAAAAATATTACAAAAAACAGGCAAAATGTTGCCATAACAGTTTAATATCCTTTTTAATTAAAACGTTTAAATTCGATTTGAAGGTAAATTTTTGTTCTCGAACAAAACCATTAATTTTTATTATGAGATTTTAACGATCCTAGATAAATTTCGTTTTCACGAAATTACTTAATTTCACAATGGATTTTGCATAAAAATATTATTTTCTTATGAATATCTCTATAAATCGATTAAAAAATATTAAAATTAATATGTTTACTGTGATCACAGATTAACTTAATTTTAGGATTCAGTTAAATTCTTCATTATAAAAAGATTTCTAATAAATTTCCTTATAAATTATTTTAAACCAAATAAAATATTGATTTTTGGTCCGATCACTAATTAAAGTGATCTCCACAAAAGAACTTTATTTAAGGATTATGTTAAAATTTTGCACAAAAAGTGTTTTTTCTTATTAATACATCTAAAAATTGTTTTAGAGTAATTTAAATTATTTCTTTGTGATCTGAAATAAAAGTAATTTTTACAAAAACTCAATATTCATATCAATTTTTGCTACAACAATTGAATGGTCAATGTTTTACAACGTTTCCTTAAAAATATCAACCAACTCAAGTTTTTCTTTTCACGAAACGATCTTTAACGATTTTTCTCATTTTAAAAAAATTTAAATTATTTTTTTCATATTAATTACTTCCAACTAATTGTTTATTTCCTTTTTATATTAATTGAAGGAAATATGTCATTTTATATTTTTATTTCATTTTTATGGAAAAATCATTGAGGCAAATAACCGATTAACCTATTAAACTGTCTAAATATAGAAAATAAAAAAACACTATTGGAACGCCAACCAAATGGCCTCATTTTGGTTGTTGCTTTCAAATGCAACAAACTAAATTAATTTTCAACAAAATGTTGTACAATAAAAACAAAAAGGAGAAAAATGAGTGAAAAGAAAAAAATTCATTTGACACATTTTTCACTTTTTTTCGTTTGATTTTGTTGATAGTTTTGGGGTGTAACCGTGCGACGTTTGTGTTGGTGGAAGCAAGGAAGGAAGGTGTGTTTGAAAAATTCTTTGGGTTGGTTTCTATTAACCGCCAAATGTTTATTCTATTCTAATTTTTTATTTATTTTGTTTTTGTTATGCATCTGTGATTTTATTTTTGGCTAAATAAAAGTGATTTTTTCTCGAAGACGAGTCAAATTTTTTCAAATAAAATTTTGTTGAATGATTCTTATTGGAATTTGGGTGCTGCATGTGTGGCATGAATTTGGCATAAATATTATATTTTTTAAGCTTTTTCTTTTGTCGATGTAACATGTGTTTTAGAGGAAAATAGTCGTTTATCTATTAATTTCAAAGGAGTGAGATTGGATAATTCTTAACGTACTAAAACTACTAAACTTGAAGTTTAATTTTTTATTTGATTGAGATTATTATTGCAATCAACAAAGATATTTTTATAGTTTAAATCACTAGTGATGAAATTATGAACCTTTTTCGGAAAACCATCCATTCACTTTCTTCATTTAACGTCTGCCATACTTTTGGACACCTTTTTTGTGCTCTTCAATCGTTTTAGCAAGAGCTCAATATCTCTCTTCTGGTCTTAGATCCGAGCAATTTGGAGGATTTTCGTCGTTCATTATGCTGAAAGAATATTTTCTTTAGAAACCATAAACTTTTCGTACCAAATAGTCCGAACACGGAGCTTCCGGATGTGTTAGGAGCACTTTTTTGGTTTCGAAAACATCATGTTGACCATTTCTTCCACCTGAAACAGGTCTTCTATCAACGGAAAAGTTATCCCGCTACAATGCAAATATTTTTACGACAGACCTTTAAATGCTTGGTCCACTTTTTAGGTAGGTCCTGGTTTGGTTTTGCTGAAAACTAACGTGTTTTACAAAGGTAATTTGATTAAAAATATATCAAATAATTATTGAATAAAATTTTAAAGAAAAATGTGTGTTAAGAATTTTTCAATCTCACTCCTTAATTTCTATTTAATATTTTCTGTTTGAGTTTTGTGTTAAAACATTTTAATTATTTGACAAATTATTTAATAAAATTTAAAAATACGAAACAAAATCATAAATTTAATATTTTTAATCATAATTCTGTCATTGAAATTAATTAAAACTTTAATTAAAAAAATCAGTTTCAATAAATTTGATAATTCTTTTTATTTATGTTGAACAAATTTTATTTCCATTGAAATTAAGTTTCTTTAGTTTCCCAAAATAAATTCTATTTATAAGTGTTAAACTGGCAAAAAACACTTTAATTAAAATATTCGTTATGGTTATTTTTTTTATTTAAGTCAATGGAATTATTTGTCATAAATCACAAAATATCACAAAGAATAAACAGAAAATATATATACAAGTCATTCATAATAATTTTCCACAAATTCGTGGAATATGATGATTTTGATGAAAATCTAAAATAAAAACAAATCATTATAAAGGGAGTGTTTTATACTTAAAATAACGTTAAATGATTTGTATTAATTTCGAAATGTTTTCATATAAAAAAAATCAATATTTTAATAAGAAATTCTTTATTTATCTAAAAATGACTTGCTTTTGAGATTTTGAGAAAATGACTTCAATTCGTGATCAAAAAATTTTCATGAAAAGAAATGATATATTTAGGAAAAAACTAAAAAAAATTGCAATAAATTCATATATATATATAGAGAGTTAGGGGAAAAGGATATTATTAAGTGATGAATTAATAATCACATATTGTCTTACTTTGGATTGCGCTTTCGACTATAATTTAGCTACAGTCTGGATTGTATATTAATTAAAAACTATAATTTGTCTATAGTACCAATCTCTTTCGTTTATAGATCGCTTACTGTCCCGATTGTAATATGTCTATAGTCGAAACTAATAAATGAATATATTCCAGGCTAAGGATTGTCATTAGTTCCGACTAATGACAATCCTAGTCTGTCAATAATCTAGTCTATACTTTTTCAATAAGTTTTAGACTCTAATTGTCTGGAAATAGAATGCTAAAGTCTTGACTATAGAATTGGACTAGCGATTGTCAATAGTCTGTATTATGGTCTTGCAATTATATATTATTATCGTTATAATCTACACATAGATTTTTAATATTCTGAATTACAGCAAGGTAATAAGGTGGTCTGCAGTTTGATTTGAACTCTAATTGTAGTCTGCATTGGTATCGACTTTTCTAAATTTTGGAGTACAGATTTTCCAAAAGTCTGGGAGCACAATTATTTAATGTCTGGACTATAGATTGTCTGTAGTCTGAACTACAGAATGTTTATATGTCGCTGACAATATATTGTCCTATTACTGGACTATAGATTGTCTTTGTCTGGACTGATATTGTCCTTTTGTCTGGACTATATATTGTCTATTGTTCCGACTATAGATTGCCGATATTTTGAACTGTAAGTTCTCTACAGTCTGGGATATGAATTTCCTAGAGTCTTTACTTATAATTTTTTTAGAGTCTGGACTAAGTTTTGTCTATAATCTTCACTATAGATTGTCTATAGTTTGGAACTATAAATTTGTCTACGATCTAGATTATAGAATTGTCTAATAGTATGAATTAGAGTTTAACTGCAGATTGCATTATACGACTTTCTATAGGTTGGACCATGGATACTCCATAGTCTACACGATAGTTTAACCAGAGTCTGGAGTATATGATTTTATAGTCTGGACTAAAAATTGCCCGTAGTTTTTCTATAGTCTTAACTATAAACAGTAATATATATTGCCTATGTTCCGACAGTCAGTCAGTGGTCTGTAGTTAAGATTGTCTACAGTCTGGATCTGGATTATAGTTTATCTATAGTCTGACCTTTAGAATTATTATAGTCTGAGCTATAGACTGTCAATAGTTTGAACTTTGAATTTCCAAACGTTTGGACTATATAGTCTATAGCTTTGGGTTAATTTCCAGAAATTTTCTAGCGGAACTTAATTTTGTTTTTCACCAAAAATAACTTTAAAATTACAACAAAATTATTTTCAATCAAATAATTTAAATTGAAGTGCAAATCTTCCTTTAAATCTACAAAACGTAAACAAAAAAATTATTGATTTTCACACGTTACCAGTTTTCATACGTGCGAATGTTTGTTTGTAATTTATGTACTTTACAACTGAAAATATAAAGTTGCATCTCGTTGCATGACTTGTTTATAGATAAAATATATATATATAATAACAAAAATAAAGCGATATTGCCCTTTAACATTTGAAGATACAAAACCAGTTTACAACATTTTTTTTCTCATTTTAAGTTTTAAGTCTTTTGAAATTTTGTTAAAATTGATTTGATAGTTGGAAACGAACTCTGCAGATTCAATTTTTACAAGACGAAATTTTAGTTGAAAAAAATAAAACAATTTTTATGTGAGAAAATTATAAATAAAATAATCGAAAGTGGAAGAATATAATTTAAAGTTTATTTAAAGAAAACAAATAAAAATGATTTCAAATTATTTGGCAATTTTTATCGAAAAGAATTATCGATCGTTTACCCTTCAGTTTTGGATTCTATTAATTACTTGTGAATTGTAACATATGAGAAAGCTTATGGTGGATTTATTATTGTAACGATAAAATGGTTTTTATTTTATTTACTGGACAGACTACAAATAGTTGTAATAATTATCATCCCTTTACAATTATGTCATATTTTATTTGTGTTATCAATTTACATAAAAGTTATCACAAATGACACTTTTTTCTGTTTAATTTATTAAATAAAAATTTAGAACCGGTAGGCTTTGATACCCTCGATAAGGCAGCCGGGATTATCCGACTAGAAAGTGAACCAAAAGTAGTTTAAACCTTCCAACTATTCCTTGACAAGTACTCTCAAAAATGTCCTTTTATCTTGAGCATAGATTATCTATAATTAGGCCCCCAGATTGTCTGTAGTCCGTACTGTAGATTGTGTATAGTCTGAATTACAGATTGTCTATAATCTAGACCATAGATTATTTTTAGCACGAACTATATATTTTCTATTGACTTGGGTATAGAATGCCTGTAGTCCGATCTATAGATTACCTATAGTCTGGACTACAGATTGTCTGTAATCTAAAGCACAGATTGTCCTTAATCTAGACCGTAGATTGTCTATAGTCTAGACTACAAATTGCCTTCACTTTGGACTATAGAATTTACTATAGAAAGTGTATAGTATGGACTACAAATTATCTTTAGTCGAAATTTCAGATGGTCTATAGTTCAGTCTATAGATTGTGTATAGTCTGCACTGAAGATTGCCAAAAGCCTGGACTATAGATTGTCTATAGTCTGGATTACAGTTGATACGCTGAAAATTTTCTATAATCTGAATTACAGACAATAAATTTTCTATCGAATGGACTATAAATTTTTTATCCAATCGACTATAGATTGTCTATAGTCTGGACTTTAGATTGTCGAATTTGCACTGTAGATTTTTATATAGATTTATAGATATTTTCTGTAGTCTTTATTATAGATTTTCCAGAATGTGGACTGCATATATTGTCTAAATTCTGAACTATAATTTTCTGTAATCTGGGTTATAGATTCTCTATAGTCTGGACTGTAAATTGTCTGTAGTTGCTTATAATCTGTACTAACGATTGTCTACAGTCTTGGTCACAGATTGTTTAAAGTTTCCACCGTCGATTCTGCAAAGTCTGGTGTACAAATTTTCTGTAGTATGGACTATAGATTGTCTATAGTTTGGATTATATATTGTGTATAGTATGGCATTTAGATTCTCTATTCTCTATGGACTATAGATTGTCTAAGAAATGGACCGTAGACTTTCTACGGTGTGTTCCATATATTGTGTATAGTTTGAACTACACATTGTCTATAATTTTAGTTATAGATTGTCTATATTTTAGCCATATATTGTCTAATGTTTGAACCATAGATGGTCTCCAATATGGACCATAGATTGTCCATATTAGGGATCATGAATTATCTATAGTCTGAATCAAAGATTGTCTAAAGTATGGATTGGACTAACATTTTTATCTGATGTATGAATATCAGTTTAGGCTTCGCAGAACAGCTATACAAACAAAATTCTAATTATATTTTATGTATAGATTTTATGTTCATTACTTTTCAATCGATTTGATAGAATTGATATCTTCAATAGAGCGTTCAAATTGAAGTTATCAATTAGGGGACATTGAAATTTATTGATAAAATTAATTCTAATTCAAATGATATCAGATAATTATAAATTGAGTGCATTTCAGGGAAAATGAATTAATTTCAGGAGCCTTAATTTAGACAAATTTTATTTATTTGACACAATTATAAATAAATGTCATATAAAAAATACTCTGGAATAAATATATTCTCTTAATTTACTACACATCTGATAAAATGTCATAAAATAAGAAAATACCTCTTAATAGTTATCACCATTTATATAAAGATGACTAATATTTAAATTTAAGTTCCATTGCAAAAAAAAAAGAATAAAAATTATAATATCAACTTATCAACTTATCAAATAAAATTCATATAAACAATAATAAAGCGTCATAGTTAACGAGATCATTAGGAACATATATAATTTCTAAGAATAGATAAACTGTAAACTGTTATTATCTTAGTTATTAGAAAGAAAGTGTAACTAAAATATTAAATTTAGTGTTTTTATTATCTATAATTTTTTATTTTAGTTGTTGCAATCCACTAGATTTCTTCTTTCTTTCTCTATTCAAACGATTGAAAATAACAAAATATTTCACTTTACCAGAACTCGTAAATGCATTTAATCAATTACTTTGTTTATAAACAATTTAATGATGATGGGATGCTAGCAACATGTTGATGTAAACAGTTTGTCTTTTAACATCCTCTCCATCACATTCTTTGTAGATAAATTAATGAGCTACAGAGTAAAGATAAGTAATATTAGTTTATTAATAGGTGTGGTGATTGCCCAGCTGAATAGTGAAATAAGCAGGTTAGTAAATGAGGAAAAAAAGAAGAAGAGAATAAACCTTGATCGACTGGCCGATTTCTCTCCAACCCTAAGGATTTCTTGTGAGCATTTTTCTGACTTTTTCATTTGTGTGCAAACTTTGCAATATTTAGTAATGGACTCTGCATAATTATTCACCAACAGGAAGCAGCAGAGAACATTAACGCAGCCAAACTATCTGAGGCAATTGGTCTTGATGGAATTTTTATGACTTTTTTAACCTTGCAATTAGGATACTGATTACGTTCAATGCCTAGGAAATGGCTAAAGTCTTCGCAATGGGAAAGACGTGATTAAGGAACAGACTTACATGCGGATTTTCATTTTGTAGCAAAGACTCTTAAGGAACTTTCCTCCCCCAGCTGAATATTCATCTAATAGCAGCTTGTCACCAGTTCATTAATGATAAAAAACGGAAGAAGTGGTTAGATCACATAAGCAACTGTAGTGAATATACCTTGGTCAACTGGATGATTTCTGCCTAAACCTGCGTGCAAACTTCGCAACGTTCAGTAAAGGACTCTCCACAATTATTAACCATCTGAAGGTAGCAGAGAACGTTAACGCAGCCAAACTATCTAAGCCGATTGGCCTTGACGGAATTTTTATGACTTGACAACTTTTCAACTACGCAATTAGGATACTGATTATACTCAATACCTACAAAATCGCTAGAGTCTTTGCAGTACTAAAACCAGGGAAAGACGCGATTGAGGAACAAATCTGCAGGCCGATTTTCCTTTTGTCACTTGTTGCAAAGACTCTAACGGACCTTTTCTTCCCCCAGGTGAATAGTCAACTAACAGCAGCTTATCACTACCATGGATTCCATAAAATGCACAGTACAAGAAGAGCACTAACAGCTTTTACCTCTCAAATCGCAAATGGTTGAGGTCATATGATTTGACAATCCTTGAGGCACTTGTTGTATCCAATTACATGAAGAGATGGATTGTGAACTACTTGAGTAGACATTGATTTTAAAAATAGGGGATCGAAACCTGGCAGAGTAACACAATGAGTTCCACAGGACAGAAGTCTAAAACCACTCCTATTTAACTTCTAACTCTTTAAACTTCCAGTGTCTCCAACCGGGATTAACGTGATAACATATGTGAAAGATCTTTGAGGTCTCGTAAATGATTATCCAATCCAGTGATTGTAGGAATTACTTTTGACTGACTATTTACTTCATCAGCCGCTACAATTTCGCACAAATTGCAAAGTAGAAAATGACAACAAATTTTTTCTTTCTTATTCAATTTAAAAAAAAATTATCCACCTATTGGTCTCGGTGAAACTTTTATGTTTAATTCAACCGTTTGAGTCGAAATCAATTTCTGTGTCCGTCCTTCTGTCCATGTAAATATTATGAATACTCTACCGGTCGCAGTTTATGAAATATCTATCTATATATTGGCTTAAGAACGAAGCCTATTGAAGCTGGTCATATCCGTCGCAACATTTCAGGTTACCCTCATACAAACGTCCTCCCGGAATGGGATTTTTACCTCATGAAACTTAAAGATATTAATTTATTTTTTATTAAATATTACAGAAATAGGTTCCGTTCAAATCCATATGCCAAATTTCTAGGGTCGAAAATTATCAGTTGCTCCCATACAGACCAACCTTCGAAGCTTATTTTAAAGTACACAAGTCTCCAAAAATATATTAATCTAAACAACCGGAAAACATCTTACCAAAATTTGTGATGATCGTTCTATATTTTCTTATAGCTCTCATTATAAGCCCGACTTCAAAATCACCTCAAATTGTATAAATCTCTAAAATTAAATTTTGATGGAATATATGTTTCTTATTTAACATGTTTTACACAACAAAAAATCATAAAATCAAATTTAATGGGGATCGGGCATTAACTTTTTCTTTCCTTTGTATTGGTGTAGGTTACTATACAATCGGTTTTATCCAACTCTAAGTTTATTTTAATAACATTTTTTTGTGATTTCTTTATAATTATTTATATTCACCATTTTTCTTTAACTATTTTACCTAATATACCGTTCTCAATTTGTTGCCTGTTTTAAATGTTTATAAACATGTTTACAAAACTCTCTCATAAACAAATTTCTCATTTATTCTTATTAAGTTAAGTTCAAAGTGAGAGTGTAATGTAATAAGAGTTAATGATAATAATTTTGATTTTGTTTTGTTTTTAAGTGTTGGAATTTGTTGTGTGTGTTTTTGTTGTTTATTTGTTTGATTTTCTTCTTCTTCTTCTTCTTGTAGGTATTGAGGTTGTACAGCAGGCAACAACAATAACAAGTTGTTGTTTTATTTACATGTTCAGTAGGTAGACAAATTCCAATTGTAAATCAGCTGTTTTGAAGTTTAAAAAAAATGCATAACATGTTTATTATGTTGAATGGATGTTGATGTTGTTGTTGTAATGTATGTTATGTATGGGTGAGTGTGTTCTCTAGCTCATTAAGATTCTTGAAGAGAAAGAGAGTAAAAAATGTTTACTTTAATAAATCTTATTGTTACTATTAAGAGGAAATGGAAATTGTAAAATATATAATTTTGAAAGATGTTTATAATAGAGGGAGTGAGAACGAAAAAAATATTAACACACGTTTTCATTAAAACTTGTAAATGAAGCATTCTCTGGTATTTTTTGATCAAGTTATCTTTGTAGTGTCAAACAAATGACCATAAACTTTATCCGGTTAAAAGAAAAGTATGCGTATTAAACTTAGTAAATATTTTCAATAAAATCCAACTTGGTCCTACGAAAAATTGACCAAGCTTTCAAAGTACTGCCGTTAAAATGTTTCCATTGTTATTAAACAGTAGCGATAGAAATTGTACGTTGATAGAAAACCTGATTGAGGTAGAAAGGATGGTCCACATGAAGTTTTTAAAGCTCAAAAAATAGAAAGCATTTTCACACCCCGATAGGTAAACAGCACGTTTATCTCAGTGCTTGGACTATTTGGTACGAAAAGTTGAAGTTATGCTTTAAACACAAGTCTCAAAAAGGTTCCTGATAGGAACGCTGATAAAAATTTAGAGGCCAAAAACAGAGCATGAAAATTTAACCCAAATTTTCTAAAAAATAATGGACGACGAGACATATGTTTTGGCAGATTTTTCGCAACTTCCTGATCAAAAATTTTATGGTGCTGGTACTCGAGGGAATGTTGAACAAAAGTTTAGTACCCAAAAGCATTCAAAATTTCCCAACAAGTTCTTGTTATGTTATGCAGTTGCGTAAAAAGAGGCCAAGCTTTTGTTACAACGGACTGCAAAAATAACGAAATGTTCATCAAGGAACAATGGCTGCTTCCATTTACAAGACTTCGAAATGAACCCATATATTTTTTGATGGACTTGATATCCTGTCAATATAGTAGACAAGCTCATGAGTGGTACATGGGTATTGCTCGGAGCTAAGGCCAGATATAGGGCTCTTATTGAAAGGATATTGTATTGCAAAAAAAGTTGTGCAAAGGTGTAATTGACTTTAAACAGAGATGGACTATCTGTTCGGGCAAAGTGACAGAGAGCTGTATAAAAACGTTAATGGAAAGGTTCCCGAATAAGGTTTAAAATTTCATTACATTAAAAAAATATTTTTGTAAATTGTAATAATAATTTCAGTCAAATAAAGAAATTTAAGCCTCGCAAATGCATGTCAAGAATTATCCGATTTCATTCTTAAAGAAGATTGGTTCCCAGATTTTAATGATTAGGAGTTTTATTCAAAAAAGAATGCGAAATATTATTAAACATTAAATATTGTTTGTTTATTTATTAATATTTTCTTTTTATTTTTATTTTATTTTTTTAATTTTCTTTCGATTACATTTTTTTAATTTCTCTTTTTTCCACAAAAATCAATATTTATTTATTTTATTAAATAATTGTAATTAATATTCTTTGCTTTAACTTCCTCATTATAAATTACCTAAAAAGCATAAAATATAATGATGAAAATCCATTAATTTCTTCTTTAATATTTTTTTAGTACAAGTTTGTCAAAAAATTAATAATAATAAAAAACAACAACATCAAGCGAAGAAGACTTTACCCATTAACACACAAAACTTGTAACCAGAAAAAAACACACATTTTTATATTAAAAATAAAATGTGTTAGTAAACGTCACACAGTGGTCCTCAAACGCTTTCTCATACCCTCTACCACCACATGTTGTGTAGATGGTATATTAACTTTATCATTCCGTGTTTTGCACAAAAATTCTTTTGAATTTTGCCCAGAACTTAGACAATATTTTACAATTTTTTTTGGATCAGAATAGAGCCCACAATTTTACTTTGGTCTAAATATCTCTTAAACTATAAGAGTTATCCCACACATCTATGTAAACTATTTGTTTTATCAAATCATAAGTAAAATTTTTCGCTACTTTTTTTAAATTGTTTTGGCGATCCACTTCCCGACCCTTAGGACCCACTAGAAACCTGTTCTTTTTAAAATCAATTGAAAAACACCTCAAGAAATTCCGTGTGAAATTTCGTAAAAAAATATTTAATAGTTCCAAAGTAGCAAAATTATTTCCAATAAAAGACAAGTAAGAATGCAACATTCGGCTACGGCGATTTTCAATACCCTCTACCACGAAGGTGTGTGAAGTAAATACATAAAAGTTTTTTCTTAAATATAACATGGAACACTTAATAAATCATAAATTTAGTTATATTTTTGACTATAACTCTTTTCTACTGAACCGATTTTCATAGTTTTTGGAATGGTAATGAAGCGTATATAACTAAAAAATATGGCTAAATTTCATTCTCATTTGTCGATTTATAATTTTATACAATTTGACGGAAATTTTAGCTTAACCTTAGAGGATGCCTCAGATATCGGTCTATATCTTTTAATATACTGAACCTTTCTTCACGGGACTATTATTGAGGATGTGAGCGAGCCAAAAACAGACAGACGGACATAGCTAAATCGACTTTTATTTAATGCAAGAAAATATACGCATTATGAGGTCTTAGATTTTTCCTTCTTAGCGTTATACGCGCAATGACAAAGTTTATATACCTCTTGTGATGGTGAGTATAAAAATCGATTTGGGACCACTGTATGTCATACACATGAGGAAAACAAAAACAACAACATCAAATTGCCAAAAAAAACATTGTATTTGTTGTAAGAAAAAACCACTTGTACCAAGAGTTTTTTTTGGTATAAAACAAAAACAACAAACCGTTAAATTATTAAGAATTATTTTTATAAAGAAAGAAATGTTTCTTTCTTCTGAGTTTGTGTTTTTTGTTAAAAAAAATAACAACAAATTTATTTAAAAAACAAAACACAACAAGAAAAAAATATATTAAATTTATTTTAATTTGGGGGATTTTTAACAGGTTAAATGAGTGAGAGTGAGAGAGAGAGTGGCGGAACAAGAGTCAGAGAAATTTTCTAACATATTTTCTTTTTAACCACTAATATTTAAATGAGAGAGAGAGAGTGGTTTATTAAAAAATGCCATGAGATTGGGAGAGGGCAATTTTCTTATCACAACAGAGAGCGAGTATGTTTGTTGTTTTGTGTACATTAAAAGATAACAGAAAAACTGCATATAAATTGTTATTGTTTTTACTATTTTTTTTTTTTTTTTTGGAGGGGGATTAAACAAAAGAGAGTTAAATTTGGGAAATAAAATAAAAAAGAAGAGTTTTTTTTCAATGAAATGAAATAAATGAAAAAGCTAATTAAAAAAATAAATAATTTTTAAATTATTTAGGAATGAGATTAAAAGTGTTATTGCTGTTGTTGTTTTATTATTGTTTACCTTTTACAATAAGAAACAAACAAACAAAACATTTTCTTATGCTCTAGGAAAAAGAGTATAATGAGAAAAATCACAACGTGTAGACGATAATAACAATAACAACAACTAAACTCATCTAAATCCAATAAAATTAAAACTACTGTTTTTTGTTGTTTTGTGTTTTCTTGTTTTTGTTGTTTTCACATATTATTATTATTTACTTTGCTTATGCTTGCTTGTGCTTGCTTTTTGACCAAGCAAATGATTGAGGTACAAACAGTTCATAACGAAACTTTGTAGACAGAAGTATATAACGGCGGTTTTTTTTCTTAACGCGACGGTAATTTTTGAAAAAACAAATAAAATAGAAAATAGAAAAAAACGAATAAAAATGTATAAAAGTTATTTTAAGGAAAACTAAAAAAAATGTTTGTTTATAAAATTTTTAAATAAAAAAAATTGAAAACGTAAGATTTTCTTTAAAATTTAACATTGATTTATTTTGTGAGAGTAATTTAAATTAAAAGAAAATTTAAAGTTTCTAAAATTTCTAATAACAAAAAATAAATATTTCAAAAAATAAAAAAAATATTTTTAAATAATTTTTCATTAAAAAAATTTTTATTTGTTTGTCGTTTCATTCGTTGTACGGTTTTTGACAACTAGAACAACAACATCCTCTTCTAAGAGACAACGTTTTTAGTTCGATTGCGCGTATTTTTTTGCTATTTTAAACGAAAAAACGAAAATTAAGAAAACAACAAAAACATCAATAACCCCAAAAAAGTTTTTCCCAATACTTTTTTATGCAACAACAACAACAACTACAAATAATATCAATAGCTATAGAAAACCATTAAATAGCTCTGCATGTCAATTCTAAAATCTGCCCCAAAATACAAACAATAAAAATAAAAACAAAACGAAAAAGAAAATAACCAAAAAACGTGTAAAAAGAAAACAATAACAAAACAAACTTTCCATTTATAACAAAAAAAAATCGTTTTTCTCCTTTAAAAACAACAACAGAAAATTTAAAAAAAAAATCAAATAAAATTAAACGTCAAAGAAAAATTTCGATATAAAAAAAAATAATAAAATCCAAAAGAATGTTTCACTAAAAAGAAAGAAAAAAATTGTTGTTTTTTCTTTATGAAAATAATAAAAATTCCAATTAAGTGTCTCTCAATGAAAAAAATCATTTAATTAAATTATAAATAAAAAAGTTTAATTTAAAAATTTAATAAAAATAATTCAAGTGTTTTTAAAAATAAAATAATTAAAAAATATATTAAGTGCTTTCTATTATTTCAAAAAAAAATCCTGGATTATTGCTAAAAATACTGTAGAATATTTCTTCAAAAAAAGGTGAGTTAAAATTCCTCCATAAAAATGTGTATTTAATTTTAAGCTCATCGAAAAATGTTAGTTGAAGTGAAATAACACTCAAAGAAAATAGAACAGAAATATTTGAAAAAGTTATTGTAATTTATATAACCGTTATATGGAAAGAGTGATAACTAATGACGATCGCTTAAAAGTATCTACTTTGTCGATCAAAGTGATAGTGAGAAACGCTGGTGTATTTATTGAATAGCCTAGCGATTGTGCACGTTCTGCTATTATGAAGTTGAATGATCTTTAGTACGCGTAAATGTGAGAAAGGAATTTTTGGTTCGATTAGTTAAAATTTGTATTTTATGCAAAACTAATTGCAAGGAGTGAGATCGAAAACACAAAAAAAAGACTTTTCACCCAAGTATTATTTTCATTTCAATTATTTTTTATATCAAAGAAATTTATTAATTTTTAATCTGATTAAAATTAGTAACCAGAAAAAATGTGTATTAAAATTATTATTACTTTTCAATAAAAATACCCAACTTGGTCCTACAAAAATTTGGCCAAACACTCAAAAGTCTGCCATCAAACTGTTGCCAATATTATTAAACAGAACCGCGAGAACTTGTCGTTAATTGAAATCCTAGTCCAGGTAGAAACCATAGTCCACATGATTTTCTAAAACCAAAAATAAAAGCGTTTCAAAAGAAGCTCTCAACACATTCGGTAGGAATGCAGCATGATTAGCTCAAAAGTTAAATATTCTTGCTGTATAGTAGATGACAAAATATATGTTCTTTCAGATATGTCGCAATTTGTTGGTCAAACAATTTATATTGCTGATGGTTGAGAAAAAGTTGATGAAGAGTTTAAGATCCAAACGCAGTCAAAATGTCTCAAAAAGTCCAATCCTTTCTTACTACCGGATTTATAAATACCAAAATCATGTTTATTAATATGTTTACAAAAAACTGCTGCCATTCAAAAGATTTCAGAATGGGCCCACTTATTTTTGGCCTAATTTGGCATTCTTCCACTGAGGTAAAGTAGCTCTTGAGTGGTGCAAGAACAATAATGTGGTATTTATAACAGGAGAGATAAATCCTTCGAATGGCCAGTGGAGAGATATTGGGTTCTTGTTAAAAGAGAATTAAGGAGCATAAAAAGGTGTCCAAAAGTGTAGTACATTAGTGTAGTAAAAGCACTATAGAACTGTTAAAGGAAGGGTTTTCAAAAAAGGATTAAAATTTCATTATCAGTTGTTTAAAATCCTTAAATGCTATAATGCGATAATACCCATAAATAACTTTGGTGAAGGTTCTCATATTTAAGTCCTATATTTTGTGAAAGTGAAATTACACTTAAAGAAAAGAAAATTATAGTGTTTTTTATAAACGTTATGTAGAATTCAGTTATTCCAATAATGATCGTTCTAAGAGGATCTTTTATGGTCGAACAAAGTCTTTGTAAAATCACTGGATTTACATCAGCAATTTTACGCGTTCCTTTATCTACCATTAAACAGGAGTCTGATCCTGAGAATGAATTGATGTGAGCAAATTACTTTTGATTCGACAAGTGATCAGTTAAAATATGCATTTAATAAAAAATCGGAAATGGATATTGTAAGTGAAAACATGGAGAAAAGTGAAATCAAGAGAACATCAGCGCGAGGGATAACAATAAAGTCACACAAAGCAAAGAAGTGTGGGTGCACTCATCTGCATTATATCGTGGGTGTGCTCCTCGGCATAAATGTCCATGGATACAATAAGCGAAAATTCTTCACAGAGAAGAGTAATTACAATGTCAAGATTTGGATTACATGAATCATATAGATCTATTAAAGCAACAGGATTTCCATCCAAAATGAAAGCAAAATTTGAATGATTGGTATTCAATGTTTGGTTTGAGGACTTAAAAATCAAAGTTATAAAAATTAACAGCATTGTGCTATATATATAGTCATGTATGCTGATAGCTGTATTGAGAACAAATGGTGATGCAGAAGCAGATGTGGAAAGGAGGATCAATAAAGCAAAATCGATTCACAGACAACCGCAATCCATATGGAAAAGCTCACAAATACTCAAACGAACTTAGCTTACAGAATTTAACACATGCGTTGTGTGGAATTTTCAATGCTCAAGAAGTAACGGCTAAATATGAAACATCTGATGGTGTCCAATACTCTCAAGATCTTAAACACTGCAATCTCACATAGGAAGATGTAGAAAACGTAATAAAATGAAGCTCCCAAGATGGGAGCGTTTGGTAGTACCCCCTTTGATGCTATTTGTTTTTTATATGTGGGATCTTTGCGATCTTAATTGACTTTAAAATGTGTGAAATATCCTGGAGACTTGTTCTATTTCTGACTCTAATGTGTTTTCCGATCGTTTTATGAAAATTTGTTTTCCTTAATTTTACAATCAATTAAATTGTGTAAAATATGGCAGAAGTGAATTCCACTAGAAGGTAATGGAACAAGTAATCAAAAAGAAATTGTGATAAACGAGTGATATACTATTTAAATGGATTGATATGATGATAGTTTTGGAGCCAATTGTTATAGATGATGAAAAGTAAGTCAAATTCAAGAATAATTATTGAAATGGACAATGATCCATGGGCCAACGAAACCACTAAAGACCTTCGAAACCATATAATTGGATTAATGTTATATGCGGCCCTTTTAAATGATTTAAAAAGAGGAAAAATTGGATCGAAATCGATCATTTGATTAGACTTGGATTTTTGTTGACGAAAACAGATGACTATTTGTTTATAGGACTTCAATACTCTATATCCAATAAACCTATTAAACTAATTATAGGGTTATACGAGAACTCGCATTTTTTACTTGAAAAAATAAGTATCTGTAATTTTCGCTTTGATTTGTTAATAAATGAGATCATTTTAATGAATAACTTTTCAAAACTGATTATGCTGATTATGAAATCTTTAACCAGTTTAATAGCTGCCAAGACGTTAAGCTCGTTTGTTCGGAACCTACACTGGAAGACAGGAAAAAGTTTCAAAAGTGTTGCTACAAGTTTTGGAATGCTTCGAAATATATAGTGGAGACTTTCAGCTGATAATGATATAAGAGATTTTTTCTTTTATCTTATTGTAATTCATAAGAGAAAGACCATTGGAAAGGTTATTGTTGAATGAAATTGGAGAGTAAAAGCATTTTAAGAAGGATATCAAATGTAGTTTTATAAACTTTGAAACCCTTGGATATATGACTAGAAAAATGTCGGATCTATTAATGATGAATCTATTCAATACTATTTTATTGGAAAGATAATTGCTTTTGACAGTCAATTGCCGATAGCTGTCTTAAGTCGAATCTGGAGGAATGAACTTGTATGCCAATTATGCGTTGTGTGACAACATAATTCGCCAATAGCACTAATAGATTGGATTCTTAAAGGCTCTCAGCTAAGATGGATTTTATATTACGGAAATGAAAAATGAGTTGCTTAACATTGTGAGGTGTTAGTAGGAACAGTGTTCTGGCGTTAAGAGCTCAACCTGTCTAACATAAAGTAAAGGAATAATTTAATTGAGTGGTGCTCACTACATTTGTCTTTGTGATGTAACGATGAGAGAACAGCAGTTGCTTATAATGTACTTGTGAAGTTATCAGAATTTATAGTTTAATCTTACGATCCAGGAAATAAATATTTTAAGCACCTCTGACTTAAGTTCGATTAAATTATATGTTCTACATCCAAATATGATGCGATTTAGCTACATCCACCTGTCTGTCCCTCGACTCTTGATGTCATATTCATATTCATGCTATTGTCGGCCTCAGAAAATGTTTTGAAATCAGCTGTAGACTGATATCGAAAAAGCAGATACTGGTGTGTTATATTACCTATAGTGTGTTTTTTCACAGTGGCTATTCTCCTGAAAATACCCAAAATTTACAGCACTTTGACTGTTGTATATCTTATCTATCGCATTAGAAAAGCCCTAAATCAGAACAAAAAATGCTTGACTCAAAGTTTTTTTCTATAATCTGACATTGGCCTTGACCAATTAATTATTCACTTTTTTTATTTGTTCATACTAAGAATGCCTTGCGTGCAAGGCTATCACGGAACCAATACTAAGAACAATAATAATAATAAAGCATTAAAGTGAATACATATTTTAGTACATGTACTTTGCACAAGTTTGAACTTTTAGTACATGAGGTTATTTTATTTTATTTTATTTTATTTATTGAAATTTAATACGTTTTCTAATTTAATATTCTCACTTACAACAAATTAGATGAGACCGGATTTTGATTAACTTAAATCATCTTTATATAGTTTCTTTTCATACTCATACGCTTATTATATTCTTATCAATTTTGTTTAAATATTTATTGTATGAGTGCATGTGAGCGTGTGTGTGTGTAAGTGCATGTTTATTTAATTTAACTGTATTTGTATTTATTTATTTATTCATTTAATATTCAACAACGAGACGAATAAAAATAAAAAGATTTTTCATGACAAAAAATATAAATAAAATAAATAAAATTCACGTCACACGCTCTTTTATACACTGTTGCCAGATTTGACCAGATTTGACCAGATTTATCATTTGTCATTTTTGGCGATTTGATGAGCCCAAAATAACTTTCTAACGACGCCCCAAATTTATGCATTTTTTATAAAAATCATCAGCATGATTTGGACTAAATGTCATGTTTCGTCCGTTTTAATTATCTAAATTACACAAAAATTACCCAGATATTTTGATATAATTATATGGACCTTGGTCAATAAAATCGTTTTAGTAACACATTAATTACAATGTTAAATAGTTAGGTTAGGTTGCTACGGTAGTTCGAAAAGCTCATGAACTCCTTAGAAGAGTCGCAATGACCCCAATTTGACATGATTAAACAACACGCTAGATAATAGGTGTCTAATTTATGTCTGTCACTAGGTGAAAGTACTAGATACTGTCTCTGTAAGGTATCTAATTAGGTCATTTAGTTCGGCCTGTGATCATTTAAAAAAAGAGTGTAGTATGTAGTTGTCCAGGAATCTATTCTCTTTGATTGCCAATGCCGGGAATTCATAAAGGAGGTGAAAAACATTTTCCTCTATCTTCAAATTATCAAGTCTACTTGCATGCCCTCCACACCGTCACCCATGATGACTGAAATTAACCCAGATACATCCCTGCGATTCTGGAGTTGTCTTGAGCAAGATACTTCCCTTTGGCCACTCTGCATGTTCAGACCATATATTTCCGGCCCTTTTGAGAAAGTATTTGAAAATACTGCTCCTAACAGGACTAAGTGGAATTATAACTGTTGGAATTATTGTTACAATCGTTAGAATTATATCTTTTTTGGAATAAGAACTTTATTTATATATGTTGACGATTTTTCACTTCAAATTAAACGATTTTTGTCCAAATTTATCTGGCAACTATGAATGTGTATTTTGTTTTTCCTTTTTGATTCTCTCTCTCTCGAATATGAAATGTTTACTATCTCTTACCCTCACCTCTCAACCATATAGAAAGTTCTCTCCCTGTCACTCTCTTGTTTCGTCTAGTGTTTTTCTTTTAGTGACAGGTTGCCTTCTTATCACAAAAGATTATGAGGCGATAGATACGTTGTTGTTGTTCCTTTCTAAAGTGTTTTTGTTTTTACACGAAATTCTTGTTATTATAGTTGATTTACATTTGAAAAGACAGTGAGATACACGGAGAGCGGGCGGCCGTCTGAAGACCTAAGAAATGTTTTTATTATTCTTATCATTTTATTGTTTAAGTTTTTTTTTTTAGTTTATTTGTTTATATAAGACAATTGACCGACCTCAGTTTATATTTCTAATGGTTACTATAATTCTTGATTCAACGGTCATAAAACTGTTTATTATTTCTAAAGAATCATTATCATTTTTCTCTTTAGTATAAAACAGGTTACCGGCCTAAACTCTAGAAAATTCTTAATTTCTTTGAGAATTAAATTTGAAGATGTTCTTTGGAAACCCTTAGACTTTTCCCCTGGAAAGTGTAGGTTTGCTTAAATTAAAATAGTTCAGAGTACTCTTGAAGTAATTCCATTTGTACTACACTCCTTATGAGGTTACATCAACATGGTGAGAGAACAGTAATGTAAACATCATAGCGAATGTGCTCTCTTTGACACTTTACAATAATTGCAAAGAAGATATTTAGCATAAACAGAGTTGTTTTATTTACCTTCTCATAACATATACTTAAGAAAAGTTCGAAAGACCCATTGAACATATTATCCAAAAAACGATATGGAACACCACCACAACACAGAAAATCTTATCTATTAGATTTGAACGCATCCGAAGGAGTGAGATGGTTGTAGCTAAATGTTAATATGTTCTAGATATACGAAAAACTTTGAGTTGGACCCTTTGAGTTGCTTAAGAGAGCCTCCTTCTTAACTGTTTTATTAATCAATCATGAATGTTTCCCGAGTACGTAAGAGTCATCTTAGAGTTTTGGCATCACACATCTGAGATCTAAAGCTTCAAAACCAAAGAGAATATTCTTAAGTTAAAACAGTTCCTGAGAGGTAAAAATTGACTGCGTCCATGTCTAACTCCCTTTTTCTTACCGATATTAGAATGATGAGATTTATACGGACTTAGAATTGGAATTAGGTGGTTTTTAGCATCACAAATTGAAGATGTAAAGTTCTAAAAGCAATAAGAAGATCGTTTGTTTAAAAGAGTTTCTTGAAGAGTATATATATCTAAGAGAGATCGTGACCAAGTCCAACTTCCTCTTTTTCACCGATTTGGTATCTTGTTTATATCGATGCTTCATTAGATCTAATCTCTTAAAGAAAGACCGCGAAATTATAAAATCACCATCGCCTGCAGAAAAAGAAGGAATGCATATGTTAAATACTATGAAATGATCATGAAGACATCATTTAGCCTAAACCCTACTCTACCATCAATATTAGGATCTTGTTCAGTTCGAAAATTAGTTCTTGTAAGCATTTTTACGGATATATCTTTACACTGGATTAGGTCCTCAGGTATTCGGGATATAAATGTAATCCGAAGATGTCTATACAGGATATAGTATGTATAGTCTAACTTTTTTTCATCCCCTGATACGAGGAAATCTCAATAAACTAGTGGCCAAATAGACACATCTTTTCAAAATATTCGTCATATCAAAAATAGGCAAAAATCAATCTCTGGATGAATGCGACTGAAATTAAAAAGGTATTCGGATTGGGATGGTTACCAGGGAGATTACATCAACTTTAACTTACTTTCATTGCACCATAGACACGATCACGTCGATCGTTGACATGCGGTTATTGCAAAATATTGGAGTAACAATAAAAACTTATCAGTTTATGCGCGTGATTTGATACGTCCAATTACTTGCTAAGACCTACGAGATTCGGCATCTTTTATACGATCAATTCACAGACATTTGACCAATTTTTCAAAACGATTCCAAATCTTATCTTAGTACTGTTATATAAATGATCTTGTGGTTAAACATGTTTTTACAAGATTCCTCTGATGTCCTTTTATGTTTATGGAACAGATGGAAAATACTTTGAAAACTTGGCGATTTTGAAATATGTTAAGAGACTTGAAGTCTTTCGGAATATATTAGGAACCTACAAAGATGGTCCTTCTTCCCATGACTTACTAGATACAACTGCGTTTTTGCTTAAGCAGTTCAGAAACATTTCGATATTGTATTGTTATTCTCAGAATGAAATTGCCCTTATTAGAACATGGTTGAGATGGGAAGGATGTTTACTCTCCCTTTTGGAGGTTTTAATAAACGGAAAAAGAACAAAATTTTAGTTTCTTTTGAACTGTGGTCCTTGAAAGTACTGCAATTAGAGAAAAAGAGTATTTCTAATGTCATTGAAAAAAGAACACCAAATGGAGTGTATACCTGGTGACATCTTTGGAAACTGGAATGTACGTATGTGTGTAATGCTATGAAGCGATTAAATTAATAAAATATGCAAGTGAAAGCGCAATATCTCATTCGCAAAGAAGTTCCCTTGTCCAGTTTTCATCTACAATGAATTTTTTTCAGTTTGCAAAAACAAACTTGTACAAAACACATCAAACTCTCTTGAGCAATTAAAAAATCCTCTTCTGGCATTTTTTCACTTTCAAAAATAAATAAAATGAAAGTTTCTCATAAAAATTAAGTTCTTAAAGTGTGTCAATTAAAACATCTGTTTAGTTTAGTTTAGTTTTAATTTTTCGGAAAACATTTGACAATTAAACTTTTCTATAGAATGTCAACAAAACCATAACATTTTGAATAGATGACGACTATGACGACCGACAACCGACGACGACCCTGTTTTGTGAACCAATTTTATTTATTTTTATTTAGGTTCTTCTGTCCGCATGTTAAAGGCATTAACTCATTAGTTGGATGAAGCTCCCCTTGGAATTTGTAATGAGCAAAATGTTCTTTAAAAACTTGTGTTTGGTTTTTTGTAAATTTATTTTACACTAATGAACTAAATGTCATAAAATTAACAACAAAAAAGTCATAAAAATTAAATTAAAAAATTCAAAAAAAAAGAGCAAAATTTATTAAATGTTGTTGCAGCGCATAAATAGATTGTACAACAAAAAAAAAAAATAATAATAATTAACAATTCATTTTACAACTAAAATGTCAAAAGTAATACAAATTCAATTTTTATTACAATTTTTAATGTCATTTTTTCCATTGTGACTTTTATTACATAATCGCTATTGTTACATCTTTCGTTATCTTCTTTAATCTTTAAAAGATGAAGAAGAAAAAACTTGTCAATTTGTTAATTAAATGCGATTTTTTCTTTTGCGAAACCAATTTGCAACACTTGAATAATCATGTTTGTGAATAAATTAAGAAATTTTACTTTTAAAATTTCGAATCGTAGCATTTTTATGGGGAGACACACACAGAGTTTTGGAATTACTTTAATTACTTATTGACTTACTGACCAATTCGCTTTATTTGCATCTTAAATTATTATCAGATTGTTAATGAAAATATCTAATTTATGTTAAAAAATTGAAAATCTTTACCGATTTAATTGGAGGAGGAGAAAACACATGATCATAAATTCTTGAGGATCAATAACTGATCGATAATTGTATTAGAAGAAATGTACTGAAGAAAATATTTACATTCGGGCTTGTGAAACAATGAGGCGAATGAAGTAATTATAGTGATATATTGAAGCCACTAATCAAGCAAGATCTCTTAAGGGATTTATATTCAAGTTCAATCGGGATTTTCACCTCTTATGATCATTGAGAGGTGTGCAAATCGTTCATGAATATGCCCCTAGACCTCTGGTTATTTGCGTCTATACACCTGACGAGAGACGTCAGTAGAGAATAAATCTGTTTTAAGGTCTTGAGTTAATGAGATCTATAACACTCTTCGTATTCTTAAGTTAAGAAATCCAAAAACCCTTAATGTATTCATAGAATTGTTTTTAACAGATCTAGATACTCTACGACAAATTCAATTACACTTTTAAAAACTCCTTAGATTCGATTTTGTAGAGTTGGAACAAAATCAGATTTCGAAGAACCAGAACCCTTCCGCAAAGTGAATCAGATCTTGGATTGTCGTGCAAAAATTCATTGAATCATATTTTTATTCACTGATGAACTTTGGAGATACAAAAATCCTTTGATTGACTAAAGATTATGGAAATCCAGAAATACCACGATAAACTGGATCACACTTTGGTTGTGTATGTACAACAAGCAATAACTATTTAGCAAATAGAGGAAGATTCTGGAGAGGAAAAAATCTTTCCATAAATAAAATCAAACTCAATAAACTGAATCAGACTTTGATTTAACAGTCCCTCTATACATCAAATGAAGTTTTGAATTGGATTGTGAAACTGAAAAACTTCTATAACTGAATTTCAAGATCAGAATATGATGCCATAAACTGGATTGGCATTTCCAAAATTTCCAATGGTGAGTCAGAAATCTTTTGAAAAATCAATTCAGGTTTCACTTATTCCGAAGCCCTTCAACATTCCGAATCACGCCATAATTTAAAACTTCTCCATAAACCGATTTAAATCTTAAATTGAATATCATTCGCCTCATTTAAAATTGGAATAATTTGTCATACAGAATAATAATTTCTAGTGACAGAAAACCTTCTATGACTGAATTCTTAAGGCGAACAAGAACTTGGAATTAGAAGTCTTACAAGGTGTCTATGCCTTTACTCCACATTATACTGAAAATTAAATATAGAATCCAGGTATAATTCTAAAACTACGTAGAAGTTGTGGTATAGAAAAAGTGGAGTATGATGGACACTCTTTGTACCATTGCTGCTCACTTTGTCTACTTGGAAAACCCAATGTGTATGAGTTAACTGAACTTTGGAATAACATACACTTTGCCTTAGATTCGGGTGGTTTGAATCAGGCCGGAATTAGGATCTTTACCAACACGGCAGTATATAAATCATACTATATACGCAAATTTAAGGGACAAGGTGATAAGGTATCACGTAATTATGCTTGAATTAGGATCTCTTCGAAAAAAAATATTAATTTCACTCCTAAGGATCCATACTTCTCCTAATCCTTAGGAGTTAAATAAATTCAATTCAAGAGCTTTTTCATCTCCCCATGAATGAGCTGAAATTCTCCTTCCTAAAATTGGAAGGAGAATAGGGTGTCTCTAAGTACACATAAGGAGGATATGGGAAGGAGAATGGGGTGTCTCTAAGTGCAATTATGGAGGATAAATACGATAATTTTAAGAGGAAACCATTCCTCATCCTTCTCAAAATTGGAAGGAGAATAGGGTGTCTCTAAGTACACATAAGGAGGATATGGGAAGGAGAATGGGGGGTTTCTAAGTGCAATTAAGGAGGATAAATACGATAATTTTAAGAGGAAACCATTTCAAAGTAAAACGAAAAATGGAAATGAAATATCAGAATGAAAAATTTATAAGGGATTTGTTCGAAGAGAGGAATTATTGCTTATAAAGAAACCCAAAAATATTATAAAGGAAATTGAGTTCATTAGAACAGAGAAACGGAATACAGATGTTGAATTTTGTTGCCTTAAAATTGAAATTTAATTAGGTCGACAAGGTGGATGCTCGAAGTTATTCGCCTTCACTTCAAATGAACCAAGAATAAGTTAAAGCTTCTGAATGCTTCAATGTGATACGATTTTTACTTTAGATCCTCTATAAAAAAATAAATGATCAAGCTCTAATAGTTCCTGTAGAGTTAACTGACCTTAAATGAAGTCCTAACATCATGATCAAGGACAATTTTTTTAACGATCAAATATGATTTTGAAATGGAGAATTGTCTTAATATAATTTCGGAAGTTTTGAATTCGAAACTTAAAATTAAGTTCAATTTATTCAACTGAACTTGTTTTCAGTTTTCTCACCACTCGTGTTGATATATTTTTGAGAGTTAAATGTAGCTACACTTTCTCAGTTAGAGTGACTAAAAGTGACTGGATGTTTGCCTATCTGGAACCTTAAGAAAAGGTCAACTTTTATATGAATTCGGATAAGATCTCTGAGATATTTGTTGCAGTCGTCATGAGACTAAAATCGATGGAGAAAAGAATTTGAGATTCCGGTTTAAGTAATGATCGTGGTATCGTATATGAACCACTTTGAGATAGCTTTGTCTTTTCGGAGAAAATCCTCTCTTTAGAATCGATAAGTCTAGTTCACTGGATTTGCTTTCAGAACTGTCAAGGTTTGGTTTTTGCCTCAACGACTTCTTCGTATAGGGATCATTCCCTAGAAGCAGCTGTGGAATAAGAAGTAAAGAGATATGAAAGGATTTTCAATTACTATTAATAGAATCAATTAAATTATTTCTATAAAATGCAACAAAAGATTTATTTTTATACAACGAAATTACTCTCAATAAAAAAGAAAAACATATATTTTATTTTTCAATTGTAAAATTCTACTACGTCTTTCTGATTACTATTTTTTTTATTTATAAAACACCTACAAAATTCTCATAAACACTATCAATGTCTGCAGTATCTGTCATAAAACTGAAATATATTATTCACTGTTTTACATTTATTTAATTCAATTTACTATCTTCTTCCCATAAAAACCCTCCCCACCCCCGTATTAATTTATAGCAGATATATTTAAATAATAAAGAAGCAGATTACACTCTCAACTTAACTGACGTTATTTTTTTTTTTTTTCAACATTTTTATATCCTCCCCCTACACAAATGGTGAAGAGGATATATTAATTTTGTCATTGCATGTGTAACACTAAGAAGGAATTATCTTGGACTCTATTTTTAAGTATATATATTCTTGTATCAAATGAAAATCTGAGTCGATTTAACTATGTACGTCTTTCTGTGTATACACTCTCTAATTGACAATAATGGGCACAGCTAATTAAAGATGGCCTGAGAAGTTTCATATTTAAAACCAGCAAAATCGGTTCATTATCTCAGATAACCTCTAAATTCAAGAGAATTACTTTTGTGAAATAATTTTGTCATAATATTAAATCATATGTACTGCATTACCATTCTAAATAATCATCAAAATCGCTTCAGAAGAAAAAAAGTTATAGCCAAGAATATAACTTAATTAGGACTCATAGAATGTCCCTGTGTTATATTTAAGATAAAACTTTTTAAATAAACATTTGTGATTGTATGTATGAGAAACATAATGTATTTACTTCACACACACATTTCTGGTGGAGGGTATTGAAAATTCATCGAGGCCGAATATAACATTCTCACTTGTTTATTTTATTTATTTTTTATACAACTGAAACGAAAAAAATATATTTACGCAAATAACTGCTAAAACTGGTGAATAATGTAGAAAATGGGAAAAAATGCTAAAAATAAATATTTTGACTAAAGTACTAAATTGTATTTTAAGCTAAATAAATCCAACAATCTTAAAGCAGCTAAAATTGTTATTATTTTTTTTTGGCAAATAAATGCAAATTTTTTGTTGCAATGAAAAAGAGTTTTGTAATCCACTTGGCAGTTTTTTTGCGATGTTACACAAAACTATTGTAATGGAGACAATGAAGTATTAAATAAATATTTCAAAAATCTTGAAATTTAACCAAAAATGTATTAAATATTCTATGGAAATAGTTAAATATGCTTTAAAAGCTTTTAAATGGTAAAATATGCATTTTGAATGGGAATGAACTTAAATGGTGGATAAATATTTAGTGAATGTTTAAATGGTTTCGAAAATGTTAAATTAAACTTAAAAAGGGTTTAAATTTCATGCAGAAATAAGAAAATATGCTTCAAAAGCTTTTATATGCAAAAATAAGCTTTTAGTGATAAAGTTGTTCATTGACAGAAAACCGGCGGTAAAAAGAAATGGTCCATATAATGTTTTTAAAACCAATGAAATAGAAAGCATTTTCATAAGCGTTCTAAAGGGAGGGAACAAAGCCCGGTTAGGTCAGTACTCAGATTATTTGGTGGCCAAAAACTGGACACATAAATTGAAGTCAAGTTCTCTAAAACGATGTTTTTGCTGCAGAATAGTTAACGAAACGCATGTTCTGGCAGATTTTTCGAAACTTTCTGGTCGAAAATTGTATGTTGCTGATGCTCGAATGATGAGGAAAAGTTTGGGCCCTAAAAGCAAATAAAATTTGCCAAAAATGTTCTTAGTATGGCTGGCAATATGCAATTTCGGACAATGAAGTCAATCATTTGTTATAACGGGCTCTTTAAATATCGAAATTTATTTAAAGAAATTTTTACAGAAGAACATTTCTTCCATTCATGAGATTTCAAAATGTGTCCACTTATTTTTGGCCTGACACGGCAGCCTATCACTATAGTAAATAAGCCCTTGAGTGGTACAAGAACTATATTAAACAATAAATCCCTTAACTGTGGGGAGTTAAGGCTAGTGGGGAAGTTTAGGGCACTGTTGCCAGATTTGACGATTTTACAAGCATTTTGACAATTTGACGATTTATGTCCCAAATTTGTCATTTAAAATTTTGATTTTTATATTGTTTATCCAAGATTTTTATATATCCCATCCAACCCAAAACTTGGACTTAATTGAAATTTTCTGCCCGCTTTTAATAAACTCAATTCAATAACAATTATTCAAAGTCCATATATTAATAAATTTTGTATAAAATCAATAAAGTCGTTTCAGTAACCATTAACTTACTCATCGATATCTGCAGATTTTTAAAGATGCAAAGAAAATGCTGCAGCATAATTATTAAAATATAATTTAAGTATAATTTGGGAAAATAACTATAATAATGTGTCAAAGTTTCTTAAATCTTAAAGACTGAGGTAAAAAAAAGACCTCCTGAAATGTACGTTGCCATTTCGTTTCGTCAAAAAGTTTCGGAGAGTATCTTCCATGTTTTTCTAAGGATGCCCAGCTAAGACATTTAAAAGGATTGAAAATCGTATATAAACTTTATTAAATGAAAAAGAGTTTTACTCTTTAAAATTATTTTTGGTTTTGAGTTTTCTGAAAATATTCCGGATCATGTTTGAATCCTATCAAAACTCCTAAAATGTTTGTTTCAATTGTTAAAATTTAAAACTTTTTGGAAATAACAACTGTAATGATAAGTCGTTATTAATGTTGACGATTTCGAAAAGTAAAATTGACGATTTTTAATTTTTTCCTTCCAAAATTGACGATTCATCTGGCAACTATGGTGTAGGTTTTTTATTAAGAGAGAAGCAAAGGTGTTTAAAAGTGTTTTAGATTTTTAACAGAGGTGGGTGTTCGAGTAAAGTGACAGAAAGCACTACAAAAACGAAAATGGAAGGGTTTCCGAGAGATTTCATCTTTCATCATATTCTATTAATGTCTACCAAAATTATAATCATGTTTAAAATTAAACTCTTTTAATCTTAAAATATTTAATTTAAAAGCAAATTTTTTTTAAATGTTTTAAATATTATTTATCTCTTTTAAATTTGCCATTTGGCAACCCTTTTTGAAAATTTATTAATTTCAATTTCCCTTGACTGGATCTCTCACTCTCCGTGTGTAATAAAACTAAAACAATAAAAATATAAGTAAACATAATCATAATAATAATAGTTATAATAAAAACGATTATAATTTCACATGCATGTGAAAGATATTCATTCACTCACTCACTCACACACTCTTTCATCCATTCATTCACTTTATTTTGTCCAAGGGAGTGAAGATAAATAAAAAAACTGAAAAAAAATGTTTTATATAAAATTTATTTCGTAAATTAAATTTGACATCGTGATGTCTGTCTAGGGAAATTGCATTTCAAAAATTAAATTTAAATATGTATTTTTATCTAAACAATTTTATTTATTATGTATGTACATGTATGTGTGAACAGAGGGGGAAAGGAATTAAAACTATAAATGGAGCAAGAAAGGAACTGCTCAATTTCAAAATAATTATTAAATTTTCTACGCGAATTTTTACAGTAAATTCAATCGGATCAATACCGTAATTGATTTTATGGTCCTTCGAGTCTGGTAATAAATTCTCTTCAATTTATTAAACTTTCTCTTCTTCTCTTTATGGTTGGATCAACTAAGCCACTCCACATTTTTTTCTTATATTCAATTTTCTTCATAAACGTTCTTTTGAAAGTGACATATGTTTTGCTTATGGTTTTCCGAGTCCACAAAAAAATTCTCCTAAAAAAGTATTAAACTTGAATAGACTTTATACATACTTTTACGATGATCATCTGGTTAATGAAGCATCTTACTGTTGCATGTATGTGTAATTTGCTAATGGTCCTTCGAACCATTTGTTCGGTTCAGTTCAAACGATTTCACTTCACATTATTGCTGTAATTGTCTCTCACAAAAAGCTGATGTTTGATATTTTGGTTTGTAATGCGAAAAGTTTAAACATTTTTTAGAAACTTAGATAAATTCAGTAAACATAATTTAATTTAACCATTTAGTCATGATGTTGGAAAAGTGCCCTAAGGATATTGATTGCTTTCCTAAAACTAGAGAGACGGACACTTTGATTCAAAAGGACTGCTCCTTTCATAAGTTAAAAAAAGAATCAACTCAATTTCGTAAATACTGTTGAGAAGTGAAAAATATTTCAGTAAATGTCTTTCAAATGAATCGCAATAAATGTGGGTCAGAGGGGCCCAGATCTAGATCATAAAATGTTTTTGAAAAATGCTTTTGATTGGTTTTGTAACATGCGGCACAGTGTATTTATGAATTACGGCATCATATTTGATAGAATATTTTAATTGTTTTATGTTTAATGCCTCCAAGACAGGTCTCTAGTGATCGTTCGACTTGATTTCAAAATTTAATTAAAACGTCCTTATGATCTCTGCAATACAGGGTAGTATTTGGGCGTCATTAATGTTTTCCTTTTACGTTGATTTGACAAGTTACACTTGGAACTATCGGAATGTGTTATATTTAATAAAAGTTGTAAAATGACTCCTTTTGTGGTGTGTGATCATTAGTTTTTATTTGCTAAAAAGCCTTTTAACTCAGTTTTAATTCATGTCGAATCCAATATATTTTCTTTTCTCCGCTCCCTGGCCAACTCAGCTTTGGATAATTACGGAGAAGTTCAACAAAGAAGCACAAAGCGTGCTTAGTTATGGCCGCCAAGAGATGAAATAAAAAATTAGCAAAGTTTCCTACCACTGTATCACACGTAGAGGGCGTTGTTCTAGGCAGCGATAGATACGAAACTGCTTTATCCTAAAACTTAACTAAAAACAGAAAAATCATCTACTGGATTAAATTAAAATGGAAACATTGAAAACATTAACAGCCAGCTTTGTTGGGTCCATACGCTACTTGTAGGAGCAATTGGAAAATATATAAATGACTTGGAAGGGTCCCAATGGATGATCTTTTTGTGTTTGACTGCAATCTTCCAATTCCTCAAAATGTTTCCATGAAAAGAATTCTGGTCAGATAACCTGAGGTTTGTTAAAGACACCGACACTTTAAAACTTCACCTACAAGAGCCTAAAGCATAACCGTAAAAGCTGATCGACTGAAAAACATCTTATTTACACGAATTCCAAATTATAATGACAGATGTTTAATAGTTTAAATATCATATATTTTATTGCAATCACAAACTATTTTTTATGTTATAATTATGTCACAACTACCTGAACCGGTATTTAAATGGCGGATTCAAGTTCCTGATCAGGATTTTCAAAAACTATCCAATTGACTGCTTTTGTAACAGCCATCCTTTCCGTACGATTGCAATGGGAATTCAATTAATAGTAGAAAATGTAATACATAATGTTTATAGAATATCTGGACCGTAGCATAAGATTTAGGGCAGTACCAAAACAATAAAATCGGTTTTCAACTAGAAGAACTCTATTTCTTAGTCGAACAGTGAAAGGGGGATTTCATATCATTCAGGATTTATAGAAAGATGGGTATAGAACATTTTATCCAAATAAATGATTCCGGGGCCTAATAAGTATAGGTTGGATCTATTCTGTAATATGTAAATTTAAACTCTTAACAATTTAAATTTAGAAATATGGCAACACTGTTGTCCATTCTGTTGTATTATTAAATTTTATTTAAAGTTTTTTTTTTAATATTTTTCATTAATATTTCTTTCATTATTCTTTCTTTCTAGGTAAGTCATCCCATTTGGACTAGATTAAGAAGCATTTTTATGTAAGTTCATTAAAAAGAAAAAACCTCTTTTTATATTTTTCTTATGAATGAAAAATTTCTAATGATTTCACTCTTTTAAACAGCTGCTGTCAGTTATTCATAAAAAATATTAAAAATTTCTAGTCTTTTTGGCACATTTTATTTTTCGTAAACGAATCAAAAAAATATATAAAATAAAATGTTGTAAATTATTTTATTTTCGACACTTTTCTTTAAAAATGTTTATAAAACCGAGAGAAAAGAAAAAAAACAATTAAATTTTATTTTATTCATGACAATTTCGATTTATGACTTTTTAGTTCACTTTTCCTGATGGCATTTTAATAAATGTTGCAATTAAAGATGATTTTTCAAACGAAAATAAGAATAAATTTTTATTTTACAAACAAAAAGTAAAAGTAAGCACAATCAATGACTCATTGCATTACCATAGAATGATAATGTAAGCAGAAGTTACTAAGAAAAGTATAATGAAAGCAAGAAGCTATTTAACACTAGATTTTTTAATGGTTTTAATAACCAAAAACAAAAATATGGCATATCTCAAGGCAATCGATGACTCACTGCATTACCTTAAGATGTGAAAGTAAGCACAAGCTATTTAGAGCACCATGAAAGCATTAAGCCGATAGGCATTAGTTTTAGACAAAATTTTGTGATTCTTTCATGATTTTAATTTGAATTTGTTGAGCTTCACAAACCTGTATATGCTAAGGAGTGAGATCAAAAATTCTTAACACACGTAATCAAAGTATTATTTAATTTTCTTTATCAAATCGTCATTCAAATGTCAAACAAATTGTTAATCTGATAAAAATGAGTGGCCAGCAAAAAGTGCGCACTAAAATGAATAAATATTTCCAAGCAAACCCTACATGGTCCTATGAAAAGCTCTGCCGTCAAACTATTCACAATGTTAATTGGAAAGCATTTTCGAAAGAGCTCCCCACATATTCGGTAGGAAAACAGCCCGTTTAGCTCAATTCTCACACTATTTGGTACGAAAACTTAACCCTATTGCAGGTTAAAAAATATGCAAAGCTTAAGACAAGTTTCGAGGCCAAAACAGAGTACAAAAATTGAAGTAAAGTTTTCTAAAAATAATATTTTTTTTGTTGCACAAAGAATGACGAAATATTCTGGCAAATTTTTCTCAACTTACTGGTCGAAAATTTTATGTTGCCGGTGTTTGAGGGATGTTGAAGAAAAGTTAAGGACCCAACAACATTAAAAATTTCCCAAATCGTTTTTGCCATGGCAAACAATATGCAGTTGCGACAGCTCTGCTTTCAATTAAAATATGTATTGCCATCCTGTCACTGTGGTAAACAAGACCTTAAGATTTAAGCCCAGTGGAGAGATATTAGGCTCTAGTTTAAAGAGAATTGAAGAGCACAAAAAAGGTGTCCATGTTAAGAATTTTTCGTTCTCACTCCCTAGAAGAGCACAATAAAAACATTAAGTTAAAAGGAAGTAATTTTGGGCAAAATTATACGATCCTTCAACGATTTCAATTTAAATTTCTTGAGAGCACAAAAAAGGTGTTAAGAATTTTTCGTTCTCACTCCCTAGAAGAGCACAATAAAAACATTAAGTTAAAAGGAAGTAATTTTGGGCAAAATTATACGATCCTTCAACGATTTCAATTTAAATTTCTTTTACTTTACAATCCGTCATTTGCTATTGTCCCCTGAGGGTGTTAAAAGTATACAATCATTTTTGATTCATTACAACATTAATTGCAACACCTCACAGCCATAATTTCGTATTTGAATTATCATTCATTTTAGATTTATGTCTTTATTATTGCCGTACATGTCACAAGTATTTATAAATAATTAACGTTTATTTGAATTTATGATACCCAAAATACTTACTTTTTCACATTTTAATACAAATATGGAATTAACGTTGTTGGTATATAATTATTTATTATTAACCTTAAGGTGATTATTATTATTGTTGTTGTTGTTAAAAATAGTAAAATAAAAGAGAGAAATAACTTAAATTTAGAACTCAATTTAGTTATTTAAGTGTTTATTTATGGTTTTAGTTTTCTTTTATGACAAAAGTTTTTAGATTCTTTTAGTCATAAATGTAATGAATTATTGTTATTATTGTTATTTTTGCTTTTTTCCAGTCTTTTAGTAATAATTTAACTGCAAAATGTAAATATGTTTGAATGTGTTGAAATTGTTATGGGGATTAAAACGAAAAGTTTTTTTGTTTTATTTAATTTAAGTTTTGTTCATAGAAAACACAAATGAGAAACTTTCTTTTGGGATTTATAACAAGACCTCAAGGTCTTCTGGTGACAAATGTTTTAACAAGGAAGTGAAATTAAATTATTAGAGAAAAAATGTTTTATTTTGAAAAGTATTTAAATAACATAATCTTTTTTATGAAAATAAATTTAGTTTATTGTCCTTAGAGGAATCTAAGAATTTTTCTCTGATGCCTTTTGGTCTTTAATTTGTGTCCCCCTTTTAAGTGTCGAATGATCTCTTCAGCGGTTTTTCTGAGAATTATCTGCCGCAATTTTTTACACCTTTTTTGGTCTCTTTAATTTTTTAACAAGATTCCAATATTTCTCCAATTGTCTAAGCCCCAGGCAATTTGGAGGATTTGCCTGTTTTGGGAAATTCTCTAAATTGCATGGATCTTTTCTTTTTCCATAGTGACTGGATGCCAGGTCAGGCCAAAAATAGCATGGAATAGTCTTTATTAAAAGCATTTCTTGATGTAAATGTTGGTATTTATCGAACCCGTTGTAACAAAAGATTGACGCAACTGCTTATTGACTGTCATGTCAAGAACTTTTTTTGAAGTTTTGACTGCTTTTGGGTCCTACACTTTTTTAATATTTCTTCAAAAATCAGAAACATAAATTTTTGACCTGGAATGCATTATGCAGGAAGAATTTGTTTACAAAACTTGACTCCAACTTCAGTGCTCTGTTTTTGCCGCATTATGAGGCTTGTATGTTTTTGAACCTGCATTAGCTTTGCCTTCTCATACCAAATATTTCGTGAATTGAGCTAATCGATCTGATCACCTGTTTTGGGAGCTCTTGAAAATATTTTCGTTTTTTTCACTTTAGAAAAATCATGTGGACCATTCCATCAGACAACGCAGACCTTGGAATGTCGGACCAACTTTTAAATATGTTAAAATTTTTTAATAATTTTTGCTCGCACTTTTGTGTGGTCACTCAGATTTAATCAGATTACAAATAAAAAAGCCAAACGTATGTTAAGAATTTTTCAATCTCAATCTCATTCCTTAGTGTGGCTGAGCACCAAAGAAAGTCGCGGTATTGAAGGCATAAAATATATAATTTAGAATATTGATATAAATCCTAAATTACTGATCTTTTGAAAGATTACAGAAAAATGTTAAGTGATGTCAATATCCTTATCTATCCCTAGTTAGACCCCAGAATCGGAGAGGTCAATGAGCTTATCCTTTTCGATGTTAACCAAAGATCAGCATAGTAAACAAACTTATGCTTCTCGAGGCATCAGTGAATGACATAAACATCAAAACTTTGACTGATTTACAACCTAAAATCAGTAAGGTTTTGAACCTCCTTTTTTGAGGGTTTCACTGCATTACAAGAAAATCCAATTATGACTAATTAAGCGGGGATAATTAATAAATCATACGAAAAAGCGATGTGTCTATATGTTTTTTAAAAAGTCAGAAAGATAAAAAATCGGGTAGGAACACATGTGTCATATATACTAATTTTCCCTATTTGTTCTCTAACTAAGTCAAGTCATATTCATACCATCTTCGTTTCGTAAATTTAGTTATCTTCCTTTATCGGCGTAATCGTCTTGGGTTCAATAATTTGAAGGTTAAATTTCACTTGTAACAAGTTTACTTCTTGTCCTTCATTAGGTTCTTTGCAAAAGGGAGTGATCTGTCTTGAAATATCTTTGTAACTCTACTTTCCTGAAATTATTTTTATCCCTTCAAGTATTATTGTTAACTCACATTTATTAGGTCATTATGAGGAGTCAGCATGTGTCATATTTTCAAATAAGTTACTTCGAGAATTTTATACAACAAATTTCACTCCCACCCTCTCTGGTGAGTATGAAACGTCAGTTAAAACTTTCTTTGAGGTATAAAATAAAGTCCATTCTGCTATATAAGTGATTAACTCTGAGTCTGTTTAAAGCAGTTTATTTTTTACAAGTTTCCATCAAATCATCCAACCGATTGTAAGCGATATTAAACCATAACCGATCTGTTGTATTATTGATCGACTTCAATATTGCACATTGTATAGATCGATCGATCTTTTTACGATCGATATTCTTTGTAGGTTATTTGATCTTCAAGACTTTACCTATTTGTTCCATTAGTTAGTACAGTCAACTGTTTAGGAACAACTTAAATCTTTTTAATTTATAATTGAACGAAGGAATTTGAAACTGGATCATAACTTTGAAATATTTTGGCTTTTTGGATTCGTACTTACAAAAGTGTTACTAAATTGATTAATTTTGTAGGACAAAGAACTTCTACGATCATAACTTTGCAATGCCTTCAGATGAAGAGCAATTTCTCCTCTCATGGAATTTTGGTTTTGGTATTTTGATTTGCTCTGTGGAAGTATATTTGGGATGTTAAAACTTGATGATCACAATCGAACCTTTTGATCATCTTTAGTATTTCTATGCGGAAAGAATTTAATTACATAACTCTGAAGTCATATTTCTCAGGAGGATATAAGAAATGTTTAGGGCTTTTAATGGTGGATTGAGGGAATTTTTAAATATAAATTGAAGTTGACTTTAAAGAATTTCTTTAATCATAACGCCATCTTAAACTTCTAGACATATTTTCGTTGGTGGAAAGTTCAACCTCTAACTGAAGATTTTTGTCTTTTACATTTTAGGTTATAAACTACTCAATCAAGTTAATTGATAACAATTTAAATACCGTTAAGTTCTATCACTAAGTGAAAATCTCAGTTTACACTTAAATGACCTCCTCGTTAAGCGGCGCTAAATGAAACTCCCCTAATTGTTTTGTAATTAACACAGTAGAAACTCTATTATGCGTTCAAAGTCACATAACAATTTTAATTTTCCCCTAGAAAAAAATGCAGATTCAAATATTTGAAAAACCAAAATAAACAAAGAAACAACAATAACAAATTCACTTGTTTATGTAATTTGAAACTTTATTTTATGTCAATTTAGAGTATTTGACTTTTATCTTCCATTTTTTGTCATTGTACATATTTTAGTAACGTTAATGACATTTAAAGTTTCAATTAATTTAAATACTCAAGTAACTATAATAACTTCAACTAGTTTTTTTTAATTTTTTTTTATTTAATCAAGACAATGAATTGGTGAAACGCCCTCTATATAAAAATCGTTTCACTAATAAATAAATTCTTAGTTCCTTTATACTGACACTTATTTGGGGTGTTTCTAGGTTGTCCGAGCAACAATTATTTATTTAAATCATTGGAATTTTTGTTTAATATTTCTTTTCAAAGTCTTGGACAAAATAGAAAATAAATTTAAAGTCTTTTTTATTTTATAATAAAAAATAAAGAAATGCGAAGTGCGAACAAACAATTTAAATTTATATAGAAAACAAAAGCAAACAAACGCTCCCCTCGGGCCAAACAATGTTAACAAATGAGTTGGCCTTCAAAATTTGTATTGCTATTGTTGTTGTAGTTGTTGTTGTCGTTAGTGAAAATAGATATAACAACAGCAACATGACCATACTAACAACAAATATAATATTTGCAAGAACACAAGATATGAGATTTGGTATAAACCGAATTTTGAATACCCTCTGCAGGAAATACTCCAGAATTTTATAGATACATATATGTACGACATTTTTAAAACTTCTCAATCTCTCGTTTTTTCCCCCAACAATTATAACGAAAATGCTTTTTAAATTGATCGAAATAGTAAGAAGAAATGCCGGGATCAAGGCTCTAAGGCTTAAACTTCCCATCCACTGTTTTGAAACAGATTTGATCGCTCTTGCTTCATGTTTCTCAGTAAAGGTTTAGAGAATAATTTTGATCAAATATTTAATTCGTTTTACGAGGATCAAAATCTAAAACATTTTTCTAATTTGACTTCATCATTGATTTGTTTAGATGTTCGGGCTTTCCTCGACCAACATTGAAGCCACTTTTCGTTTAATCTCTTAAAAGTGAGCAACAAAGGATCGGAAATGATTAAGTATTCGCATAAGAAAACTTCATGACCTGATCAATTTCATGACCTGATAAATTGTTGTCATGAAAACTTTTCTGAAATTTCTTCAATTTCACTTACTCTGGATCAAAACACAAATGATATCAGATCGTCATGAATATTTGATTTCGGCCTTGATTTGCCTGGCTGTTCCGCCTTTCCAAGGCAAACACTAGATCCACTCTACATTTAACTTATCAAAAGGGAATAAACGGAATGATTCCAAATTCACATAAGTGAATTTCAACGATTGTTTGCGATTTGAGGTTGAACTGTTTTCGGTTGTCAACATTTTCGATCTTGAAATATAAACTTTATTTCTTGTCAGCGGTAATTCATTTGTAGGTGACAGATTCTGGTCAAAACGTTCGATATCTGATGATCTTTTCTCATTTAGATCGATTCAGAATGTTTTACAGATTTTGTCAACTGCTTTATCATTCCAAAATGGTTTTACTTTAATTTAGGATATCGGAATTGCGAACTTTTGACAACTTTTACATGTCCTAAATTCAATCAAATGTTAAAACGACGACGAGTCGAGGAGGATGGTTTTTCTCCCATTAACGGTTTCGATGCCATCCCCGCTATCACCGACAATGAGTGAAAGTTGTATGTTGTCATCTATAATTTCGCTAAACTGTACTATTTCACAGTGTCATTGCCATAATTCGAAATTGCGGAATTGCGAACGTTGGATAGTAATACGTATAATAGGAAATTTCCCATTACATTGGAATCCTAAAACATGCAATAAATTTGCATGTGTGAGATGGTCAATGTTGTAATCAATGTAATTCTTCAATTGGTCCTCTGTTCCATAATTTCTATACGTTCGCCATAAGTACTTCATTTATTATGAGAGATAATTTTACTGATTCCAGTGAGTATAGTGGTCCTTTTTGATTCCAGGGTATCTGAGAGATTTAACCTACAGCTCCATTCCACACGATCTTAGCTTTCGAGTTTGCGAACGTAAGTGAAGCGTTTTTCAAACGTCCTAGATTTACATAGGTGTGGTTGGAAGTATGATGTTGGAACGTCGAGAATTGGTGGTTGATAAATTTTTTACCATTCACGATTTTGAGGTCCTTCATTCGTTGTACTTCAGTCATCTCATGCTTATTTTCTCATGCTGATCCATACAGAATATCATAGCGCGACCTTGCTATTATTATCTAAGTCTTAATTCGTGATCTAGAAATTACAAAATTCTTCAGTTCTTTTGCTTTAATCAGAAATAACAGTTGTAAATTAGCGACAATGACATTTTTCGATCGTTTTCAGGTTTTCGACGTCGTGGCCATCGATAACTACAATGCGGTTAATATGGTGTGGCAAGTATCAAAGCGGTCGTCCATTTTCGGCTAATTCTTTTCTCTTTCCGTATCACCGTCAAACTACTAACATTCATTTCGTTACCTATGAATTGACCAATTTAATACTCCCTACTTCACCTCATGTGCTTAAGGAGGTATAAAAACTAATAGAAAACATTTTGACTCGTTAGTCCACTTCTTAAATTGAATGCATAACAAGTGCTGTTGTTGTTGCTGTGCTGGCAAAATACTTATATTCACTTTTTCCGTACAGCAACAACAAAAAAAAAAATTGCACGTTATTACACTTAATGTGTTTGCACGTAGAACTGTATGTATGTATGTATGTATGTATGTATGTATGTATGTATGTATGTATGTGTGTATGAGTCAGTGTGATAACTGTCTAAACGGTCAGTTCAATTTTTCTTTTTTTATTCATTTTCTTTATCTTTCCCTCTCTTTCTTTCTCTCTTGAGTGTCATTCATTCTCTGGTCGGTTAGTTTGTATTAAATTCCCAATAGGAATATTAAAATGGACAAGAAGTTCGTGGGGGGAAAAGGAATTGCTTGTCATTTACTTTGAACTTAAAAAAAATAGGTGAAGGTTTTCAAGGCGAACTAAAAGGAATTTATAAATTAAATTGCGTGAAGTTGATTGGTGTATAAAAGGGAGAGTTATATAAGTTTGATTGCATTTCGAATGCAATGGAAATATATATATTTAATGAAGACCATGAGTTCGCAAAGAAAGGAGTGATTTTGAATTTATCATATGAATTGAAAATTGAACCATATTGGAAATTGGGAAAAAAGGGATACGTTCCAAAAGGCCAAGATGGAGAAATCGGACAGGAACGGAAATATAACGAACTGATTGAACTACGAACTGAACTACGAAATGAACTACTAACTGTACTAAGAACTGAACTACGAAATGATCTAGAACTGAACCATGAACTGAACTACTAACTGTACTACTAACTGAACTACTAACTGTAATAAGAACTGTATTACGAACTGAACTGGAACAGAACTATAGAAGTGAATTAGAACTGAACTATTAACTGAACTAGGAACTAAACTGGAACTTATCTGGAACTAAACTACAAACTGAACTACGAACTGAACCATGAACTGAACTACTAACTGTAGTACTAACTGAACTACTACTACGAACTGAACTGGAACTGATGTGGAACTAAACTACGAACTGAACTATAACTGCACTTGAACTGGAACTGATCTGAAACTAAACTACGAACTGAACTAGAACTGAACTAGAACTGAACTAGAACTGCACTAGAACTGCACTAGAACTGAACTAGAACTGCACTAGAACTGACTGAGTGAATTAGAATTGAACAAGAGTCAAACAAGAACTGGACTAGAAGTGAACTGCGCACTGAACTGCAAACTCAACAACGAATTTAACTACGAAATGAACTACGAGCTGAACTACGTATTGTTCCTGAAGTACTGATTTCAGTTTATTGGAACAAAAATATAATTTCAAATTAAAGTTATTTTTGCACTTCCTTAAATTTCCTATGGGGGCTTGTCGATTCACAGTATCAGGCCATTAGTTTAACAAATAGCTATGAACGTTATTGTTGTAATAAACGCTGGCAGTTTTTGTTGTTGTTGTTTTCCGAAAGGAAGGTATAAATAACATATAAAATACAGTTACATTTTTAATCCATCCAACAACAACACCACACATTCTCTAAACCTCCCACTGGGCATGTGACAAATAAATCATCCATGAAGAAAGAAATTCAAAAAGAGTTTAGCAAGAATGGGGCTGAGGGGAGGTTAGGAAATATTGTTAACATGTGTGAGTGAGTGTGTGTGTGTTAGGCTTAGTGTATAAGTGTCTCTGCTTAGCTTATCCAACCACTTAATAGTGTTTTTTGTCATCATCATCATTTTCATTTATAACTTTTATTTTGTTTTCCATTTTTGTGTTGTTGCTATTGTCTATTTCATTTTGTTTTTGTATTTTTATAAATTATTATTATTATTAGTTTTTGTTGTTTTTTATAATTTTCAGTAAATAATTTATATCTTCTCTATAAAAGTATGTGAGTGAATAAGTGAGTGACGTGCAAAAAAAGTTGCACTAAACAATGACAAAAAACAAACGTCTGACGTTAATAGTTGCATGTAAATGATTTTCCTGAAATGAAAATTCAACCGTTTTTTTCTTACAATAAATTTTAATATCATATGTCTATAAGAGGCGTTTTGTGGTTAGGAAGGAGGAAGAGAGACAGAAAGAGATAGACAGCTTAGAGGTTAAGAGAAGTAGGTGTTTTTGTGTTTTTTTCTCTTATTTATAGTTGTTGAGGTTGTGTGAAAATAAATTAAAATATATTTTCTTTTAATATGACAATTTGTTGTTGTTGTACTTAAGTAAATTGTTTGACAAACATTATGATCCCAAAAGGCAGGAAGAAACACAAAAGAATTTTATTGCAGTCGTCATTATCGAGTAAAAACGAATGTAAATAATATAATGAGCTGGAGGGAATCTGAAATACATTCTATCTCTTAAAAACATACTTAATAATATTTGCAGGGACTAGAACTTCTTTGAATTCATTCTCAATCGGTATAGCTGTTTGTCAGTTGTGTCGGAAAACCGAATACTCGTCCAGTATTGAAGAGGTTCAATTGTATTAAAACTGAACTAGAACTGAACTACGAATATATAAACGAACTGAACTACGTCCCGAACTGCGAACTGAACTCTAACTGAATTCGAACTAAATTCAAACTAGAAATGAACTTTAACTGAACTAGAACTGAATTGTAAACCTAAATAGAACTGAACTCGAACTGAACTCGAACTGAATTCGAACTAAATTCGAACTTAACTTAAACTGAACTAGAACTGAATTACAAACTTAACTAGAACTTAACTAGAACTGAACTTGAACTGAACTACGAACTGTACTCGAACTGAATTCGAATTGAATTCGAACTAAATTCGAACTTAACTAAAACTGAACTAGAACTGAATTACAAACTTAACTAGAACTGAACTTGAACTGAACTTGAACTGAACTAAGAACTGTACTCGAACTGAATTCGAATTGAATTCGAACGTAATTCGAACTTAACTCAAACTGAACTAGAACTGAATTACAAACTTAACTAGAACTGAACTTGAACTGAACTACGTCCTGAACTGCGAACTGAACTCGAACTGAATTCGAACTAAATTCGAACTTAACTAAAACTGAACTAGAACTAGAACTGAACTAGAACTGAACTAGAACTGAACTCTAACTGAACTACGAATATATAAACGAACTGAACTACGTCCTGAACTGCGTAGTGAACTCGAACAGAATTCGAACTAAATTCGAACTTAACTAAAGCTGAACTAGTATTAGAACTGAACTAGAACTGAACTAGAACTGAACTAGAACTGAACTTTAACTGAACTAGAACTGAACTACGAATATATAAACGAACTGAACTACGTCTTGAACTACGAACTGAACTCGAAATGAATTCGAACTAAATTCGAACTTAACTAAAATTGAACTAGAACTGAACTTTAACTGAACTAGAACTGAACTAGAACTGAACTAGAACTGAACTGGAACTGAACTGAACTAGAACTGAACTTTAACTGAACTACGAATATATATATACGAACTGAACTACGTCTGAACTAACGACTGTACTCGAACTGAATTCGAATTGAATTCTAACTAAATTCGAACTTAACTAAACTGAACTAGAACTGAATTACAAACTTAACTAGAACTGAACTTGAACTGAACTACGTCCTGAACTCGAACTAAATTCGAACTTAACTAAACTGAACTAGAACTAAAACTGAACTAGAACTGAACTAGAACTGAACTTTAACTGAACTACGAATATATAAACGAACTGAACTACGTCCTGAACTGCGAAGTGAACTCGAACAGAATTCGAACTTAACTAAAAGCTGAACTAGAACTAGAACTGAACTAGAACTGAACTAGAAACTGACTAGAACTGAACTTTAACTGAACTAGAATGAACTACGAATATATAAACGAACTGAACTACGTCTTGAACTAACGAACTGAACTCGAAATGAATTCGACTAAATTCGAACTTAACTAAAAACTGAACTAGAACTTGAACTCGAACTAAATTCCAACTAAACTAAACTGAACTTCAACTGAAGTAGAACTGAAGAGAACTAGAACTAAACTAGATCTGAACTACAACCTGAAATACAAATTGAACAACGAACTGAACTTCGAACCGAACTAATATCTGAACTACGAATTGAATTACCAATTAAACTATGAATTGAATTACGTACTGAGCCACGAATTGAACTACGTACTCAGTTACGAACTACACTACAAGTTCGTAACTGACTTATAATATCGACCCCGGATATAGATATGGTCCTTTCTTAGGGCAAAGATATTCTCAGTCTTATGAGTCTTTTTTCTGAATGCAGCATGTGAAATGTTGAACTTAAAATACCCCTAATCGTCAGATAGTGCAAATAGCTAATTTTATTTTTAGCAAAAAATATTTTTTTCATGTCGTCGTAAGTGTTTTATCAAAATTTTCCTTTAAAGTATCTAAATGCTCTCATTTTATCAACCATAATTTCTCTAGTTTTCCTAACAACTTTTATTGTTTACAATTTAATTTCCAACATTTACACAATTTTCTCATTAGAAAAATATTTTCCAGATTCTGCAGTAATAAAAGTTATACGCTCATTTTTTTCCTTTGTTATTTTTTAAAAAATCGCTCTATTTTTCTTTTCTCTTTCTAATTTGAGTTTTCAAATTCTCCCTCTCTCTCTCACTTTTATTTACAATTTTAAAAGATTCTCTCTCTTGCTTGACATTTGTTATGTAAACATTTATCTATTTTTTATTTTTTTTTGTATTAAATTTCTCTCCCTCGTTTTTTCTGTTAATTTTTCCTTTAGTACTTAAAATTTTCTCACTCACCCTCTCTGAGAATTAAAATTTCCAATTTAACATTTTATCTCATTTTCCTGTTTTGACATTTACAATGTTTTTCTCATTTTCCAATTTGACACTTCTTTGTCATGCGTCTTAAATTCAATAATTTTCATCAAGGACTTTTTCCTTATTTGTTTTGATTTTTAAATTCTTTATTACTTATTTATTTTTGTTTATACTTTGTTTTGATTTCCTTATTCTACATAAAAGTAGAAAAAAGCTTTTAAGGAGAGAGAAAAATAAAAGCTTTAATATTTTTCTCGCTCTCTCTCTCTCTCCAATTGCTCTGCATTATGTTGACATTCAACTTTAAATTTTCCGTAAATGTACACTGACATTTGAACTTTTCTTTTCGACCACAAAATAAACTATTTGATTTTAGTTGTTTTTCCAAAAGTATGAGAAATTAATATTAAGGACATTTTTGCCATTTAAAGATTATTTTTAGAATTAAGACATTATTATGTGTATTAATATTTATTTACTTGCCTTTTAAGGCGAAGTCATTAGATAATAATGAGTTCAAGGATTTTGTTCTAGGAAAAGGTCATTAATAAAATTTATGTCTTTATGACAAATAACACAGTATTTGTGATGGAATTTTAAGCAGTTTTCTGGCAAGAATTTTAATTAAATTGGAGGCATTTAGAGCGGTTTTTAATATTTTATACTAAAATTTAAAATCTCACTTAAACTTGGATCTCAATGGACAGCAGTTTTATTTTTAGTTCTTAATAAAGTGAATTCACCTTTTCTGCTTCAGACAGTATTTAATATTTTTGTCATTTTTAAAATATCAAATCAAAATTTAAAAAATTTTAATTTTTAATATAAATTCCGCTCGAATTAAATATTTTTTTAAACAGACCTTTCAAAATTTGTTTTAGTTTTGGTTTTTGTTAATTTTTGTTTTTGTTACGCACTGTATTATTTTATTATTATTGCTTATGGTACATTAACTGAATATTTCTTTCACAAATTATAGTTAATTTTAATGTGTTTGGAATATTTAAGTTGAAATCAATTTTCTGCTTTTTTTTGGAATTAAAGAGTTAACTAATTTTGTCAAATCGCACACAATAAATTGTGCGTCGAAATGTATTAAAACACACATTTTATAATTTTTATAGACCAGATTTATTTCAGATTCATTTCGAAATTGACAATGTTACGGTAAAACAAATTTTGAAACCAAATCCAATTTGGTACTTTTTTGTTCTACGGCTAAAGTACTATTTTTTATACTAAGAAAGGACAAATTGCTTTAATTTTTGTCCTTTTTTTTGAAATTGAAAATGTTAGGGGTGGAATTAATGTTAGCTTTAGCACTTTTCTTTTATGAAGTGAGTCATCTTGAGGGATACAGTTTTAGCAGTGTCCTTATCCTGACGTTTTGGATTATCGTTATCTTTCTGATCCTCTCAGAGGTTTACGGATACCTCTTGAGTTGAAATAAGGAATATCTGTGGTTTTGTATGCAACAGTGGATGATTTCATTAATCAATTGAATGATGAGACTTTTTCTTAGGATTCACAATCTCTCTGAAACTGTCAGTTAGTCGTGACTATAGCATTATCTTTTTCTATCATCTCTCTCTCCCTCTCTCTCTCTCTGTTCATTACTTCTCATTCAGATAAACATATTTAAATATTTGTTACATTAAAAAAATAGTACCAAACAAATGTAACTATAAGCAAAAGAAAAAACGTACCATTGTGAGCAAAAGTACCATAACAGCATTTGCTTTAAAATATTAAATAGATTTCATTTGGAAATATATATATTATAAAGTCCTATAGATAAATGATTTGAGATTTTATAGTCCTTTTTTATAAAAAAATATATGTTTAGGGTTTACGGATAAGAAATGCAAAAGGACTTTTTGTGGTACTTTTTATTAATCATTAAATTAATTATTAATTAATCATTAAATTAATTAAAATCTGATCACAATACTATTCTTTAGATATCGTGAGGTTCAGAAAAGGGTATCTTTTGGTACGTTTTTAACCTCTTGTGGTACTTTTTATATCTTTTGGTACCTTTTTAATCTTTTGTGGTACTTTTTATATCATCCGTTAAAGCAAGCGGTGAAGAGGTTATATTAACTTTGTTATTCTAAGATTCCATCTGGTACTATTTACAATAAATTTGCTTTAAAATATTTATCAAATATAACGAGTTCTACTCAACTGGAGAAAAGTCAATGAGAGTCCAATAAAAAAGCTTGAATGTAATGAACATTAAGAATAAGTCCACGTGTAAGTATTTTTAAATTTCTACACTGTTTGTTGATATATACTTTCACTTCTTCCGATCGGAGACAACTTTATTCCATTATAGTAACTTCAAAAATTTGGACGTTAATATATTTTTGTTGATCCGAAATTTCAAGAAAATAAGGTTAATCTGAGCGTAAATTAAAAGTGCTGAAAAAATGATCACTTTCAGAAAAGAATTTTCCTGTATTCTCAGATATGTGAGAACAAATTCTAAAATAGTTTTTTTTTGTTTTTGGACTATATAGAGTCCAGATTTTTTAGAGGTTATATGATTAAACATAAGATTTTTAAAACTGTCTTTTATTTTAAACTGCAGACCTTAAGATTTGGAATATGAAGACTTAGACCAAAATGTTTATAAAAAAGCGGTCAAGTTCAAAAGGGTCTGGACTAAGACCTATTGAGTTTTTGATCACAAAAATTTTAATTGTATTCATTCTGTAAAAAGATGCCTTTAAGAATGAGATAAAAATTAATGTAGGCAAGTTTCGGCAAATGAATCATATTTCTTATACCCTTCACCTTGGACTTGGTCAGAAGGGTATATAGAAGATTGTCATTCCTTTTGTAATTTCCACAATTTTTGACTTACACTCTCAAAAGTTATATTCTGGAACGGTATGGAAAAATAATTTGATTGAGCTCGGTCTGTGTGTCGATTGAAATCGAGTATATCAAACGATTGGAAATACTTTCAAGAATTTTGCTATTGAAATCTAGGGAAATGGGTTTATAAAGAGCGCAGATATTAGTCAAAACTGAAAGTACCTCAATTTTTTGTTTAGGGTTTTGTCTATTTTTTTTGTTTCAATTTTTTTCATAGTTAGATTTCAATTTATTTAGCGGACTTATGCGCTGAAGACATATAATGAATCTGACCATTAGATTCTGAGTTATAGGCCTATGACAACATTGATTGATTAAAATTTTTGTCCATTTAATTTTTCTCATTTTTCAAAATTGGTTCATACACCACGTTGACATGGTTAGTGAGGACAAAAACCACTTGTGATCTCTATTAAATTTTGCATGAATATTTAGTGCTCTAGAGAATCTATATTGACCCATATAATGTCTATGGTAATGGTTGTCATTTTCTCCTTCTTCTACAAGTGATTATATTATGAAATCATCATTTGTCCTCATTTATAACAGGGATTTAATGTTAAATGTTAAGTCCCTTGATTAAAGCAAAGGCATATTTGAAACGGCCGAATTTAACATTTTAACTAGTAAATTTTCAAATTGAAAATTGTTAATTTTGAACTGGACAGAGATATATACCTCAGTCTAGTCAAAATTCGCATGTGTAAGCATTTTTTTAAAGGGCCTTGACAAGAGCTTTAAGATGATAAATGGAAACTTTTCAAACTGACTGACAAAGAGAAATAAAAAAATGAATGTCCTAGTTATTCCAATTTACACCTATGTAACTCGGCCTATGGGGCCCCTATGCAATCCAAGCTTTAAAGTAATAATGTTACACTTCTCTACTATATTTTTGTTAAATTTCATTTAAATCTATCAAACCGATCAAGAGCTTTATAAGTATTTTCAAGAAAAATCAAATCTGTTCCATTGCGGTGAGTGTGTGTGAATTCGAAAGAATATTTCTTATACGGAAACATAGAAAGGTGAAATTAAAATATGACGTTAAAGAGTGAGTTCTGATTTTGCAATTAAGATTTGGTCCAACCTTTACACTCTCTTAATGAGTCTGTATTCGAATTTTTCTATTCTGACCCACTGTGAGATTCAGAATATGTGTAATAAACTTAAGAGTCAATTTTTAATATTTATTTTGATTTTTATTTAATTTTAATTATAAATAAATTTTTACAAAAACTTTTTGTTAAAATTAAATTAAAATTAATGACAAAATTTAACGATATTTTTTTTAAATTTAATTTTAACAAAAAGTTTTTGTAAAAATTTATTTATAATTAAAATAAATAAAAAAGAAAATAAATATTAAAAATTTTTCATCAACTAAGAAAGAAAAGACTTTAAACATTTTTACGAGAAAAACCCTCCTCAATAAATAAAAAATAAACTTTTTAAAATATTGAGGGCTTTTCAAGGCCACTTGATACATTCGTACGAATTTTTATTAAAAATTTTTTTGCATAATAAAATTAAATGACAAAATAAAATTTAAATTTTATTTATGAATAATTTATAACAAAATACATTTTAAGTTTTTGTTAAAAAAAAATAATAATAATTTTTATCGAAACAGTTAACAAAACTTTGAGGCCTAAAAAATATTTTTTTTTAATAAATTCGATTTTTGGGGATAAAGACTTTATTTAGTGAATAAAAAAAATTTAAATAAAATCAAAATACAAGAAAGAATGCTGCAATCGGCTATAACGAATCTTCAATACCCTCCATAACAAATGAGCGTGAAATAAATACATTATGTTTTGTACATACACACACAAACGATTTATTATGGTTATTTTTACGAAAGACCTTCAATTGACTCAGATATCAGTCTATATATTTTAATATACTGAACTGATTTTACTGCTTGAAACATATACTCAGGCGAAATTTTAGAGAGCTCTGTCAATTTCAAAGTTTCAGAAAGAAAGACAGACAGACGGGCAGACAGACGAACAGAGCTAAATCGACTCAGATTTAGATTCGATTTCTCCTTAGCGTTACACACGGAATAACAAATTTAAAATACCTTCTCCATCACTTGTGGTGGTGAAGGGTATAATAGAACGTGTTTGAAATCAATTTATTTGAAATGTCATTTTGTATTAATTTTAGTATCCATAATTTCAAACATAAGACATCTATGAGATACTTATGGATTATATTTGTTTTTTTCGCCAATAAATTCTAATTTTTATTCCAGGAAAATGCTTTACAGAGCGGAGGACAAGAATTTTTATTTAAACATTTCAAATGTTTTCTAAAATGATGAATGACGTTTAGATTGACGTATAGTTTTTTTATTTTCATTCAAATATAGAAAATTTTAGCGTCAAACAATTTATTCCATTTTTGCAAAGAGTTTTAATGTCCGTCTGTCTGTCCGCCTGCTACTACACAAACGACAGGCAGCCAGACAGACAGACGGACGGACGGAATGGCACATAAACTTATAAATCAATGGGGCCAAATTTGTTGCTAAAACTTTATATACATATACATATGTATATACACATCTATATACATATGTATATATACATTGTTTATGTAATTTTATGTTTATTATTTTTCTATCTATAAAAGATTTTCGTTTTCTATTTTTCTATTAGCTTTTATCCGGTGCGCTTTGCTGCACAAAAATTCTACTCAGTCGCAGATCTCGAAAGAAATTTCACAAATCACGAAGTGTATTGAAAAAAGTGATTCGAAGCACATTTGAATATTTTCGCTTTAAAGTTCTTTAGATATTTAATAATCAATGTTAGATTTCTATGTGGGATATTGTTCTCCTTGGTCCTATCTGTTCTAAATTTTTTTCCAGAAAAACAGACCCTTGAAGAAAGTGATTGGGATCAAAATTTCTCTCACTTTTATAATTCTTTAATATTCGATAATCAATTTAGGACGCCAATTCGTTAAGTTCCTTCACTTCTTTCTCTAGTTCTATCCGAAATTTTTATAGTGTGAAAATTTCATCAAAATTTGCTCAACCGTTTTAGAGTGTATACGTTACATACATATATACATATACATGCATACATACATTCATACACACATTCTTTTTTGTAAGTATAAATTTTTTTCTATTGTTTACATGAAAGGAAATGAATTTAAATGAAAATTTAATTGAACAAAGTGTTTGACTACAACAACCACAACTACAACAATAACAACACACCCTCATTATTTTCCTAAAAATATTTTAAATTACGTATTTATTTTTTTCATTTTGAATTATTTATTTGAATTGAAAATAAATTGTTTTTTTATTTTCGAAACAAAATTCTTCTAAAGAGGGGAAAAAGAGGGTGAAATCGAGGAGTATTATTGTTATTATTCTAATGTTTGATGTCTTCATGTGTCTTGTCGGTATCCCAAAAAGCAAAATAGGAAGCCTTATTTTGATATTTTATAAATAATTAATTAAATTGTATTTAAATTAGAATAATTTATGTAAAAAAAGAGTCACTTTTGTCACAGAAGTTTGTGATTTTACGTTTTTTGCTTTTTGAAACTGACTTACGATTTTGTTATAAAAAGTTACATTTAGGTATATAATTTTTATACCCTACACCATATCCAACTGGTGAAGAGGATATATTAACTTGTCATTCCGTGTGTAACGCTAATGTATATATATTCTTGCACCAAATCAAAATCTGAGTTGATAAGGCTACGCCTGCCTCTTGTTGGTACGCTCACATCCACAATAACTGACAGAGCCCTGAGAAATTTCCTTTCTAAAACCAGCAGAATCGGTTCAGTACATTAAAATATATAGACCGATTCCCGAGGAGACCTTTAATTCGGAACGAAGATCTTTCGTAAAATTGTCAATTAAAAATCGTAAAATCAGAATGAAATTTTGTCATTTACAGAATCGGTTTAGTATATTAAAAGATATAGAGCGATATCTGAGGAAATCTTTAAGTTCAAACTTAGATCTTTCGTAAAATTGTCAATTAAAAATCATAGAACTAGAATGGAATTTTGTACAAAGCATAACTTATTTACCTCACACGCATTCGTGGTGGAGGGTATTGAATATTCTCGGCACAGCTGAATAGAATATTCTAACTTCTTTTTTTGATCAAGTTACCTCTGTAAAACTGTTATAATATTTAATGTCAAACGAATCTGATTAGAATGAATGACCAGAAAAAAGTGCGTTCTAAAACTATTAAATGAGCCAACTGGGTCATACAAAAAGTTGTCCAAGCATTCAAATATCTGGGTCAAACTGTTTCTAATGTTATTAAACTGCACCGGGAGATCCAGGCTGTTGATAGAAAATCTAGTTCAGGTATGATTCACATGAAAATAAAAAGCGTTTTCAAAGCAGCTCCCACTACATCCGATAGGAAAGAACCTCAGTACTATTTCGGAGCTCAAAAAGTTTCCGAGAAAAACGCTGCTACAAAATTTAGAGACAAAAACAGAGCACAGAAATTGAAGTCAAGATTTCTAAATAAATATTCTTGCAAATTGACAAAATTTCTTGTTCAAAAATAATTTTTTGAAGCTCGAGGGATTTTTGAAGTGAAGTTTAGGACCCAAAAGCAGGAATTTACAAGAAAGAATGTTAAAAAAAGGCTGCTTCTATACATAAGACTTCAGAATGGGCCCACTTATTTTTGGCCTGTCTTGGCATCCTCTATGTAGGTAAACAAGCCCTTAAGTGGTACAAGAACAATAATATGATAATTGTAGCAAGAGAGGAAAATCCTAAAATTAGACCGCAGCTAAGGCCAGAGGAGAGATATTGGGCTCTTATTAAAAGAGCATTGAGGAGCACAAAAAGGTGTCGAAAAGTGTAGTAGTAGATTTTAAATGGAGATGGTCTCTTTTTCAAACAGAAAGCGCTATAAAGAAATTAATAAAACAATTTCCGAGAAAAAAGTTTGAAATTTCATCATTATAGTGATTAAAACTGTAAATATATAGTTTCTTTTCTTGATGCCTCTCCAAATAATAATGAAATATTGAAATTAACTTTCCAACACTTTTTCTTTTTTTACGACAAAAATCCAAGATGTAGGAGTTTTGAATGCATTAAAACTCTTCCTCAGTCTCTGCAAAAACTTACGACTTTGAAAAAGACAAAAATTAAAAAAAAAATTCCTTTCTCTTGAAGAAGATACCAAATCACATTCACCCCCCCCCCCAAAAAAAAAGTAAAAGTTTTATTTAAACAAATTAATTTACACAAAATAATGGCAAAAATGTTATAACTTAACATTAAAGCGAGAGCAAAAATCATTTAACGTCGTTTCCATCTAAATTAAAGTCATCACAAGACGTTTTTGATATGACTCTGACATTATTTGACTTTTGGTGCGTGATCAACATGAATATCAGACTGATTATAATGAACACAAACAATTACAACAACAAAAAAAAGTAAAAATCTTGAATTAATGAATTTTCATTAAAAAAACCCTCAAAACACTCTAAAATGTTGAAAAAAACGAAGAAGAAAAAACCCCAAAAATTATACAACCCAAAATCATATGAATGAGTGACTGACTGAATGAGCGAGTGACTGAATGACTATATGACTGGAAATATTAAATTACCGTTAAAAGTTTAGCACTTATTTTGATGTGTTTTTTTTTTTTGGAGTTTAATTTGTTTTCCTCTTGTCTATACGAAAAATCCACACGAAATCACGATCCATAAAATTGGCTCTTTTGAAACATAGAAAAAAATAATAATGATTTGTTTTTGGGGGCGTTTTGAAAAACATAAATAAACAAAAATAATTTAACCTCAAAATTGTTTACAAAAAAATGTTTGTTTTGAAAAAGTTTTAAAAAATTATAATTAAAAATATTTCAAAAAATAATTATTTGAAGATTATTGTATTAAATATGAGTCCTATAGAGAAAATAAGAGGGTAAATTATGGACATTTTTGAAATTATATATGTTAAGGGTCAGAGGTCAAAGACTCTGTGAAGACAGTTTTTTGATGAGAGTTGGTTTCAATGATTAAAACAGTTCTATTAAGGATTTTAATTAAAGTAAAATTTTCTATTGACGTTTTTTCTGATGCCGAAAAACAAATTTATTTTGAAATGAATTAAATACCGAAATGACATCAAGGAATTTAAAAAACTTATTTTTTCTGATTACGTGTGCGATAGATTAATGAGTTGCTTTTTGTATTGGTTGGGTATCCAAAACATAAAAAATTTAACACGACGTTTTTAAATGTTTAACTTAAATTTTGTATCACTCACTTATCCCACAATTTCAAAATTAATGTATTTAGTTTTCTACTTTAATTTGGGATTTTCTATGATAGTGAAGAGTGAGAGAGAGGGGGGGAAACATACATGAATAGCTTTTATTTGGTGTAGGTCAGTGTTGCCATGTGTTATTTGATAATGTATATAGTTTTAATTGGCCATGCAAATTAGGGAGGTGTAACGATTTACCATTGAAGAAATAAAAAAAATTAAGTGAATTTAAAATCCGCCCATTCGTCTGGATGTTTGGCTGAATGTTTATGCAAACTTTGAAATTTTGAATTTTTCATGAAAAATTTAACTTTTATTGAAAATTTGAAATTTTTAGTTAAAATTGAAGAATAAAATTTTTAATGAAAAATTTTATTTTTTGTGAAAATTTCCAATTTTAGTGAAAAAGTGAAAAAACGCTTTAAATATAAAATTGTAAAAATGAGCAAAATAAAGAAAAATAAAAAACATAAATTAAGTAAAACTTCTAGAAAAATTTAAACCATTTCAAATAATATATTTTGCCCCACTGTTCAATCGAAAATGTTAAAAACATTAATTAAAATTCATGTTGTGTTATATGATACAACAGTTTTTATGAAATTAACAATAAAAGAATTTAAAAAGAAAAGGAAAAAAAACGTCAAAATACTAAAAAAGCGCTAAAATAGAAATTAATGTGATTAAATTGTAAAATAAGAAAATGGAAAGATTATAAATCAAACTTAGAGAATATTACTTTTGGTGTTTAAAAAAAAACTTAACAAAACACAAATTAAACGCCAAAATGGAAAAATACAAAAAATCGCTAAAATAAAAAAAAATTATAAAGACACAAAAGAAATGTTAAAACAAAATCAGAAACTTAAGAAATAGAAAACTTTTAAACAAAATTGGAATGTTTTTACTTATTTAATTCTGAAGAAAAAGTTAGAAAAAAATCACCGAAAAACACAAAAAATTGCTAAAGACGCAAAAAACTAATATTAGAAAAACGACTTAATTTTCTAAATATGTTTTCATAATCGAAATGGGAGAATTGCAATTAAACTTTTACTTATTTTATTTGCAAAAGATAAATTTGAAATTCAGCTTAAAAAATTGCAGATTTACAGAAAAACGCCTAAAGGAAAATATAAAATAATGTCATCAAAGAGCTAAAAAAATCACAGGATCAATAAACATTTTCACATTGAAGACATTTTATAAGATCATCTTCAAGTAAAAAAAATTTGTTAAAGAAAAAATATCCGAATTGCAATAAAATCGCTTAAATCTAAAATATTTTCATTTGATTTAAATAACGATTTTATTGCAAAAATAATGGAATAGAAAACTTGTAAATGGATTAAAAAATATTTAACCATTTTCCTTTTCACAATTGAAAATAAATCACCAAAGCACAAAAAATCGCCAAAATGGAAAATATAAAACATAAAAAATCGATTAAATAAAAAAGAGATAAAAAACAATCAAAATACAATTAAATTGTGAAAAACTAGGAAAATAGTAGGATTTTAATAAAAAAAATATGTATATTAAAAATTGCCATTTTACGAAAAGCGCCAAAACGAAAATTTAGAATTAAATCGCTAAAAAACTATAAAAATCTTTAATCATTCAAAATTGAAGACAAAGAAAATTGCTCATAACGAAAAATACGACATTTGAAACATTTTTAGAAGTTAAAGAAAAAGTTCTAAAATTGCAATAAAATCGCTAAAGTTTAAAATATCGCTGTTTCCCTGGGTGAGTGGATTATGAAAATTCCAGTGGCACTTTCACTTATTATATTCAATTATCTATTATGAGCAATTTAGTGCCACCCTAATTATGCCACATTTGTTTCAATTGGAAACAGTTATGTGATAAACTAATTAACTTGAAGTGGTGAATCATATTTCACAACTGATTTTTCTTTTTTCAATCTTTTTATCTTCAATTTATGGAATTAACTAAATTTATAAATTAATAAGCAAAAAAATTATTTCATTATGCATTTTATTGAATTTTAAAAAACCATAACGAAATATGGCGAGAAATTTCAAATTTGCAACACTGTTTTTTTTTAATTCATTAAACGATTTTTTAGTTTTTACTAAAATCGGGGTCGCATAAGTCGTTTTGTATTTGATATAAATATTTATGTATAAAATTAATCTCTTCCAAAACTTTAAGCTTTTTTCACTGACCTTTAACATTAAGTTTCTTAATTTTTCCTTCAGAGGTCGCTAATGATTTAACTTAAAAGTTTGTTGTTTTTTTTTAAATTAGAGAAAAAGACGTTAAATAAGAATTCAGTTGTAATACCGTATAAAGACCAAACCAACCACCCTAATTCATACTACCAACGATTTAACTATAAGAAATATTAAAGGCAACACAAAAAAAGCTTTTTTCCATAATGTGAGAATAAAGCTTTTAGGGCATAAAAAAAAGCTGCTTAAAGTCAAATAACAATTTGAGTATATTTTCATGTGAAAAAATAAAGAGGGAAAAATTGGTGTATTAAAATTAATTTTTAAACAAATTAATTAAAACGAAATATTCCGGTTATGCCCTTCACCACAAGTTACGTGTGAAGTTAGTACATTATGTTTCCTACATACACACAGTTTCTTAAAAATATTTTTTGGCTATAACTCTTTTTTTCTATTCAACCGATTTTGATCATTTTTGGATCGATAATGATGTACGCATAACCAAATATTATGTGGCGATTTTACGAAAGTTCTTTGCTAGAACTTAGAGGTTGCCTTAATACTGGTCTATAACTTTTAATATACTGAACCGATTTTGCTGATTTTACATAGAAAACTTCTTAGAACTATAATAATACTCAGGTCAAATTGTATGGCTCTGTCTGTTCTCTGTCAATTATTGTGGATGTGAACGTGTCAACAACAGATAGAAAGACAGGTGGGAGACAGACAGACGGACAGATGGACATGGATGGATAGGGTCTCTTAGCGTTACACTCGGAATCACCTGAGACCACATAATATAATATATTCTAGCATCAAATCAAATTCTCGAAGTTGATTTAGCAATGTCCGCCTGTCTATCGATGTTTGTACGCTCACATCCATAATGATTGACAGAGCTCAATTAAATTTGACCTGAGGATTTGTTATAGAAGATTCGGCATAGTCGAATATAGTATTCCTACTTGTTTATTATAAAAACAAATTTTTAATTGTTTTTTTTTCTTCACATTTCTGAATATTTAACATAAAATTTCATTATTCACGATTTTCTCTACATTTTTCTATTTAAGTTGAATCTGTTAATTGTGTTATTTTTAAAATGTTAATTATTTTTTTTTTCAATAAATTTATTTTTCTTTCTCGTTTCGTTATTTTTATTAATTTCAAATAAAGAAGTCATATGACTTTTCTATTGTGTAATTAAATTAAAATTAGCAGTTTTATTGCCAGCAATTTAATAAAAAATGTAGTTTTTTATGCCTTCAAATTGGATCAATTAATGGCAGAAAAATTATTGTTTATAAAAATGTTATAAATGAAACTATTAATATGTTGATTTAACGCTTAATCGCTTAAATTAGTTTAATGTCAATTAATTCATTAATCAATTTAATTAATTGTACATAGAAAAGCTTTAAAATAGTTTCACTCTCAATTTCTAAGTTATTAACACTTTTCCATACTACTACGTCATACCGATTATAACGGAAAGGAATTATCTGGTATTAAGGAGTTAGATCGAAAATTCTTAACAAACGTTTGTTACTTAAACTCAAGTATTATTTGATATCTTTTTTTTTGGTCAAATTGCCTTTGAAAATCATGTCAGTTCACGCATTCAACATAATGAATGTGAAACAAATGAATAAATTGTAAATCTGATTAAAATCAGTGACCAGAAAAAAGTGCGTTTATAATATTTTCAATAAAATTCATTTTGATACTACAAAAGTTGGCCTTGGATTAAATGGTATAGTACCGGATTCAAAGGATCAGTATCGGGAGAACTTTTTCGTTAATAGAAAACTGGTCCAAGTCCACATGATGTTTCCTAAACTAAAAAAAATATAAAGTACTTTTATAATACGAAATTAGTCTGACAACCTCTTTGCTCGGGATTTTTGGTTATGAAAAGTTAAAGTTAAGTGCAGGTGAAAAAAGATTATACAAGGCTCAAAAGGTTTCTGAACAACGAAAAAACAGAGCATGGAAATTGAAGTCAAGTTTCTAATGTAGAAAGGATGCGATTTCTGGCAGATTAGTCCAACTTCCTGGCTAAAAATTTATGTTTCTGATGGTCAAGCGAATATTAAAGAAAAGTTTAGAACTTTGTATCCTGAAAGTTCAATAAAAATTTCCCAAAAAGTTCCTGTATGGCAAACATAATGCTACGGGATCTATAAATAAACGAAATTACATGAACGGAATGC
>PYHX02000467.1:75036847-75064235 GCA_004302925.2 Cochliomyia hominivorax
AAAAAAATAATAATAATTTTTATCGAAACAGTTACAAAACTTGTGCAGGCCAAAAAAATATTTTTTTTTTTTTAATTCGATTTTTGGGGATAAAGACTTTATTTAGTGAATAAAAAAAATTTAAATAAAATCAAAATACAAGTAAGAATGTTATAATTGGCTACGACGAATCTTCAATACCCTCCATAACAAATGAGCGTGAAGTAAATACATTATGTTTTGTACATACACACACAAACGATTTATTATGGTTATTTTTACGAAAGACCTTCAATTGACTCAAATCATCTAGTCTATATATTTTAATATACTGAACTGATTTTACTGCTTGAAACATATACTCAGGCGAAATTTCAGAGAGCTCTGTCAATTTCAAAGTTTCAGAAAGAAAGACAGACAGACGGGCAAACAGACGAACAGAGCTAAGTCGACTCAGATTTAGATTTGATTTCTCCTTAGCGTTACACACGGAATAACAAATTTAAAATACCTTCTCCATCACTTGTGGTGGTGAAGGGTATAATAGAACGTGTTTGAAATCAATTTATTTGAAATGTCATTTTGTATTAATTTTAGTATCCATAATTTCAAACATAAGACATCTATGAGATACTTTTGGATTATATTTGTTTTTTTCGCCAATAAATTCTAATTTTTATTCCAGGAAAATGCTTACAGAGCGGAGGACAAGAATTTTTATTTAAACATTTCAAATGTTTTCCAAAAAGATGAATGACGTTTAGATTGACGTATAGTTTTTTTATTTTTATTCAAATATAGAAAATTTAGCGTCAAACAATTTATTCCATTTTTGCAAAGAGTTTTAATGTCCGTCTGTCTGTCCGCCTGCTACTACACAAAACGACAGGCAGCCAGACAGACAGACGACAGACGGACTGGCACATAAACTTATAAATCAATGAGGCCAAATTTGTAGCTAAAACTTTATATACATATACATATGTATATACACATCTATATACATATGTATATATACATTGTTTATGTAATTTTATGTTATTATTTTTCTATCTATAAAGAATTTCGTTTTCTATTTTTCTATTAGCTTTATCCGGTGTGCTTTGCTGCACAAAAATTCTACTCAGTCGCAGATCTCGAAAGAAATTTCACAAATCACGAAGTGTATTAAAAAAAAGTGATTCGAAGCACATTTGAATATTTTCGCTTTAAAGTTCTTTAGATATTTAATAATTAATGTTAGATTACTATGTGGGATATTGTTCTCCTTGGTCCTATCTGTTCTAAATTATTTTCCAGAAAAACAGACCCTTGAAAAAAGTGATTGCGATCAAAATTTCAGAACTCTCACTTTTATAATTCTTTAAATATTCGATAGTCAATGTAATCAATTCGTCAAGTTCCTTCACTTTTTCTCTAGTTCTATCCAAAATTTTTATAGTGTGAAAATTTCATCAAAATTGGCTGTGCCGTTTTGCGGTCTATACGTTACATATATACATGCATACATACATTCATACACATATTCTATTTTGTAAGTATAGATTTTTTTCTATTATTTACATGAAAGGAAATGAATTTAAATGAAAATTTAATTGAACAACAAACACAACAACAAAAACAACACACCCTCATTATTTTCCTAAAAATATTTTAAATTACGTATTTATTTTTTTACATTTTGAATTATTTATTTGAATTGAAAATAAATTGTTTTTTTTTTTTATTTTAGAAACAAAATTCTTCTAAAGAGGGGAAAAGAGGGTGAAATTAGAGGAGTATTTTTGTTATTATTCTAATGTTTGATGTCTTCATGTGTCTTGTCGGTACCCCAAAAAGCAAAATGGGAAGCCTTATTTGATATATTATAAATAATTAATTAAATTGTATTTAAATTAGAATAATTTATGTAAAAAAAGAGTCACTTTTGTCACGGAAGTTTGTGATTTTACGTTTTTTGCTTTTTAAAATGACTTACGATTTCGTTATAAAAAGTTACATTTAGGTATATAATTTTTATACCCTACACCATATCCAACTGGTGAAGAGGTATATTAACTTTGTCATTCCGTGTGTAACGCTAATGTATATATGTTCTTGCACCCAATCAAAATCTGAATTGATAAGGCTACGCCTGCCTCTTGTTGGTACGCTCACATTCACAATAACTGACAGAGCCCTGAGAAATTTCCTTTCTAAAACCAGCAGAATCGGTTCAGTATATTAAAAGATATAGACCGATTTCCGAGGCAACCTTTAAGTTCAGCGAAGATCTTGCGTAAATTTGTCAATTAAAAATAGTGAAATCAGAATGAAATTTTGTAAATTTTGAAATTTACAGAATCGGTTTAGCCTATTAAAAGGTATAGAGCGATATCTGAGGAAACCCTTAAGTTCAAACTTAGATCTTTCGCAAAATTATCAATTAAAATCATAAAATTAGAATGGAATTTTGCTATAATATAAAGCATTGAAGTATTTCATTTTCATTCCAAAAAAATTTTTCAAATCGGTTTCAGTATAAAAAATATATATATAACAAAATCTAAAATTAATTTAACGACTTATTGATTTTGCATTCGCTTGTTAGTGTATGTGTGAGCGTGTTTGTACGAATAGAACATTCTTACTTCTTTTTGGATCAAGTTACCTTTGTAAAACAGTTATAATATTTAATATCAAGCAAATGTCAAACGAATCTGATTAGAATGTGTGACCAGAAAAAAAGTGCGTTCGTAAACTATTAAATGAGCCAACTGGGTCATACAAAAAGTTGTGCAAACATTAAAATATTTGGCTCAAACTCCAGGCTATTGATAGGAAATCTAGTTCAGGTATGGTTCACATGATGTCTCAAAAGCCAAAAAATATAAAGCGTTTTCATAGCAGCTCCCACCACATCCGATAGGAAAGAAGTTCAGTACCATTTGGTGCGAAAAGCTAATGAGGCTCAAAAAGTTCCGAGAGAAACGCTCCAAAAAAATTTATAGACAAAACAGAGCACAGAAATTGAAGTCAAGATTTCTAAAGAAATATTCTTGCTGTATAAAGGATGACAAAATTTCTTGTTCAAATATTATTTTTTGATGCTTGAGGGATTGTTGAAGTGAAGTTTAGGATCCAAAAGCAGGAATTTACAAGAAAGAATGTTCAAAAAAGGCTGCTTCTATACATAAGACTTCAGAATGGGCCCACTTATTTTTGGTCTGTCTTGGCATCCTACTACGTAGGTAAACAAGCCCTTGAGTGGTACAAGAATAATAATGTGATAATTGTAGCAAGAGAGGAAAATCCTAAAATTAGACCGCAGCTAAGGCCAGAGGAGAGATATTGGGCTCTTATTAAAAGAGCATTGAAGAGCACAAAAAGGAGTCGAAAAGTGTAGTAGTAGATTTTAAATGGAGATGGACTTTCTTTTCAAGCAAAGTGACAGAAAGCACCATAAAGAAATTAATAAAACAATTTCCGAGAAAAAAGTTTGAAATTTCATCATTATAGTGATTAAAACTTTAAAGATAAAGTTTCTTTTCTTGATGCCTCTCCAAATAATAATGAAATATTGAAATTAACTTTCCAACACTTTTTCTTTTTTTTTACTGCAAAAATCCAAGATGTAGGAGTTTTGAATGCATTAAAACTCTTCCTCAGTCTCTGCAAAAACTTACGACTTTGAAAAAGACAAAAATTAAAAAAAAAAATTCCTTTCTCTTGAAGAAGATACCAAATCACATTCACCCCCCCCCCAAAAAAAAAGTAAAAGTTTTATTTAAACAAATTAATTTACACAAAATAATGGCAAAAATGTTATAACTTAACATTAAAGCGAGAGCAAAAATCATTTAACGTCGTTTCCATCTAAATTAAAGTCATCACAAGACGTTTTTGAAATGACTCTGACATTATTTGACTTTTGGTGCGTGATCAACATGAATATCAGACTGATTATAATGAACACAAACAATTACAACAACAAAAAAGTAAAAAAAGTAAAATCTTGAATTAATGAATTTTCATTAAAAAAACCCTCAAAACACTCTAAAATTTTGAACAAAAAAAGAAGAAGAAGAAAAAACCCTAAAAATTATAAAACCCAAAATCATATGAATGAGTGACTGACTGAATGAGCGAGTGACTGAGTGACTATATGACTGGAAATATTAAATTACCGTTAAAAGTTTAGCACTTATTTGATGTGTTTTTTTATTTTGGAGTTTAATTTGTTTTCCTCTTGTCTATACAAAAAATCCACACGAAATCACGATCCATAAAATTGGCTCTTTTGAAACATAGAAAAAAATAATAATGATTTGTTTTTGGGGGCGTTTTGAAAAACATAAATAAACAAAAATTTAATTTAACCTCAAAATGTTTACAAAAAAATGTTTGTTTTGAAAAAGTTTTAAAAAATTATAATTAAAAATATTTCAAAAAATACTTATTTGAAGATTATTGTATTAAATATGAGTCCTATAGAGAAAATAAGAGGGTAATTATGTTAAGGGTCAGAGGTCAAAGACCTCTGTGAAGACAGTTTTTTTTTGATGAAGACTAAATGAGAAGTTATTAATAATTTCCTAAGCCTTTAAATAAGAGCCAAATTTTAGACTTGTGAAAATACTTAGTGAGTGAGGTAGAAAAATTCTTAACACACCTTTTTCTAAACTTTTAACTCAGGTACTATTTGCCTTTCCTTGATCCAGTTACCTTTGTGGAACATGTCAGTTATTAAGTTAAATGTCCAAGAAATGAATAAATAGTAAATTTAATTAAATTAAGTGACCCGAAAAAAAAGCGTATTAAAATTATTACATATTTTTAATAGAACCTAAGTTGATCCTTCAAAAAGTTGGTCAAACATTCAAAGGTCTTTCGTTAAACTGGTTTCAATGATGTTATTAAACAACCGGACGATCTTGCCCGTTAATAGAAGCTCTGGTTTAGGTAGAAGAAATGGTCCACATAAGGGTTCTAAGGAAAAAATTTAGGGGCCCAAAAACCAGTCAAGAAAATTAAAGTAAAATTTTCTAAAAAAATAACGGATGATGAGACGTATATTCGGCAGATTTTTCTCAAGTTCCTGATCAAAATTTTTATGTTGCTGATGCTCGAGGGAATGTTGAACAAAAGTTTAGGACCAAAAAGCAGTCAAAATTTCAAAAAAAGTTCTTGATATGTCAAGCGGGATCCATAAATACCGAAATGTACATCAAGGAATGTTTATCAAAAAGTCTGTTTCGATTCATAATGTGTCCACTTATTTTTGGTCCGAAAATGGTTCAACATTTCATCATTTACGATTTAAACTATAAACATCGCTTTTTGTAAATTGTAAAAAATATTAGCTTTTATGTATGTTAAGAATTTTTCAGTCTCACTCATTGAATTTCATTAAAAATTAAATTTAAATTTCAATGTTTCTATTGGTCCCCTGTTTTCTATCCAAAACATTTATTTTGATAAAATTTAAAGAAAATTTTATTTTTAAATCACTTTTTTCTTCGATTTTTAATGTTTTTGCGTGTTTTGAACATGTTTTTCTTTTCATGTTGTTTTTATTGCCTTTTTTTTGGGGGTAATAAAAATAACCGACTTAAATTTTGTATCCACTTTTGCACTCTTATCCCACAATTTCAAAATTAATGTATTTAGTTTTCTACTTTAATTTGGGATTTTCTATGAAAGTGAAGAGAGAGAGATAGAGAGAGGGGGGGGGAAACATACATGAATAGCTTTTATTTGGTGTAGGTCAGTGTTGCCATGTGTTATTTGATAATGTATATAGTTTTAATTGGCCATGCAAATTACGGAGGTAACGATTTACCATTGAAGAAATAAAAAAAATTAAGTGAATTTTGAAATCCGCCCATTCGTCTGGATGTTTGGCTGAATGTTTATGCAAACTTTGAAATTTTGAATTTTTATAAAAATTTAATTTTTATTGAAAATTTGAAATTTTTACTTAAAATTGAACAATAAAATTTTTAATGAAAAATTTTATTTTTTGTGAAAATTTCCAATTTTAGTTAAAAGTGAAAAAAACGCTTTAAATATAAAATTGTCAAAATGAGCAAAATAAAGAAAATATTAAAATAAAAACATAGAAATTGCTTAAATGAACTGCTAACAAAATTTAAACCATTTCAAATAATAAATTTTGCCCCACTGTGCAATCGAAAATGTTAAGAAACATTAATTAAAATTCTTGTTGTGTTATATGATACAAGAGTTTTTATGAAATTAACAATAAAAGAATTTAAAAAGAAAAGGAAAAATAAACGTCAAAATACTAAAAAAGCGCTAAAATAGAAATTAATGTGATTAAATTGTAAAATAAGAAAATGGAAAGATTATAAATCAAACTTAGAGAATATTACTTTTGGTGTTTAAAAAAAACTTAACAAAACACAAATTAAACGCCAAAATGGAAAAATACAAAAAATCGCTAAAATAAAAAAAAAAATATATAAAGACAGAAAAAAATGTTAAAACAAAATCAGAAACTCAAGAAATAGAAAACTTTTAAACAAAATTGGAATATTTTTACTTATTTAATTTCAGAAGAAAAAGTTAGAAAAAAATTACCGAAAAACACAAAAAATCGCTAAAGACGCAAAAAAACATATATTAGAAAAACGACTTAATTTTCTAAATATGTTTTCATAATCGAAATGGGAGAATTGCAAATAAGAGTGCAAAACTTTTACTTATTTTATTTGCAAAAGATAAATTTGAAATTCAGCTTAAAAAATTGCAGATTTACAGAAAAACGCTTAAAGGAAAATATAAAATAATGTCATCAAAGAGCTAAAAAATCACAGGATCAATAAAATTTTCACATTGAAGACATTTTTAAGATCATCTTCAAGTAAAAAAATTTTGTTAAAGAAAAAATATCCGAATTGCAATAAAATCGCTTAAATCTAAAATATTGTAATTTCATTTAAATAACGATTTTATTGCAAAAATAATGGAATAGAAAACTTGTAAATGGATTAAAAAATATATTAACCATTTTCCTTTTCACAATTGAAAATAAATCACCAAAGCAAAAAAAAATCGCCAAAATGGAAAATATAAAACATAAAAAATCGATTAAATAAAAAAGAGACAAAAACAATAAAAATACTATTAAATTGTGAAAAACTAGAAAATAGTAGGATTTTTAATAAAAAAAAAATATGTATATTAAAAATCGCCATTTTAGGAAAAGCGCCAAAACGAAAATTTAGAATTAAATCGCTAAAAAACTATAAAAATCTTTAATCATTCAAAATTAAAGAAAAACAATATCGCTCATAACGAAATATACGACATTTCAAAATTTTTAGAAGTTAAAGAAAAAGTTCTAAAATTGCAATAAAATCGCTAAAGTTTAAAATATCGCTGTTTCCCTGGGTGAGTGGATTATGAAAATTCCAGTGGCACTTTCACTTATTATATTCAATTATCTATTATGAGCAATTTAGTGCCACCCTAATTATGCACATTTGTTTCAATTAGAAACAGTTATGTGATAAACTAATTAACTTGAAGTGGTGAATCATATTTCCCAACTGATTTTGCTATTTTCAATCTTTTTATCTTCAATTTATGGAAATTAAATAAATTTATAAATTAATAAGCAAAAAATTATTTCATTATGCATTTTATTGAATTTTAAAAACTATAACGAATTATGGCGAGAAATTTCAAATTTGCAACACTGTTTTTTTAATTCATTAAACGATTTTTTAGTTTTTGCTGAAATCGTGGTCGCATAAGTCGTTTTGTATTTGATATAAATATTTGTGTACAAAATTAATCTCTTCCAAAACTTTAAGCTTTTTTTCACTGACCTTTAACATAAAGTTTCTTAATTTTTCCTTCAGAGGTCGCTAATGATTTAACTTAAAAAGTTGTTGTTGTTTTTTTTTAAATTAGAGAAAAAGACGTTAAATAAGAATTCAGTTGTAATACCGTATAAAGACCAAACCAACCACCCCTAATTCATACCACCAACAATTTAACTATAAGAAATATTAAAGGCAACACAATAAAAGCTTTTTTCCATAATGTGAGAATAAAGCTTTTAGGGCATAAAAAAGCTGCTTTAAGTCAAATAACAATTTGAGTATTTTTCATGTGAAAAAATAAAGAGGGAAAAATTGTGTATTAAATTAATTTTTAAACAAAATTAATTAAACGAAATATTCGGTTATGCCCTTCACCACAAGTACGTGTGAAGTTAGTACATTATGTTTCCTACATACACACAGTTTTCTTAAAAATATTTTTGGCTATAACTCTTTTTTTCTATTCAACCGATTTTGATCATTTTTGGATCGATAATGATGTACGCATAACCAAATATTATGTGGCGATTTTACGAAAGTTCTTTGCTAGAACTTAAAGGTTGCCTTAAATACTGGTCTATAACTTTTAATATACTGAACCGATTTTGCTGATTTTAAATAGGAAACTTCTCGGAACTATAACAAATACTCAGGTCAAATTTTATGACTCTGTCTGTTCTCTGTCAATTATTGTGGATGTGAACGTGTCAACAATAGATAGAAAGACAGGTGGAAGACAGACGGACAGATGGACATGGATGGATGGGGTCTCTTAGCGTTACACTCGGAATCACCTGAGACCACATAATGTATATATATTCTTGTATCAAATCAAATTCTTAGTCGATTTAGCTATGTTCGCCTGTCTATCGATGTTTGCACGCTCACATCCATAATAATTGACGGAGCTCAATGAAATTTGACTTGTGGTTTTGTTATAGAAGATTCGGCATAGTCGAATATAGTATTCCTACTTGTTTATTATAGAAACAAATTTTTAATTGTTTTTGTTTTCTTCACATTTCTGAATATTCAATATAAAATTTCATTATTCACGCTTTTTTCTCCTTTTTCTATTTAACTTGAATCTGTTAATTGTGTTATTTTTAAAATGTTAATTATTTTTTTCGTTTCGTTATTTTTATTACTTTTCAAATAAAGAAGTCATATGACTTTTCTATTGTATAATTAAATTAAAATTAGCAGTTTAATTGCCAGCAATTTAATAAAAAATGTAGTTTTTATGCCTCTAAATTGATCAATTAATGGCAGAAAATTATTGTTTATAAAAAATGTTATAAATGAAACGATTAATATGTTGATTTAACGCTTAATCGCTTAAATTAGTTTAATGTCAATTAATTCATTAATCAATTTAATTAATTGTTACATAGAAAAGCTTTGAAATAGTTTCACTCTCAATTTCTAAGTTATTAACACTTTTCATACTATGAAATCATACCGATTATAACGGAAAGGAATTATCTAAGATTTACAAGAGCTGAATGGAATGTATCGCGATTATTTGTTATTAAGGAGTTAGATCGAAAAATTCTTAACAAACTTTTGTTACTTAAACTCAAGTATGATTTGATATTTTTTTTTTTTTGATCAAATTGCCTTTGAAAATCATGTCAGTTCAACATTCAACATAATGAATGTCAAACAAATGAATAAATTATAAATCTGATTAAAATCAGTGACCAGAAAAAAGTGCATTTATAATATTTTCAATAAAATTCATTTTGGTACTACAAAAATTTGCTTTGGATTCAATGGTATAGTACCGGATTCAAAGGATCAGCATCGGGAGAACTCTTTCGTTAATAGAAAACTGGTCCAAGTCCACATGATGTTTCTTAAACAAAAAAAAAAAAAAAATAGAAAGTACTGCTTTCCGATGCGAAATCAGTCTGGCAACCTCTGTGCTCGGGATTTTTTGGTATGAAAAGTTAAAGAAAATGCAGGTTTAAAAAAACATACAAGGCTCAAAAAGTTTCTGACAGGAACGCCAAAAACAGAGCACGGAAATTGAAGTCAAAGTTTTTAGTTATATTTCAGTTCTAGTTCAGTTCTTGTTCAGTTTTTGTTCTGTTCTTGTTCAGTTCTTTTTCAGTTATATTTCAGTTCTAATTCAGTTCTAGTTCAATTAGAGTTCAGTTCTAGTTCAGTTCTTGTTCATTTCTTGTTCAGTTATATTTTAGTTCTAGTTCAGTTCTAATTCAGTTCTAGTTCAGTTCTTGTTCAGTTCTTGTTCAGTTCTAGTTCAGTTCTAGTTCATTTCTTGTTCAGTTCTAGTTCAGTTCTAGTTCAGTTCTAATTCAGTTCTAGTTCAGTTCTTGTTCAGTTCTTGTTCAGTTCTTGTTCAGTTCTAGTTCAGTTCTTGTTCAGTTCTAGTTCGATTAGAGTTCAGTTCGTGTTCAGTTATATTTCAGTTCGAGTTCAGTTCTTGTTCAGTTCTTGTTCATTTCTTGTTCAGTTATATTTCAGTTCTAGTTCAGTTCTAATTCAGTTCTAGTTCAGTTCTTGTTCAGTTCTAGTTCAGTTCTAGTTCAGTTCTTGTTCAGTTCTTGTTCAGTTATATTTCAGTTCTTATTCAGTTATATTTCAGTTCTTGTTCAGTTTTGGTTCATTTCAAGCTCAGATTTTTGCATTTATATCAGATTTAAGTTTTTAAATAAAACTTAAAAGATTCATAAAAAATAAATAAAATTCGTTTTCAATTACTCATGACTTTTTATTTCTTTTTTCTCTTTTCTTTTCTCAGGTAATTAAAACTTGACTACATTTCTTGTTTATATATTCAAAACAGGTAACAAATCAATTAATAATTTTTATAAATTATTTTCTGTTTTTAATTTTCTCTCATTTTTTTGCTTCATAACGTTTTTATCGTTAATTTAATTAATTAAAAATTTTGTTTGCAATTTTTTTGTTAAGAAAACATTAATCAAAACCGGAAATATTTAATGACCCAAATGTTTTCATTAAATTGAGCTAAAAATGAGATTAATGAGAAAATTTGTGAACTGATAACATAAAATCTATTGTCTTCATTGCTGCAATTTTCAATACATATTTTTTTGTCAAACTTTTCCTTCTTATTACACTCTTCCAATTTGCTGTCATTAATGACATTTATTTAAATGCAATTAAAACAAAGAAAACGTCCAGAATTACCAGAAATTTAAAAATATTAAACCCTCTTAATTCCACTAATAAAAAAACTAAAACTTAAATTACATAAAATATCGAAAAAGAATTTATTATACGTGACTGTCACCTGCAGAATTATGTAAAACGTATACGTGTCTTAAATTATTTTTTTAGCTCTTTTTTTCCAATAATTTTTAGGTGATTTTTACATTTTGACCATAAACGTTTTACATAATAAAATTCTTTTGAAAACAAAAGAAAAAACAAAATGAGTAAGAAATGTGAAAAATATTTGAAAAAAGTGAAAAAAAAAGTCATTAACCAGCTTTGAAAATTGAAACCAGGTTATTTGCTTGTAATCGGGGATTTCAAGTGCTTTTTTTCCTCTTTTTATTTTTGGCCAACACATAAATTTATTCACAATTTATTTGGTTTTTATACCCTACACCACCATAGTTAGTTGGGGTATAATGTGTTTGTGCTAAAGTTTGTAAAGCACAGGAAATTTATTGCCATTTATTATATCGTTCGACTCAGAACCACTTTTTGAAACGATTTAACGATGTCCTTTCGTCCGTCAGGCTGTCCATGTAAATCTTGTAAACAAAATGAGGTCGTACACACAGAGAAAAGTCAATGTAAAATTAATTAAAATGGAAATAATAAAACTTTCAGTTATGATTTTGCTTCATAAATAAAAAATGTTAATTTAACATTGTTGCACAGTAAATACAGTTTCTTGAGAATCTCAAATGAACTATGTTCAATGTTGATTTTGGTTCATGGTTTTTTCTGTGTTAAATTTTAGAAATATCTTGATGAAATTTTGCACATGTTGATATTTTTCCCAAGTACTTTACCTTTTGAAATTGGTGATGATGGATCCATAGAAATGTTCCTCCCGGTAAAGGTCATAAGAGTCCAAAATGTAAAGCAATTTTAATGAAATTTGGCACAACTAAGTTTTATAGTTATCATAAACGATGTGCCAAATTCTACGAAGATCGGTTCAATATTTCTCATAGGTCCCATGCAACCATCTTACCAAATATCATTTTGAAGGGCTTAAATCTCATATAAGAGTTAGTCAAATTAATAAAACATAAGCAGAAATCGATGTTGGAAATTTTACGAGGGTCGGCACAAAATTTCTTGTAGTTTCCATAAAATGCATTCGAAATCCTTCTAAAACGCTTAAATAAAAAAAACTGCACTCTTTAGTATCATTTAGAATATAAATTATACGAGAGTCGTTCATTCAATTTTCATTACCACCATTTATAACCAACAATGGCGTGTAGGATATAAAACAGTCGGTCTTGATCGCCTATAACTTCTTACTTGTTTTGTTTTCTCTTTTTCTCCTTTGTTTTGTATTATTTAATAAAGTTTTTTTTTCGGTGGATAAAAAATGCTAATAAAAATAAAAATAAAAATAATAAAAAATAAACAATTATAAATCAATAATTTCACTTGACTCATTTAAAAAATAATTAATCTTTTCTTTTCTTTTGAGTTTTTTGTTTTTGTTTTAAATAATTTCTTCTTTGTCTTCTTTTTTTATTATGAACGGATTTTTTAATTATTTTATTTTGGATTCTTATGAAAAAAGCTTGTTTTATGGATTATGATGAATGATTTGGGGGAAATAAGACCCAAAAGGAAATGTAAAAAATAAAAAAAACCGATTGCAAAAATCGAAAATATACGATTGAAAAATGAGATTCGACAAAAGTGCTAAAGAATAAAAATAAACTTTTGGATTCAAGTTTTATTTCAGTACATATTTTAGCTCAGTCCCTGATCGTTTCCATTTAGGTTCCGCGCTTCAGTTATTGTTGTGAGTCAGTTCTAGTTAATTTTGAGTTTGCCAAGTTCTCAGCCCAGTTTCTAGTTCATTTTGTAGTTCAGTTCGAAATTTAGTTTCTAGTGCCATCCTATCCTCATTCTTAGTCCATTTTCAAACTTAGATTACAGTTTAGTTTTTAGTTTAGGTCCCAATTCAGTTCGTAACTCACTTCTTAATTAATTTCTTACTCAGATCACAGTTCAGTTTCTAGTCTAGTTTTTACTTTAATTGCTATTTTAGTTTTAAGTTTAGTTTCTAGTTAAATTTTTAGTTTAGTTCCCAATTTAATTCCCAGTTCGTATCTTCAGTTTCCAGTTAATTTTCTAGTTCAGTTTCCAGTTAACTTTTTAGTTCAGTTTCTAGTATAATATATTTTTAATAGCTTCCAGGTTAGTTTCCAATTTAATTTCAATTCGCTTTTAGTTCAGTTCAAAGTTCAGTTTTCAGTTGTGTCCTAAATATAATTGCTAATTAAGTTTTCAAATTAGTTCTTAGTTTAGTTCCCAGTTCAAACTAAACTAAGTAGTTCCAGTTCAGTTTATTTAAAATTTTGGTTTTTTGTTCAAAATTTAGTTGAGTTGTAAGTCCAGATTTAAGCTAATATTTCAGTTAAGATTATAGTTCAGAATCCAGTTCCAATTTTACTTGAAAATGTAGTTAGACCAGTTGCTAATTTCATTCTAATTCAATTTCATTTAAGTTATAGTTCAGTTCTAGTTCAGTTCCAGTTCAATTCTAGCTCAGTTCTAGTTCAGTTTTAGTTCCTTTCAAGTTTAGTTCTAGTTCAGTTCTATTTCAGTTTAGTTCAGTTTTAGTTATGGTTTAGTTCTAGTTCAGTTCTCGTTAAGTTCTTGTTCAGTTCTAGTTCCTTTCAAGTTTAGTTCTAGTTCAGTTCTGTTCAGCTCTACTTCAATTTTATTTCAGTTCTAGTTAAATTTTAGTTCAGTTCTAGTTCAATTCTAGTTTGTTCTTGTCCAGTTCTAGTTCCATTCAAGTTCAGTTTTAGTTCAGTTTTAGTTCAATTTTAGTTTAGTTTTGGTTCAGTTATAGTTCAGTTACCGTTCAGTTCTAGTTCAGTTTTAGTTCTAACTTAGATTTCAATTCAGTTCTTGTTTAGTTATACTTCAGAACATAGTAAGATTTCTAGTTTAAATTCTAGGATAAATTCTAGTTCAGATTTTAGTTCAGATACTAGTTCAGATTCCGATACGGAATCTAGTTTATATTCTAATTCCGTTTCTAGTTCAGATCCTGGTTCAAATTCTAGTTAAAATTCTAGTTCAGATCGAAGTCTAGTTTAGATCATAGATGCGATTCCATTCTGAGTATGGAACCATAATCAAATCATTACTCTCAATTCTAGTTTAACGTGTCGTTCTGTTCTAGTTAATGTAATTAACTTTAATATAATTCTTTCATTAACTGGTTTGGACTAACGCAGTCATTGTCCCGTTGTAATCTACATCGTGTATTAAGTACTTTTCAAAAAGTCCCAAATAAAAAAATGCTCAAAAGACTTCCATTGATTTATCTCTTCTTTAAGGATTTTGTTTATTAAATTTATCATAAGAGATGTATGATTTGGCAGTTTGGTTATTTAAATTTTTGTCTTTTTCTTACTTCATGTTTGCGATGCCAAAATAAAAATGTAAATTATTTTTTTTCCCCATTTAAATTCTTTTTATGGATTTTTTAATAAGATTACGTGTGTGAATATATTTCTATAAATAAATTTCTGTATTTTGGTGTTTTTATTTTTATCTTAAATCTGCTGTCTCGTGTCATTATTTTAAAGACTGATGACGGTATTAATCACATGAATCGAACATCTTGAGAAAAATGTATGAGTTTGTAAGATTTAAAAAAAAATATATTTGATTAAAACAAATAAGAACAAAAATAATTAATAATCTTTTTCCTGTAATGAAATTAGAATATCCAATAGAGGTCTAAAGAACCCCTTCACCATCACAAGTGGTGAAGAGGGTGTATTAACTTTGTCCCTCCCTGTTTAACGCTAAGAAGGAATCGTCTAAGATCAATCATATCTGAGTAGATTTATCTATGACCGTTCATATGTTCGAATATCTGTCTGTTAAAAACTTTCTGATTTAAAACCAGCAAAATTGTTCCAGTTTTTTAAAGATATAGACCGATATCTGAATCAACCTGAATCAAATTTAAGCGAAGAAATTTTTGTCAATTATAAATCATAAAATTAGAGTGAAATTTTTCCACATTATTATCATATATATATACTTAATTATCATTCCAAAAATGATTAAAATCGGTTCAGTTGAAAAAAATATATATCCAAATATATAAATAATTATAATTTCCTGTGTTTACTTAGGAATAACGGTTATATGTTATATACGTTTGGGAGAGTCTGTGTGAATGTGTTTGGGCAAAACATAACGTATTTATTTCACACCCACTTATGGCGGAGGGTATTTAAGATTCGGCATAGCTGAATATAACATTTTTAATTGTTTTTTTTTTTTTAAAGAATAAAATAAGATTTTTAAGACATAAATTTTAATATTTTTAATTAATTTTTTTTCCTTCTCAATATTGAATAATTATTAAATTGGATTTATCATTTTGATTATTCAGATTTCCATTTTAACTAACTATTTGCATGATTTATTAATTTCATTTAATTTTATTTTAAATTTTTTTTCTAAAATTGTTTTGTATTAATTTTTTGTTTTTGTTAACTTCTCATCATTTAATAGTTGTGATTTATTTCCGGCAATTAAAAACTATAATACAGTTCCCAAGGTGACAGTTATAATAAGTTTTTTTCTCTCATATTTATAGTCTCATTTCGCCTGACTGACAGTTTGATAATGAAAATTTTAAATTTATTTATTATTTTATAATTTTTCTATGTAAAACAAAAGCAATAATTATTTATTTTAAATTAAAATTTAAATCATTTTAATTTTTTGTATAAAATTTTTACATTGTTTACGTATTAAAAATATTTGCAACTATGAAAGAACAATTTTGTTAATATGACAACGTTTGTTGTTATATTGACAACATCAAAGTGTTTGTAGCTTTAAGCTCCTCAGAAAATGCCTGAAATGGGAGAGAAGATAAAATGAAGTTTATAGATAAATAAATCTTTTTTTTTGGGAATAAAAATTTTGTCGCTTTAAAAATATTGCGAATAAATTGAATACTTTTGGTGCGCACTAATTACAAAACGACTTTTTTTGGAGATAATTGTAAAACTTTGGAAATACTGAAACTTTTTTAAATTAAATTTCACATTAAATTAATTGACTTGAAAGAGCACAAGTTCCTAGTGGGTTTGGGAGACAAAGGCCGGTCTTCCAAACTAAGTTACCACGGCTGATACGAAAATGACTTCTTTAAGAGATAATTCTAATACTTTGAAACTTTTGAATATTTTTTAATGAAATCTTACTTGAACATTCATAAGGAGTTTTTCACTTGATATGGAAAATCACAAGTTCCTAGTGGGTCTGGGAGACAAAGGGTGAACCTCCAAATTATGTTACCACGGGAATTAACATTAAAAAATTATGATTTAATTGAAAACAAATTTTAATATGAAGTTTTTTTTATGATTTTGAAAGGCATTTTTATTGGTTGTCAATTAAAAGTTATTGTCCACAAATTTTGCGCTACTGAATGGTGCAAAGTGGTTCGAATTTGGAGTTTTAAACTTTGGAACTACAGAATAATTTTTAATAAAATTTCTTATGGACATTGTTGAGGTCATATAAATCTCTACCAAAAAATAATTTCATACTTGTGGGATATCTTTCATATATAAGAGTTATTTATATCGAAATAAAATGAGTATTTAATACCCTACACCACTATAGGTGTTATGCAAATGTTTGTACTTATTAGCATAAATTGCAGATCAGAATCACTTCCTACATGGATTTAACGATGACCGTTATTCCGTTCGCCGGACTGGCTGTCCTTGTGATCAAATTACAGGTCGCAGAGTTTAAGATATCTTAATGAAATTTGGCACTTATATTTATATTCGCTTAGGAATAAAGTCTATGGAGTTTAGTTATGATCGATCCATTATTCCATGTAGGAACTAAATATAAAACGGTTTAAAATAAATTAAGCATAAAAAAATTTTCACTAATTTTTAAAAATTTGGTTGGTTCATTCCCATACAAGGATGTTCAAAATTTTACTAAGGTCGGCCTATAATTTCTCAAAAATATGTTTGGGATAATCGCAAAACTATTTAGTTTCACCTAAACATTAGTGTCACAATAATGTATAGAATCTTAAGCAGTAATCACCTAATGATAAGAGAGTCGCTACACTTTATAACCAATTATAGGTGTAGAGAATTACATAGTCGGATTTAATCAATAATTACATATTTTTACCTATTTACCTATCTGGTGGACTTAATTAGGTTCTAAAACCTCTAAAAGTATTTTATGAATTTTTGAAAATTCTAACTAATTTTTGTATAAAAAATGATTTCACAATTTTTCCATCACTATTTTTTTTTATAAAAGTTATTTGGAAGAAATCGGATGAAATTTGGACCTATGACAAGGTCGATCAAAAAGTTAAATATTAAAGTTTTAAGCTTAATATCTCTTAAACTATAAGAGATAATCTACATTTGTGTGTTTTATGAGCTTAAGAATTTATTCCAAAGACTTTTGTATCGAAGTAAAAATTCTGGTAAGAGATTTGTATGGGAGTTAACTGAAAAACTGAACTGATTATGACCCATTTCAATAGACTTAATTTGCCAAAAATCTTCTGTGACAAATTTCATGGTGATATGTCTAATATTGTTACTTGTAGGGTGCTTAGAACGTTACAAAGACAGACATCCGGCTAGACAGATGGACGGACATCGTTAGATTGATCCAGAAACTGCTTCTGGATCCATCGATACACTTTTGTAACGAGGCATTACAAAAGTAAGCACAAACAAATAATACATCAATCCTCTATGTTGGTGTAGGGTATAATCATATTATTTGTTAAAATAGCAAAAAACATTTGTATTTAACAACCTGCCACGCCCATAATTACAAATATTTTGATTATATATTTTAGGTACTTTAGTTTTAATGGGTTAACTAATGGATGCTAATTAAACCCCGGATCAGTGTGAGAGCAAAACTCTATTTTCGAGTGGTAAACCAACCGCACAAATTTTTTTTTATTTCTTTGAATCAAACTTCTGGATGTTAAAGTGTTAACTGCCAAGACAGATCGACAGACAGACTTTGTGAAATCGACTATAAATATAATAATGTATATCTTGGTGTAGCATGTGGTATGATAAATTTATTATACCATAATTAAACATTTGAGTTGAGGGAGACAGAATAAAAATCTGTAAACTATAAATGAAATGGAATTTTATAATTCTAATTTTGGGCCAAAACTTTTACCATAAGATCGGAAGTTTAAAGACTTTTCTGAGAAAGTAATCTTATTTTAGACATTTGAAAGTCTTAATTTCTAATCTCATTTAAATGAACCGAAAAATTCTGTAAAAAGGTTAACAACTTACTATTAAAATTTTGTGAGCTGTTTATTACTATTTCGAGAAGTTAAAGAACTTTAGAATTATTTTTACTTTAAACTAAATTTAGAATTTCAAATAGACAAGTGGAAAAAGAAGTGAGTGTCAAAAATGGCACAGTTAGTCAGTCATTCATACATATAAGTGCTTTGAAAAAAAAAAACTGAAATTACTAAATTTAGTTACTATTTACGAATTAAAGTATAGAGGTTATACTACACTGAGAAAAAAGCTTATCGTTGTCAATGTAACAACGTGTATAATCAATCTAACAATTTATTATGGTAATTGAATGAAATTTTATAAATTAGATTTTTTACTGATATGTTGACCTTTTGTTTCCTGTTGGTAAATATTTCTAAGTAATATTTCTTTCGGTGTATTATTTTATTAGTTTGACTTGACTTTTGTTCTAATGTTTCAGGTTTTATTTTTATGTTTTTTTTTCTTTTTGCATTTCATTCTCTTTTTCAATCTTCTATTCTAACTTTCCTGCCAACAATTTGAATAATGTTCTATATCTTCAAATGGAATACAATTTAGTCGTTTTTTTTTCGTTTGTTTTTAGTTCTTCATTTAGTTTTAGTTTCCATTTCGTTGAACAGTTAAATGTTTAAACAATTTCGGTTTAAACAAATTTATACGTTTCATTTTCTTCCATTAAAACAAAAACAAAACTATTTTAATAATTATTTCTTTGCAACATTTTTTAGAACCCTCCACCAACACAAGTGGTGATGAGAAGTATAAGAACTTTGTCATTTTGTGTGTAACGCTAAGAAGGTATCATCGCAGACCCCGTCATGTATTTTTATTCTTCCATCAAATTAAAATCTGAGTCTGTTGTTGTCAAGCTCACATCCACAGTAATTGACAGAGCTCAAGGAAATTAGACCTGAGTAGTTGTCATAGTCCTGAGAAGTTTTCTATTTAAAATCATCAAAATTGGTTCTTTAGATCAAAACATATAGACCGATCTCTGAGGCAAACTCTAAGTTTCATCAAAGATTTTTCTTAAAACTCTCAATTAGAAATCGACAAATTTAAATAAGATTTTGCCTTTATTCCATTCCAAAAACTATCAAAATCGGTTCAATAACAAATTTACCTCACACACATTTGTGGCGGAGGGTATTGAAGATGGGGCATAGCCGAATACAACATTCTTACGCGTTTTCTATTTTTCTATTTCGGTTCTTATCGTCGTAAAAATATCTCTTTATGATTCATCATTAATTATAATGATAATTTTTTTTGAACTTCTATTTATGAGTTTTGTTATAAAATTTTTATAGCATTTTATTTGTATTGGTTTGCATCTATAGTTTTGGCTTCTTTCTGTCTGTAATAACGATTTTTATTCTTCTTCCTATTTTGTTTTGAAAGTTTTTTTGTTCTTCTCTTCTTTGTTTTGAATTTGATTCTTTGGCCCTGTTTTGGATATTTTGCTGTTATGTGTTGGGATCATTCTATTACATTTTTTTATTTTAAAGAGATTTGAGATAAATAGATGAATCTATAGATGGATGAGTAAATAGTTGGAAAGGAAATATACGCATCATTAAATGTTAGAAGTTTTAAAAAAGATATTATTACTAAAAGACTCTAATTTAAGTAAGTGTAAAGAGAATTGAAAGAAAAAGTTCTAATTAATTAGGCACTGTGAGTACTGACGATGACGCTTCGTATGTACAGTTGTAGGGCGTGACAAGAACTGGAGTTTGAAAGTACCTTTTGTCCATTCTGTTGCTCCACGGTGTGACCTGATCGATTTTTTGGAAATAATTCTGTAACTTTTGAACCCTTTATGAAAGGTGCTTTCAATTGAATTTAGTAAAGTACAGCTGCTTTGTGTACAGCTACATTAACTAGAGTTAACCCGGTTTGGCTTAGATTTTCAGTCTAGATAAAAATTTCCTACACAAGTTTAAGTATCTATGAAAACGTTAGAACAAGATGATTTAAAATTTTGTACAGAAAATTTATGTAGAGTGTCATTTTTTGTAAAAAAATTATTTCAAACTTCCGATTTGGAATTTATGCTGATTTTATGAAAAATTAAATTTATTTTTAAACATTTATAAAATTGAAACAAATAACGATATTTATTTAAAATTTGAATATACTGTACACGTGTTTGTCCATAATTAAGGAAAATAAAAAAACCCCACTTTTTTATAATGAAATGCCCAAAATCCCAATCCCTATAAAACATGTTTAAGAATTTGACTTTTTTCTACTAAAATAATCATCTTGTCATTACAAGGGCCGACCGGCAGGGAATATTTTTTGAGACCTTGGCTTACATAAAAAGCTATATATTGGGGATAATGTAAAGGTGATTTCAGCTTTGTTTTTTGAGATCTTGACAAAAGCATTAAAATTATTTTGGCTTTAAATTGACCAAATAAGAATTGGGTTTGTGGGCAGATATTGGCACCAAGATTATCGAGATTTACTAAACATCGTTTGAGAATACTTTGGAATAAAAAATTTTTAAAGTTCAGAACAACAGAATGATTTTATCATTTTTTTCCTGGGCTAAAATTCTAAAAATTAGATTTTTTTTGAAGTTACAAATTCAAGTTAATATATCTTTCTAACGGATTCCTATATTTATATGGTTATTGCGGCTACATTTTTTTAAGAATATCTGGCACGTATTCTTAAATAAGTTTAGTACTTATATTAAGCCCCCTTCGTAAAAGGACTCAAAAGATAGAAATATATTAAAAATTTATTTCGATTTAAATATCTCTAAAACTATAATGGTATTTTTATATGTACAAAATTTCTTCTGTCTCAATTAATAAATGGATTTTTGGCGAATTTAAAAGAAATCAATATACCCGAGGCAGCCAACTTTGGCGGGTCACCGAATAGCTCTTTGACAACATAGGTGCTAGTTTTCTACCAAGTCAATTCCAAAATATATTGGCTTTAATCGTGTTCAATTTCATTAAAATATCTCGAACGATTCAAAAGTTATAGAATTATTTCTAAAAATCAGTGTACCCAAGGTAACCAACTTAGGCGGGTCGCCTAATAAACCCTTTGACCACCCTTTTCCACCTAGACAATTCCAAAATATATTTGTTCTAATCGTGTTAAATTACATTGAAATATCTCGAACGATTCAAAAGTTATAGAATTATTTCAAAAAAATCTATACGGACATACTGTGCACACCCCAGCTGTCTAACTATAGAGGATCAATCTTGTAGCTCTTCGGTTTAAAGCTTGTCTAGCATGCATTTTTCACTTAAAATCTATCAATTACAAACTCTTCAATAATCTTCATTATTCTATTTTGAAAAATTTCTTTTTCTTCCTTTAAGTCTTCTTGATTAAACCTTTTTTCTTCCTTTTTGCTTGAAATTTTCATATTATGACAAGTCATGTCAAAATGACATAAACATATACAAAATAACTGACAGTAGCATTAAATATAAATTATAAAATGGCTGATTATTTTCAAATTGTATTAAACAATTTTTAAATGTTTATAAATAATTCAAATAAACAAAATCACAGTCCCTCAGTCATATGGAAATAATGACAAAAATTATATTATTAAAATGGAAATGCTGACTAAACGTATCAACACTTGAAATATAATTAAAACAACAACAATAACTATATTTATATATATTATAGGTAGACTTTTTTCTATAGAAAATGATATTACAACAACTACAACAATTTACATATTTAAAAGAATTATAAAATGTTTAGGGTGTTTATAGTACCTTTAATGCGCTACAATGAGTAGTTAAGGTATTTAAAGTTTGGCTAGATGTTTGTAACGGATAGAAAGAAAAGACTTGTCACTTTCCCAAATCATTAGAATCGTGAATGTATCACTTCCTGAGATCAGCTTATATCGTCTGTCCTTCCGTCTGGCCGACAAGTTTTATTGTTAATTAATTGTGACTAAATTTAAATGGTTGTCATATTTTGGAAAAAGCACGATACCTGCTAAAGCTTCACAAAATAGGTTCATCATTACTTTGGTGGTCCCAATACAATTTTCTATAAAATGTCTTAAGTTTCTATAAGTTTTACATTACAGCGAATTGATGACGTTTAAAATATAACGAAACAAGTAAGAATGTTATATTCGGCTATGCCGAATCTTAAATACCCTCCATCATTAACATTATGCGAAAATGAGAGTGAGTTGAAAACATTACACCAAACAATTTATTCGTTCATCAGCTTAAACGTCAATTACTGAAAAAAAAGGCCGCCATAAAAACTACAGGGGAACATTGGTACCGAGCTATAGATTTATATGGTCCATTTTATTAATTTATGGACCGATATTGGTCAGATTATTAACATATATTGAATACATTTAGAAAAACAATTGAGTCGTATTTTAATAGAATTTTTTATTATTTACTAGTTTTATAAGCCCAAACTTTTCAGGGATGATATGGCCCAAGATAGGTAATTTCTGAAAGTGGCTTTGTATAGGAGCTACACTATAATATGTACTAAGATTGTTTAAGTTAATAGTACATATTAAAGACAATTAAAAAGTTATTGTGACAAATTTCAATTGAATAAGTCTTTATTTAAGCATTCAAATATGTTTTTCGGGAAGGGGCGTTATATGGGAGTTATAGTAGAATATCGACCGATATTAATAGAATTAATAACATATAATCAAGACCGTCAGAAACTTAATTATAGCAGATTTTAATGGAATCGGTTCATATTTTAGAGTTTTCTAAAATATATTCCGGGAAAACTCCTTATATGTGGACTAGATAAAATTACGACTCCAGCACAATTTAGTTTCTTCGGGTTTATTATTGTATCAAAGTAAATATATATGGAAAACACCCAAAATCCACCTCAGTCATGGTCGTAAGACGTACATTTATTGGCCGTAAAGACAGCTTCTTTGGCAAATAGCAATAATGTTTTCTACAAAAGGAATGGGACAAGATGTGTTTTTTATTTCTTCAGATCCGGTTTTCATAAAATTCATTCGATATTAGACGCATTTCATTCATTGTAATTGGGTGACTGTACACTCATCAAAGTCTTAAATGTTTAAACATTTTCAATTTTAATCCTGGTTCCATTCGGTGCTTTTCGACCACCATTGGGCCTATTGAAAAGTAAATATTCCGAGAATGGATTGAAAGTATTGAAATCCTGAAATATATTGGTATTGTGATATTTGTGGAATTAGGTCTTTATTTAAAATTCTACAAAAATCGGCCTATAATTTTTCTTAGACCTCATTATGGTGAAAATATTCATATTCAAGTTTTATATAAGACTAACTAATATTCGGCGCGCTTTGTCGCTCTCATAAAGTGAAACAAATGGGTGCTACCCTTTCCTCTGATCCTAATTGTCCAAAATTCTGTCCAGTGAAACTGTTTCTTGGATGAAATTCTAATACTCCCACTTAAATATTTCTTTAGGTACTCAAAAATCAATATTTGCTTTATAAGAGGTCTACCTCTTCCTCTAATCCTATTCGCCATTATTTTGTGTCTCGAGAAAGTGATTGGGACCAAATTTTAAAACTCTCGCGGGGAAAATTCCTGATCCTTTAGGAATCTGTTACCTATGTTACCTCCGCGGATAAATTGGGTTCATATTGAGTCAATTTGAGCAAAATCGGATAAAGAAGTTCATATTTAGATTAACTACCAAAAACGAAGGAAAAGACACAAATTCCTATAGTTTGAATAGGGGATCCATTAACAGAAATTCCCAAAAAAGTTAGTTTCTATTTTGCACAAGTACATGAGTATAGAAGGGTCGGTAGCAATTTTCCAAAGCTTTCTTTTAAAGACCACAATATGGTGTAGGGTACTTAAGAATAGGACTTGATCGTTTATATTTCTTTTCAGTTGATTTATTTGTATTTTCTATTTTTTAATACTTTTACTAACTGACCAAGTCCACTAATAAAGTAATACCGGCATTATTATTATAATAACAATAAACAGCAAAAACAACTAAAACTAACAGAAAACGTTTTAATATCTTGATTTCCAAAGATTTTCAAATAAGCAAAAACTAAAAGATACCAACAACAACATTACAAAAAAAAAACATTTAAAAAAGTAATAAAATGAGTAGTTAAGCAGCGTGTAGCGTTTATTGTGTTTACAAAAGCGTAGAGTAGAGTGACGGCGATCGACGAACAACTACAACATACAACTACTACTGCTGACAGTGAGTTATAAAAATAAATATATTTTGGTCATTGACCCGACTGTGTTTGTGTGTGTGTATGTATGTTTAAATGTTTGTTTTATTATTATTTTTTTTTGCTTAAATAAGGTGGTCAAGTCAACAATATTTTATAAGACTTTAATACACACAAACACACATATATACACACACGTTTAAAAATATCTAAACAACTATACATACACATGTACATTTTCGATAAAATATTTTAAATTTAAACTAAATAAATTATTATTATTAAAAAAAAATAAATGTTTAAAAATTATTAATGCATTTTTTTGTTGTTGTTTGTGTTTTAGTCGTTGACAACGAAAGAAAAAAAAAGCTGCAATTTTATATAAATTTGAATTTTAATCTGGGGTATTATTTTACAATAATTGATTTTATAATTAATGTTTTATTTTAAATTTAGTTTTTTTTGGAATAAAATTTAAAATGTTTTTTTTTTTTTTTTTTTTTTTTAATAATGATGATCAAGTCAATTTTCTCACATTTTTATTATAAAATGAAATTTTAAATTAAAGACAAAAAGATAATGAAAACGTGGAATAAATTTGAAAGCTAAATCCGGCATTAAATTTCAATTTGTGTTTAATTAAATTTTTAATATTAAAGATCAGAGTTTTATGACATTTCAGAATTTGCATATTCTGAAAATATAAAAAATAAAAATGACTACGGAAAATTTGTCACAGGTTAACATTTATGTTCCATCTAACACTGACCGTCGTTTCATATGAGCGGGGTCAAAATGCCTAAATTTAATGGGTAATAATCCATGGTTTTCTATTGCTCCTATATAAGCCCACCTTCATTTCGTACAGTTAAAAATTAGCAAGAATTTCTAAAAAACATTTTGAATTCTTTTCCATCTAAAAATAGGAATAAGAAAGGGAATTTATGTTTGAATGAAAATTTCGCATATTTATTTAATAATTATTGATTTGAACGGACGATCACTAATGGGAGATCGTCCTCTATTCCATTACATTCTTTTTCTTTCCCACGAATATTACAATTACAAATAGTCGTTTGCAAATCCAACGATGATATATATCCATGACGTCTTGTTAATGTATTTATATGATCAGCTTTCTTTGAAATCGAGTCTAAAGATCACCTTCAAGAGTCTAAAGATCACACTTGGATCAGACGACTTCATTAGAATGTGTACCGAAGGCAATTGATTCATTTGAGAAGAAACAATCACGAAAATTTTGCAGGTGCAGTATCGAAATCCTATGAACCTAAAAATATAATAAAGTGGATCAGGTATACCAGATAGGAAAAAGGAGAAATTTAGGAGGAAGAAGAGCATATTAGTTTTTTTTTCATAATTTAAAAGGACTTTTACTTTAAGATTTGCAAACATTTCACGCCGTTGTTGTATATCCATGACGTCATGCTAAAGCTCTGTATTTGTAGGGATGTGAAGAGCTTTGGTATTATGACCTATAGAAAGTGGGTCTGAGGATCTTAGGGAGGCCTTCTCTAAAGATAGTTGATTCGTTAAAAAGGACTTGCGAGCCTCATCAACGCTGATTGCGAATATCCCTGGGGTATTTGAAATCGGGTTAGACGATTTGAGGAAAAGAAATAGTTCATTTGAAGACAATTATCTGAAGACCACTTGAAACCTTCACAGAAGACAATTGTTTCACCAAAATAGTCTATTTAACCCTGACGTAATTGTAGGAATCTGAAGAGCGTTTCAAATTTAGTTACATTCGTTTTAGACGATTCATTTGAAGAGAGCTATATGGAAATCATTAAAACTTTAACTGAATAATTTATTTGTTTCAAGAGTCTATTTAAGGCCATGAACGCCGATGCTGAAACAGAATTGCTTCACAAGATTAATTTGAAAGGAAGACAATTGATTCGTTTATAGAGAGATATCAGAAGATGACAGAGAAGATTCACTTATTTTCGCTATCATTCATTTTTACACACCGATTTAAATTTCTGCTGGTATCAAAGAGCGTTTCGTATTCTTCTGAAATCGGGTCAGAAGACAAAACAGTGAACAGAACACTCTTTCATTATGATAAAGCTTGGACAAACCAACTATTTAGCACATATTGGCTGGAAGTCAACCGCTTTACAGACCAGACCATGTCTTTCAGACCACCATCCGTTTTGATCGATTCAGAATGAGCTTATTGGAATATTCTACACTTCAGAATAGGATATTACAAATTAGCTTGATTTTGCTATAACTGAGATACTTCGATTTGAGTTTTAACAGTTGCACACCATAAGGATTTCCTTCCATACATAATATTTGGAAACCTCTGTATAATATATAATGTTAATTTATATGATCGATCCATAGATAAATTTAAAAAATTCGATTCAGCCCTGCTGGATATTGTCCTGAGTCAGTCATTTTAACTTCATTATGATCATAATGATTCTTAGCGATATATTTGATGAGTTTATTTCTTTCACACGATAATCGAATTAAATTGACATTTAAAGCCTTCAATTAACAAAATTATATATCAAATTTCTATAATTTAGACTGAGCCAAAAATTATAACAATTTTAATAAAAAATTTTTCTCTAAGTGCAATTAAATTTTATTTTTAGTGTAAATTTACATAATTTTCACACCAATTTTACATAACACGATAATTTATTTACCTTCTATTTCTTTGGAAACAATCGCACATTTTTTTCTAGTTAATTTATTAACTTAACTGCTAATTTAGATTTAAATATAGAATCCAAGTCCATGTATAATAACTAATTTACATGTTAAGTATTAAAAAGCGCATAGAA
>PYHX02000467.1:75064335-75112333 GCA_004302925.2 Cochliomyia hominivorax
AAAAAAATATCACTAGCAACATTTTTAAAATTAAAAAACTTTGTTCAAAGCAATTTTTATTACAATGCTACGGAATATGATAGAAGTAATAATTTTAAGTGATCGTATCTAAATTATATTGTAAAAACTGCCATTTCGAGACTTCACGCATAAGAAAACTTCATACAAAGATTTTACACATCAATCGATATTAGCTTTTAAGGATTTCAATTCTTTAGTAGAGACCAGGGACAGATAAACAAAATTTTGAAAATGAAGATCAGCAATATAAAGGAAAATAAATTTCAAAAAAGAACTAAATGAATTCAGCAATAATATTCCTTAATTTGTTCACAGAAATAAAAAAAAAAACTTCCTAAAACAATTTCAAAACGATCATGCGAAAACAAACTAATTGAAAATTACTCTATTAAAGATCAGTAATAATTTAAAAAAAGATCACTTGTCATTACTTTATAAAAAAAATCTTTTTCTTACATTGGTTTACACAGAGCATTACAAAATTACATATTTGAAAAGTGATCGTGTCTCATACAACATGCTTTAAGGAAGATCAGAAATAGAAAGGTGAAAAGATTTTTAAAATATTTGGAACAAAAACCATTTTAGTATTTATTAAGTGATCGTGTCAATAAGAAAACTAGTTCTCACATAGAGTTCAAAAATAGAAAACGATCTGAAAAAGTCGGAAAAGATCACTTTTATAAAGGTTCTAGTTGCAATTTTATATTTTTATAATGAATTCGAGGTATCATAAAAGTATTCTTAATGTGATTAAATTAAAAAAGTATCAATATTTTTTAACCGATTCACTATAATCAGCAAATAAAAGTATTATTTATATTTTTCATCCTTAAAAAAGATGCCCAAGAATATATAGATCTATAAGATCGAGTGCAAGTACGTTATTTAGTTTTGATTTGACGTATGATCCATATTTGTTAGTTTTCAACATATATGAGAGTTTTTCAGGTTTGTTCAATAACACTTGAAGTCTTATAGTCTCCCTAACTGAATAAGGTGATCGTTTTAAGTTCCTAGACACATTTAGATTGAATACTGACTTTATCATTATTTCTGTAAAATATTAGAAAAATGAATAATGTCAAGAAAGATGTCCAAATTGGAAGTTACAATTGAAGCCGAATTATGTCTAGGGAGCGTTATGATCATCGCGATTTATTTGAGACATAGTAAAAGTATCTAACAGACCAATCCTACTGATAGATATCAAACTATATCAATTTACGGTCATATAGATCGTCTCCATAAGTTTGCATGCAACTGATCTCAAGAACTGAGATCACTTGCTTTCAGTTTAATTGAAAACAAAAAAGTTTGTTTCCTCTCTTCCTGTTAATCATTCTCTGACCTTTAGACATGAAGCTCTGCGATATAAAAGTGAGACAAGATCACTATATTATTCATTCTTCCTTCTCAGGGTATTTTCCAGTCGTTAATTCCTATCGCTTAAGATTCATTTCCATTGTCTTTTTTATCTCTCTTATTATCCTTCTTTTTTACATTTTCATTAAAAGAAACATTTTCTTTTACAATTGAAAATGTCATTTGACAGTTGCAAAAAAAAACTTTATACACGAAAGGTTCAAAAGTAAGAGGTCCACATCACATCGAAAAAGAAATTCAGCTACTCAATTGGCTTCTTTCGTTTTATTTTTTTTCTTTCTAATCAAATATTTTAACATACAACAAATTCATTTAACAATTATTTTTGTCATTCATCAGTTATTTTTTTTCTTTTATTTAATTTAAAAATTATTTCTGACGGTTGTTGTCCGATGGTTGGGCTGACTGTTGGATGGATGGATGGATGGATGGATGGCTGTACGTTGAAATGCTGATGGTTGGGCTTCAAAACATTTTAATTAAGTCATTTTATGTGTTCAAATGTTACCAATGAAAGAGACAAAAAAAAAACAATACAAAACAAAACAAAAGAAAGAAATAATGTTTAAAACTACCAACTGTCATTGTGACAGTATTTTTGTTGTTATTTACAGTTTCTGTAATGTCATGCTAAAGCTGTCAGCTTTTTAATTTTTTTTTTCATCTTCTTGTAAAAATTTCTTTCAATCGGTTAGTTTTTTTTTCAATAATTTTTATTAAAATATTTAATTATGCTACTTGTTCTGTCATTATTTCAATATTTTCTTAATTATTGAAAAAAAGTTTTTAATCGAAATGAAAAATGAAAGAAATTCATTAAGTTTCTTGGGAAAAACAATTTGAAAAATATTGAGAAGAGATCAGGAACAGGAAGTCGAAATTAAATCTAATTAAGTTTCTGATTAATTTTGGACCACATCAATTTTCAGATATAAAAGTCATCAGGAACCGAGGGAATAGAGGAAATGAAAATAATTTTAAGAAAAACTTTTAAAAAATTTTGATCTTAATTATATTAAAATTATAACTTCATAAAATATTTTCGAGGTGATCGTATCGAAAAAGACACAATATATATAAACGATCAGGCTTAAGAAAAAATAAATCTCAATCGCAATAAGATTTTCTTAGCAATATATTTGGAAAACTTTAATTTCAATACAATATTTTAACATTGAAATGAAAGTGTTACAGAAAGAATTTGAAAACTGATCGTGTTTAAAAGGGATTAACAAAAGACAACCTCTCGCAGAGATCTGTAAGTAGAAAAAGAAATATCTGAACAATTTCGAAAGCTTTTCAACGGTTTTTATAAAACTCGTAAATAAATTTAATATTAATGATATCAAAGTAATCGTGTCAAAATATATATCCTAAGGGCGATCAGTAATTGAAAATGAAGAAATTTCTAAAAAATGAAATGAAATCATTTGGATAACAAAACTTTTAAGCACTAAAACAGACTGTGACTTCATTTATTGATTACTTTCAAGGAATCTAATATATATTTTAAAAAGTGATCGTGTCAAAAAATTACAACAGAAAATATTTATAGGAAGGGACCGAACGTAAGATTATAGTTTTGGAAATTATTTGGTAAAACGTTCATGAAAACCGAAAAAATTCAGCAAAATCATTTAGAAGATCGTGTCAAACAGGAAATCATTAAGAACATGAATAATTGAAAAGTGAATAAATCTGGAAAGATCACTAACAAAATGTTTGTTTGTAAAATGAAATTTCTATCGCACAAAATAATTTTCCAAATGATCGTGTTCAGAAAGTTTTACACAAAACAGTCAGTATATGAGAAAATCGAAATAATTCCCTACAGCATCTTCTTTGTGACATATTTATAGAACAAAATAAAATATTTTGAAATTGATCGCTTCAAAAAATCAAAAGAACTTATAGAAATCACTTTATAGGAATAATCAGGATCTTAGTATTTTCGAATGTAATAATAAAATGAATAAAATAATTATTAAAAATTATTAAAATTGATCGGGACATAAAAATCTAATAAATAAGTATGATCAAGAACTCAAAAAGGAAATAAAATCTCAATGTCACTTAAGGATTCAAAGTATTCCGACAACAAGAAATCTGGATAATTGCAAAAGATTCTGTTGAAAAAAGATAAATAGAAAACAATCTAAACGGATGAATAAGAAATCTTAATAACTTTGAAAGTGATCTATTTAGCAATAAACTCTTAATTGTTTGGAAATAATAATAATTAAAGTCTAGTAGAAAACTTTATTATGAAGTGATCAAGAACATAAAGGGAAAGGAAATTTTGAAGTCATCGTATACAAAACTTTAGTAATATTTTTGGAGTATAAAAAAAAAATATTTTCAAAGAGATCACATCAAAGATCACTTAAGCAATATATTCATATTAATAGCGAAATTGGAATTTTAAAAATATTGCTAAAAGTGGTGATCGATCGTATTCTAAAAGTGATCATGTACAAAACTTCCTTTAAAATTTAAAAATTTAATATGAAAAAAATGAAATCCAAAAAAATTTTTGCCAAAAATCAATTTTTGCCAACTCATGACAAAACCTCCGAAAAAAGACCTCAAATTAAAGCATTAATGATGCATTATTAACGCTGCTTACAAACAAAAAAATATCCACCCAAAAAAAAATTATTGCAAAATTTTTATAACAATCGATTTCGATTTGTTGTTTTTTTTGTTTTTTTTTTTTTTTTTTTTGAAGATTTTAAATAAATAAAACCATCAAACAAATAAAATCAACATTTTTAATCCTTTGACAAGTCAACAACTTAACAAAAGATCAAATTCTTTAACACAAGATCATATCTTAAAACCAATACTTACATACATTTTATATACATATGAGTGTGTGTGTGTGTTGAAATAAAGAAAGAGTAACCAAAATATCAGATTATGGACAGATTAAGAGACAAGAGAACAAAAAAACAAAAAGAAGAAACCCACTTTTCCAAAATACAGGTACATTATCCACACAGAAAAGGATTAAAATGTACAAGTTTATGGGATTTTTTTCTTTTTCATTTGTTATTATGGTTTCGGAAAGATTAAACCATAGATAATCACAGCCATTAGTGGGATGAGCCACAAAAAATTAATGTTAAGATGCGATAATAAATTTTGTACAAAATATTGTTAAGCAGGAAAGAAGGGAAATTCCTGAACAAGTTCAAAAAGAAATCGAGAAATTTTTATTTGTACAAAAAAAAAAAAAAAAATGGAATCGAAAATTTCTTTAAATATCAATATCAATTATAAAGGAAAAAATAATTTCAATTTTGAAAATTTTCAAAATTATTTGAAATTTTCGTAAAATAAATTTTATTATTTAGAAAAAAAACTGATCTGATCAGTTTAAATGTAAAATTAATTTGTTTTTTTTCAATAAAAATGATAAGAAATAATTAAAAAGTTGTAAAAAATAAAACGTAAGATTCTGAACATACAAAAATTAATTTTCTCAAGGTCGTTTTTACTATTTGAAATAAGAAAACAAATCTAATCTTTTAAAGGGTCATTTGCACTCTACTCTTCTCTAAATTAACTGAGAATATGAGATCAAATAGTGAGGAAAACAAAAATAATAAGTTTAGATAAACCAGATCTGTAAGGGATCCAAAAAGCCCATCTGCAAGCTCATCCAGTCCATTGTACGAAAATTGAAATCGTTTGGAACGTGTCACGATCAATTCACGTTCAGTGATCAATTCTTTTATTTTTGAATCCTGTAATTTCGATCTTGAAAATCTCGGGATTTGAAAAAAATGAATTCCGGAATTTTTTGGGAAATCCCGAATAATGTAGACATTTTAAGTTTAGTTTATTGTCATAAATATACAAAAACTTAACTTCTTCCTACAAAAATATTAACAGATTGTGAATAGATAGTAACCCATTTGGTTCCAGTGTTAACAGTAAACAATTTCTCCCCAAAAAATGTTTTCTAAAAGGCCGGGATTTGAAAAGACCTGTCCCGTTTGGGATCCCTAATTTCCCCTTCTTCAAACTTTAATTGGCTGAAACTTACTTATCAATCGATCAGCATTCTTTATGCTCAAATATTTGTTCCTCAATTGCCCATTTATCTTAACTGATGAGTAGAGAGATTGTTGTTGCTAAAATTTGAGTCAAATTATTCATTCTAAGTTTCAGAATTTTCAAATAAGATAAACAATTATTGATATATAATCTATATATTCCTTTCCTTTCGAAAAACTCGACTTAGCGAATACACAAACCAATAAATGAAACTAAACTTTCAAAATGGTATCCCTAATTAGGAACTGTCTCTCCAAATCTAGAGTTGTCTTCAAGATGTATATCTGCTTCTCAATATCTTAATTAAAAAGATCACATCGGGAATTGTGACCTTTTGTCGATTGTATTTTTCATTTTTTATTCCTCAAATACCTTCTACACATCTTTGCCTTTTGGTTGGATGTCATTGATATTTAAACATGATTTTATTCCTCACATTTTGCCAAAATATCTAAATGAAATAATCACGAAATAGTGATTGTTATCCATGGTCGCTATTGTGAATATTATTCACAATATTTGTTACATGATTCTATTCACAGAGAATTTCATCATCAAAATAAATCACTTAAAATTTTTATTTAATTTTAAAAATTCCTCTTCAAAAATGTTTTTATCTTTAGAAAACAAAATCACTTAAATTTCAATTCCCTCTAGAGTCGAGGAGCTACTGTGATATCTCTATATGTTATTTACTTTTATACTTTATCGAATTGTTAAAATTTTCTTAACAATTTTGTTTAAATATATAATTTTAATTTAAAATGTTATTTAAATAAAAATAATTCAAAAGTACTTCAAAAATACTTTGAGTTTTTAAAAAGTTTAACAAAAAGTTAAGAGAGTAATTAAGAGATAAAGAGATGTTTTACCAAATCTCTTAAAATAAAACAATAGAAAATATTCATAAAAAATTATAGGAAATATTTCGCTTTTAAAATTTTTACAAAAAAAAATCTCTCTATCTATCTCTCTATCTATCGATCTATCTATCTATCTATCTATCTATCTATCTATCTATCTATCTATCTATCTATTTATCTATCTATCTACCCATCTATCTATCGATCTATCTATCTATCTATCTATCTATCTATCTATCTATCTATCTATCTATCTATCTATCTATCTATCTATCTATCCATCTATCTATCTATCTATCTATCTATCTATCTATCTATCTATCTATCTATCTATCTATCTATCTATTTATCTATCTATCTACCCATCTATCTATCGATCTATCTATCTATCTATCTATCTATCTATCTATCTATCTATCTATCTATCTATCTATCTATTTATCTATCTATCTACCCATCTATCTATCGATCTATCTATCTATCTATCTATCTATCTATCTATCTATCTATCTATCTATCTATCCATCTATCTATCTATCTATCTATCTATCTATCTATCTATCTATCTATCTATCTATCTATTAAAAATAGGAAGTGTGAATATATGTAGGAATGTATGTATGAATGTATGTATGCATGTATGTATGTATGTATGTATGTATGTATGTATGTATGTATGTATGTATGTATGTAGCGTATAGGCCTGGTTATCAAATAAAGAACTATAATAGTGAGTGTTCTCAAATATGGCCCAACAACTTCCTCAAGGAACTGTTTAACTGAACAAAAAGTTGGGCGGGTAAAACCAGGGGGAGGTGTAGGCCCATACAAACGAATTGTTAATTATCGAATATCTAAAGAATTATAACAATGGAAGTCTTTAAATAGCATTTATTCTACTGTGAAACACTATCACTGGAAAATATATAGGACTAATAGGATCAGGCACCCCTCATACGAAGCAAATTTAAATTCATAATAATCTATTTAAATCGTATGATTATGCATCACTGATGTTTGCCAAAAAAATTGTTTTGGCAAAACAAAGTTTGCAGAGTCTGCTAGTTTTTAAATAAAAGATAACCAAGGAAATCATTATTTAAATATGTTATTAGATCTACCCATTTGTATCTCTTTTATGGCCTATTTTATGATCATTATGTTTCCTTATCTAAATTGTTTCAGAAAATATGGAATTACGTCTAAAGTTACTTAAAAATATCTTCAAATAAAAATACTGAAGATATTTTTGAAAAATATTTTTAATTTAAAAGTTTTTAATAAAAGAGAAATAATGATCTTTATTAAAGAGTAACACTCTCTTAAAGAAAGAAAAAATCTCTTGAAACTAAAAATAATAAGAGTTAAAAACTTGTATTGAGTTTTTAATAATATATTTTAAATTTATCAATATTATAAAATTATCAAAGCTTTAAGAGAACTCTTTGTTCTCTTAACATCGTTATTTGCTTTTAAGAGAGTCAAATTCCTTTTTTTAAATCAATTCGTTCAAATTGATTTGCAGATATTTCTCTTCAAAATATTATTTTATTTTCTTGATTTGATTACTCATATTATACTATATCTTTTCAAATTGTTTTTATAGAATTTGAAAAAAAAAATCCAGAGAGTCTTATCTTTTGAAAAATATAGCGAAAAAGAAAAAAATATTTATAACAACAACTTGGTTGTCTTATCAGTTATAAGAACAGCAGAACTGGAATAAAATTCGTTTAAATGTAAAACTAAAATTATAAAGTTAAAAACAACAAATTTGAAAAATTATTTAATTAAAACAAAAAATAAATATTTGCAAAACTTTTGTTCAATTCAAATATAAAACGACCAGAAAAATTTATTCTCTTAAATTTTTCCATTTCTATAATTTTCAAAGTGAATTTTGTACTTAACGCGTGTTTCGTCTGTTTTTAGGCCAAATTTTATTAAGAAAATTATTTATTGGACATAAAATTGCTTTAAATAGTTAAGGAGAAGAAAAAATAGTCTCTTTAAAACAATTAACAAATAAAGACGTTTAAAAAAATTTAATTACAGTTAAAAAAGAGTGAATTTATAGAAACGGAAATAATTAATTAAAAAATAAATGTTAAAAAATAATTAAAAAATATATATATAAAAAAATCTAAAAATAAAAACTAATAATAAAAAAATCAATATTTAAAAAATAAAATTAATACATTTTTTAAAAATTATAGCAAAAGTTAAAAAAATAAATTTTAATAAAAAAATTTAATTACTAAATTTAAAAAAATCGATAAAAATTTTAATTTATGTTCTAAAATAAAGAGACACTTCCTCTTTTAAATCAAATTATTTACAGTGAGTGGCAATAAAATAAAACAAAACGCAAAAAATTAAAACTGATCAAAGTGAAAAATTGCAAACCAAAATATTTAAAAAAATAATCGAGTTAAATTAAAAAAAAAAATAAAATATTAAAAATATAATTACAAAAAAAATTTAAGAAAAAAATTAATAAAAGATTAAAACAAAAATAAATAAAAAAAAATAATAAAAAATATAAAATATATATAAAAAATTAAATTGAAATAATAATAAAAGTGTTAAAATTTTTTAAAATTATTCAAAATTAAAAAAGAAAACTAATTTTAAAAATATTCATTTTTTTAATTTAAAAACATCAAAACTCTTGAAATTTAAAAAAAATAAAATTTTTCAAAAATTTTGATTTTTATATTGAAAATTCTAACTTTACTCATCAATAGTAATCAATCATACACTGAACCAAAAAAGGTAGTAAATATAACAAAAAAGAATTAAAGAAAAGTGGGTTAAATATCAGCCAACGAAACCTTTATTCATAATAACGAAAATTTTCGTTAATTCTAATTCTAATCGACGAAAAATTGTCAATATGACTATTTGTATTTGTTAACAAAAATGCGGTTAATTTGAATAAATGTTATTCAAATTGACGAAAATAAATTTTTATATTGATGAATACTTTATTTGAATTTATTTGAAGAAAATTATGTAAATTAGAGTAAAAATCTGTTAAATTAACACCTTTTTTTAAAAATTTTACGAAAAATTTCGTTAATATTACCTACGTTATTTGGTTCAGTGTAGGGATTATTAACTCACAAATTATTCGAAATAATTGAATTAATGAATTTCATTGACCGGAAGAGAATGGACAACTTAGTCGAACTTCTTCACAGATTTAAAGATATAATTTATTCTTAATTAGACTTTTAACAAGACATAAAATTTAATTTACGAACTTTTTACAAATTTCAATCTTTTTTGATTTCAAAAATGCTTACAAAGCTTCAAAAAGCTCACTCTTCAGTCTGCAACATAATTTTAAATTTAAGGTTTACACAAGCTAACAAATAAAATTTAGAAAAAGTTTACAATTTTAATAACAATGCTTACAATTTGAGCTTTATGTATCGCTCCAATATAAGCTTAAAATATCCTGCAAATTAAGCTTCAAAAAAGCTTAATTCTCTAATCTTATAATTGATGCTTCTAAAAGTTTACAATTTTACTTTAATTTAAGCTTTAATATCATTAAAATTTATGATTGAAAAGTTCATAATTTCAGCTTTAAAATAGCTTGCAAAATAAACGTTTACTTTTAATCTTTTACAAAACTAAAAATTTAAGCTTAAAAAACCTTTAAAGAAGTTAAAAATTACACTTAAATTGAAACTTTAAAAAGTTACATTTGACATGAAATATTTAATTTATATTATAAAATTTATAATTTTTTGCAATTTTTAAACAGTTTTAAAAGTATACAAACAGAAAGTGTTTAAATAAACTCTGTACTGTATTGAGCCACACTGTAAAATTTAAATTAAAACGAAAAAAAACACAAATTAAATTCCAACTAAATCTAAACATAAATAATTAAAGTTTAAAAATAAAAATCTAATCAAAAATGCGGCATTATATTTATAAAGTACGTTTTTTTTTTGTTCAATTTCTCCCCTAAAATTACAATTCTCTTGTTTAATTATTATCTTTCTCTTAAAAAAATTAATTACTCTTAATTAAAAATAAGTTTTCTCTTAAAATTTAATACGCAATTTATTTATAATTTCTCCTTTTTTTGTTTTCTTTATCTATTTTTTTCTTCTTATTTTTATTTCTTTAAAACAAAAATTATTAATTTTTATGGTGGCGTTTTGAAATATTTCCATCTAAAATTATTAACATAAAAAATAAATGATAAATAAAAAAATAATAATAAAAATAGGAAAGCGAAATTGTTGAAGTTTTATGGAAACAAGATGTCGATTTGGGTTATAGTCTTACAACCGCCCAATTGGCTGATGCTGGCACTTCAGCTAAAGCTTTACAAAATTCAACGGCTGCTAATGATGACGACATTGAAAAGTTAAAAGCTTTAGAAGCACTCAAATTAGATAATAATGTAAGTGTTTTTAATTTATTTATTTATTATTTATTTATTTTTTAAAACAAATAATTCACACAAAAAAAAATTATAATTAAATTTTAATTGTTTAAACAATAATTTCATCAACTCATGAAAATAAGCTTCCACATTATTAATTTACTCTTAATTTTAAGACACTTAAAGAAAATTCTCTCTTAAGCTGTTAATTATCATAACAATCATTACAATGAGAAACAAATAAGAGAGAGAAATTATACATACACTTATCATTAAAATTAATTATACAGTAAATTTAGAAAAAGGAATTATATTAAATAAAGCTTTAATGTTTTTATTTTAAAATTATTTAACTTAAAATTGTTGAAGAGAAAAGCTTTTATTGGAAATTTTTTACTCTTAAACTTTGATTTAATTATTTGAAATAAAAATAATTATTAATTATAGTTAATTCAATGCTTTATAAATGACTAGAACTTAAAGCTTTCTTTTTAAAGCAGAAATTAATTGTAAATCAGAATTAATCATTGAGAAATAAGATAAAAAGCTCTCTCTATATTTAGGTTAATTAAAAAATACTCAAAATTATAAAACTGAGTTTAACTGAGAGTTATAATAAAATTTTATCTAATTTTAGAACTTTCAAGTATTTAAGCTTTTAATATTTAAAAAGTGCATGTAATCTTTTCAATATTTTAAGATTTTTAAATTTATAATAGAGTTTAAAAAGCTTAAGTGATTTATAATAAAGCTTTCTTTCAAACTTTTTCTTTTTTCTTTTAATTTTTAAAGTTTAAAGCTTTTTAGTCGAACCAGAGAGAAATTAACTAGATTTATTTAAAAAGTTTATCCAATTTCAGAACCTTTTTAAGTTTTTAATATTAAAATGATTTATAAAATCACATTAAACACTTTTTCTCAAAAGCATCTTCGAATTCTGAAATTCTAAACTCAGTTATAATTTCTTAATGAAGTTCAAAGCTGTTTTAATATAAAATTAAGGAAATAACAAATTCACACTAAGATTGTTATAAACCTAAATTTACTTTATTTTCGAGATAAAATATATGTTAAGCTTTACATATTTCCAATTCTTATAAATCAAGTTTCAAACTTAAAATTGTAAATCAACGTTAATTCCTTAAATAATTGTTCTATATTAATTAAACATTTTCTTCAAACTAAACTTTCAAAATTAAGTTACTAAAAGTTGAAAGCTTTTTAGTTGAACCAGAGAGATACAAACTTCTTAAGATTTCGGAAAACTTTGTTTGAACTTTCGAAAGTTTAACAGTTTAGAACTCATGAATAATTCTGTATATTTAACCTGTTTTTCTTACTTTAAAACTTCCTTGAAAGAGAGCTTAAAAATTTGTTTTTTATAAGCTTTTTAGTTAATCCTTGTTTTAACTCTCACTTTAATATTGAATAGCTTTATTTTCATAGATATCAAATGAAAAAGTTTTTTTTTTTTTTTAACTTTAAAATGCTTTAAGACCAGTTCACACCAAAAGCTTTTTTCAAAGTTTTAAAATTTTGACGATTATTCTTATTATCTTCTTTAAATTGAAAACTTTTTTGAAAGGAAACTAGTTTTTCAAACTTTTAGTCAAAACTTTCTTAAATTTTCCATATTTAGTTAAGCAAACTTTAAAGCTTTTTAATTAAAATTAAGAGAAACAGAAAGTTTTTTTAAACTCTGGTTACTTAACATTCTAAAATCTTAATGAAACTTTCCATTATTTAATTTTTAAAAGCTTTTAAACTTAATCATTAATCAATTAGTTCACTTAGTTAAAATTAAACTTCACTCGTCAGAAATAAATTAACGCTTTTTGTATTTATTTAATATTATATAACTCCAGCTTTTAAATTTAGATTAAATTTTACTTCATTTAAATCCATTTTAATTATAACAAAAAGCTTTATTTTGTATAAAATTCAAGCTTTCAAACTAATTCATATTAGAATATAGAAACATTCTTTATAATTGACTTTAAAACTTCACTTGAAATCTGTTCTTAAAATTTTTCAATATAAGCTTTTAGTATTTTTTAGACAATACGTGTAAAGCTTTTAAACTTAGGTTATACAACACTTTAATTCAGTTCATTTTTATTATTACAAAAAAAACTTAATTTATATATGACATAAACTTTAAGATTTTTTCTATATAAATCAGTCATATAAAGCTTTTAACTTTAAGTTAAGCCACAAACCCAAAAACGGTTAAACTTTAATTAGATAAAAGTTCAATTTTAGTAAGTTGAAAGTCTAAAGTTTTAAGGTATACAAAAAATAATTTATATTCGTGTTCCAGAAAGTCTTACATTTGTATAAGAAAATTAAAAACTTTTTATTTATATAATTATATTCAAGAGCTTTTAAACTCTGATTAAATAAAAATTCATGAAAATCTTTTTAGAATTCAAAAAGTTAATTTTTAATAGAGTTTAAATTAAATTGAATAAATTAGGATTTAAAAATTCAAAGAATTTTAAATTGGAGCTTTTAAATTGTGTAATCCCATTAAATAGTACTAAAGCTTTTCAGGTTAAACTTTATGAGGAGGCCAAATTAAATAATTTAAGCTTTGTTTTTGACTTAAATGAATAATTATGAAATTAGATTTGAAGAGCTTTTACGATTAAGTATCTTAAGAACAAAGCTTTTGATGTTAATTTAAAAAATCATAATAAAAATTAATTTAAAATTTTAAAGTTTAGAGCTTTTTAGCTGCAGTTTCTAAGTCGATAGTTAATAGCAAATCTTTTTGAATTTTTTCTTTTTCAAGGTTTTCCATTTAAGGAAAGCTTTAGAATTTTGTTTTATTGAAACACTTTTACAAAGAAAAATTAATCCTCAATTAGTCTATGATTGCAAAGTTGTCAGTAGGACAGAAAAAAAGCTTTCAGTCAAGGCTTTTTTTAAACAATTTTTCTCATCAAACTATTTTCAATCACTTCAATTTTTAGAAAATTATACAGTTCCTTAGAAATTTCGTGGAAGTTTATGAATAATAGTCCTCATAAATTAATATCAAAATTTATTTAAAAGAAATTTTCAATCCTAAATTTTTTGTAAAAATTATCAATCAAAAATCTCATTTGTCTTTTTGTCGTTTTTCAATCACAAAACAAAAGTTATTATTTGTTTTCATTAATATTTTTTTGATTAAGATTTTCTTTAATTTAAATAATTTTTTGCTTAAATTTTTTTAATTCAAATTAGTCAAAATATGATCCAAAAGATATCGATGACAATGATGATACTGCTGATCATTTGGGTGACGAATGGGCTGGAATACCTTTTACTATTGATAATGAAACTGGTAAGTTTGAGAAGAAATTTTATTAAAATTCTATTAAATCAAGTAAAATTATAAAGAAGAAGAAGAATTGCTATGAATATTTCAAAATAAACAACTTAAACTCAAATAAGAGAAAGAAAGAGGTTAAGCCGAATCTTCAATACCCTCCACTACATACACGTCTGAAGAAAATATGTTATGTTTCGGATATACACACTCATATAAACGTTTTTCTTAAATATAAAACACGAACACTTAATCATTCATATGATCATGAACCGATTTTAATAATTAATGATCATGAAGTATATTTAGAGTTTAATATAATGGCAAAATTTCATTCTACTTTGTCGATTTATACTTGACAGTTTTACGAAAGTTTTTTGCTTGGACTTAGAGGTTCTCTAAGATATCGCTCTATATCTTATCTTTTAACATACTGAAGCGATTTTACTGCTTTTAAATAGAAAATACTGAGGACAAATTTCATTGAGCTCTGTCAATTATTGTGGATGTCAATGTTTAACAACAGACAGACATATGGATATAGATAAATCGAGTCAGATTTTGATTTGATGCAAGAATATATAAATAAATTATGAAGTCTGAGATAAATCCTTCTTGACGTTACATACGGATGACAAAGTTAATATACCCTCTTCACCACTTGTTGTATAGGAGGGAGGAGACTTCATTGCACTTCCAAAAGTAATCAAAATCGGTTCAGATAAAAAAGTTATAGCCAAAAATTGTATGACCTATTAAGAATTTATATAAAAAGACTTTTATATATTATATATGTCTATGAGTGTATGTGTGTATATATATGAAACATAACGTTTCTACTTCACACGCATTTGTATTGGAGGGTATTGAAAATTCGCCATAGCCGAATAAAACATTCTTTCTTGTTAATAGTTCTCTTTTAATACAAATAATAAGTTTACAGTGTCTCCAAAAAATTAATCTAATCTTGTCTTGTGTTAAGTACTTCGACTTAATAAAAATCGAAATAGAAATTTCAAAATCTTAATTGTTTATCTGACAAAATTGTACATGTTTACAAATCGTGTTTATTTGTTTATTCTCTCTTCACCCCAATTTATTTTGGCCTAAAATTTGGTTAAGAAAAATTTATAAAATTAATTTATTTTGATAAGATTTTTTTTGCCAAATTTTGTTTTTATTGTAGTTTTCAAGATAAGATCTTCATTGTGTTTAGTGATAAATTATATAGACATAAGAATTATATATTTTGATACTTTTTTTCTAGAGTCAGAGAATTAAGAGAATGAATTTTTGATAAAAATGTTTCCTTTTTTTTAATATCTGTTCAGATTTTTTAAGACGAACTAAAAACTAGTAAGAATGTTATACTTACCTATGCCGAATATTTCATACCCTCGAGTAAAATCTTTTCAGAAATAGTTTTTTAGGTACATTTTAGAAATTTAGGGGAAACCTCTCCCGATGCTATATCAATGTTTTTTAGGACGTTACGTTATTCACTATGATAAATTTCATGAAAAACCGTTTAGTCGCAATCGTTGGTCAAATTTTTCAGTTTTTTTATAGTTGTTTCATATATCAGATTTACAAAGATGCCCCTACACTGAATCAAAAAAGGTAGTATATATAACGAAAAATGGTGTAGAATTGATGAAAAGTAGTTTCGTTAATTTTTTTGTAAATTCTTCTAATTGACGAAAAATTGTCAATATGACTATTTGAATTCGTTAATAAAAATGCAGTTAATTTGAATAAATATTCTTCAATTTGAATAATATATTATTCAAATTGACAAAAATAAATTTCTGGAGAATGTTTGTGCAACAAAGCGTACCGGGTTAAAGCTAGTTTTAGATAAAAATTAGTGAAAAAAAACGTAATAGACAACTGAAACTAGTGCAATGTCAATAGGACAGTGGTGAGCCAACCGGCTTGTATTTCTGATGAAAAGTTACTTCAATGTTTGTCGATCAGCTGATCTTCATCTTTCATTTGCTTTTTTATGAAAAATATTCCTTTAATTTTAATCACAGTAATTAGAATTTTCCATAAATTTATATTTTTACATTTTTCGTCAAATTTCATTTAGTATCACAAAGAAAATATAAAAAATTATTTGATGAAAAAATTAGTTAAATTAACAAAAAATTTTATTCAAATTAACTTGAATTTTGGTATGTAGAATTGAATTAATTTGTGTATATTATTTTACTTACAATGTATTACTGGTGATTTTACATATTTTTCGTTAATTTTAACGAAATTTTATTAATTTTATTAATTTAACATTTTTTAACAAAAAAAATTTTTTTTTTGATTAAATTTGTTTGGTTTATTTAATGAAAGTTCTTCTATTTGAAGAAAAAATTATGTTATTTAAAAAAATCTGTTTTCTAAGAAAATTTTTTATTAATATCTAGGACATTTGGTTCAGTGTACATAGACCTTCGTAGGGATACAGAGCAATTTATTAAGATATTTAAAATTACATTCAGTCCAATTTATCATCTTCCATTTTACACATCACAAGTTCAAGAAATTTCTAAGAAAAAGCTAATCGAAAAAATCGATAAATTTCCAAAAAGTTCATATATATTTCACTTTCCAAATAAAGCATGAATCTCTCTTTTATTGTTGGTTAAATACAAAAGTTATAAAGTTTTTTTCTTTCTATTTTATTAGTAAATATTTTGGTTTAACAAACAACGTTTTTTTTTTCTCTCTTTTAATATTAAATCAACAATAATGAAATGGATATGGAACGTTTGAATGAATGATATGGCTAAAGATTAATCTACTAGATAAATACAAAAACACGCGTTTTTATTTTCTATAGCGGCGTTTATAACACAATTCGGATTATTTGGGGTTTGGCTCAACAAGCCAAAACTGAATAAAAAAAAAACCCAAAAAGAAAGTCGAAAAAAAGGAAAGAAAAAACCAACAACACTTTTGTTTGATTATTTTATATAGAAACTAGAAGAAGAAGAAGAAAAAAACTAAACTAATCAAAATAGCAAATATGTGTTAAGGAGATTTTTAACTAAATTACCCAACAAACACAATCCAACCACCATTCCATTCCATTCTTACATACAAAATCTCACCACCTCAATTTTGTTTATATAAAACTTTTTTTCTTTTCGATTTACGCCTATAGGCAGGCAATAAGCCCTGGTAGTGTTTCACATAAATATATTTATATATAATAACACGTATGTATTCGTGTGGTATTAACGTGCATCATGTATGTGTATATTTTTGGGGGTATCATTTACTCCTCTCTCTCTCTCTCATACATGTGCAATATAATTTAGATTTTTATTTTAGCAAAATCATGCTCTGATCATTTCTCAAAATAAAAAAATAAAAACTTCTTCTTTTATTCTTAATTTTCATTATACATATATGATGGTGTGATACATGCGATATTTAAGAACTAAGTCCAGAGCTTATAATCATCAGCAACTGTTTGATATTTTACACTACGCTAAGAATGAAAAAAAAACTTTTCACATACTTGAATTAAATGAAATGTTTCCCCTAAATTTTTTCTCTTTAGAGAATTTTGTGAATTTTCTAAAAAAAAAGTCTCTTTTTTCAAATTTCTCTTGAATGACAAATTTAACGAAAAACAATCCAATAGACAAGTTCAACGAAATATTTTTCTTAAGAGACAAATTTTAAAATTTTCTGTTGAAGGACAATTTTTATAAAAATTTTTCCAATGAGAGACAATATTTACGAAAATTTTTCTTTGAAAGACAATTTCGACGAAAATTTTCTATTAAAAGACAATTTCGACGAAAATTTTCTATTAAAGACAATTTCGACAAAAATTTTCTATTTTAAGACAATTTCGACGAAAATTTTCTATTTAAAGACAATTTTGACGAAAATTTTCTATTGAAAGACAATTTTGACGAAAATTTTCTATTGAAAGACAATTTTGACGAAAATTTTCTATTGAAAGACAATTTTGACGAAAATTTTCTATTGAAAGACAATTTTGACGAAAATTTTCTATTGAAAGACAATTTTGACGAAAATTTTCTATTAAAAGACAATTTTTACGAAAATTTTCTATTGAAAGACAATTTTTTACGAACATTTTCTATTGAAAGACAATTTCGACGAACATTTTCTATTAAAAGACAATTTTTACGAAAATTTTCTATTAAAAGACAATTTTTACGAAAATTTTCTATTTAAAGAAAATTTCGACGAAAATTTTCTATTTAAAGAAAATTTCGACGAAAATTTTCTATTTAAAGAAAATTTCGACGAAAATTTTCTATTGAAAGACAATTTTTACAAAAATTTTCTATCAAAAGACAATTTTTACGAAAGTTTTCTATCAAAAGACAATTTCGACGAAAATTTTCTATTGAAAGACAATTTTGACGAAAATTTTCTATTGAAAGACAATTTTGACGAAAATTTTCTATTGAAAGACAATTTTGACGAAAATTTTCTATTGAAAGACAATTTTGACGAAAATTTTCTATTGAAAGACAATTTTGACGAAAATTTTCTATTGAAAGACAATTTTGACGAAAATTTTCTAATGAAAGACAATTTTTACGAAAATTTTCTATTTAAAGACAATTTCGACGAAAATTTTCTATTTAAAGACAATTTCGACGAAAATTTTCTATTAAAAGACAATTTCGACGAAAATTTTCTATTAAAAGACAATTTTTACGAAAATTTTCTATTGAAAGACAATTTTTACGAAAATTTTCTATTGAAAGACAATTTTTACGAAAATTTTCTATTGAAAGACAATTTTTACGAAAATTTTCTATTGAAAGACAATTTTTACGAAAATTTTCTATTGAAAGAAAATTTTCTACTAAAAGACAATTTTTACGAAAATTTTCCATTGAAAGACAATTTAACAGAAATTTTTTACGAAAAATTTCTGTTAAGAAATTTTTCTCTTAAAATTTTTCTTAAGACAATTATTTACTCTCTTTATTCTTTTTGTAAAATTTTCTCTTTAGAGAAACTTTTTACTAAAAGTTTTTTTAACATTTTTTGGGTTGAAAATTATTACAAAATTGTCAGAAATTTGCTTAATGGATTTTGGATTTCTTTAATAAATATTTTTTTTTCTGAAATTTCACTTAATAGAAAATAATATTAGATAATTTTCTCATAATATCTTTTCAGAGAAAATTAAAAAATCTCTTTTTATTATTTTTAAAATCTCTTAAGAAATTTTTAGAAATTTTTCTAAAACATATTTTAATAGAATCATTTTTGAAAATATATCTCTTAATACAAAAATTTCTCCAAGAATTTCTCTTAATAAAAAATTTGCTACAAAATTTCATCTTCATAAAAAATAATTTAGAACAACTTCTCTTAAAAGAAAATTTTCTTAAATAATTCTCTTAACAAATTTTCTCAAAGAGATCTTTTTTATAATTCTCTTAGATGGATAACGTTCTATCAAAAAATATATTAATAGAAAATTTTGTCTAAAATTTCTCCTAATTGAAGTTTTTATTTAAAATTACTCTTAATCGAACATTTTTGAGAAAATTTATTTAATTTTTTAATTTTTTCCTTATTCAAATTTCTTACTGTGTACATTCATATTTCTCTTACACACACACATAGAAATACATACAAAGAAATATTTAAACGTTTACTGAAGCAAACACAGTGGTACCGCTGGGGTGTGTTACACATTTAACAGCCTGTAACTGCTGCTGTAGATGCCGCTTCTTTAGCTGCTGATAACGAACCAGAAAATGGAAAAAAAAATAATGAAAAACTTTCAGAGCAAAAAAGAAAAATGAAGTTTTTATTATGCCATTAAAATGGAAAAAAGCTCAAATGGAGAATAACAAGAGAAAAATGTATTAAATTTCTTTTTCCCCGTTTTTAGTTAATTTAACATTTTCATATAAATTTTATTGATCCCTGAGTATTAAGAATGTTTTTAATAACAACATTACGGTTTATGGATATAAATGCGTGTTTGAATATGTAAAAAAGGGAATAAATGAAAATTTAATGAAAAAATGGGATATGAAAGGAGCTTAAGAAGCTATCGGAGAGGGGGAGGGAGTGTTTAATTCAAATAAACATGTTTTCTTTTCTTTCTTTTTAAGTTAAAAGAATGAAAATCAGCCTGTCAACTAAAAATGTCAAATTTCCTTGAAGCTTTTTAATAAAATGGAAAAAATTCGTGAAGATATTAATCATGTTGAGCCGGAAACATGTTTGAAATTATAAAGAAAATTTATTCTTTGAAAACTTCTAAATCCATTAAAGTTGATGGATTTTTATTAAACTCTAGGATGAAGGATAAATTTCCGCCATTTTGAAAAGAAATTCAAAAGAAAGTTCAAGGAAATGAAAAAAAGTTTTAGCAAAGAGAGAGTATTTTTAATACTTAAAGAATTAGAAATTATATTCGCCACAGTGTTGTCAATTTTTTTCAAATGAATATCGAAAAAAATGAGAGTATTTTAGCATAAAAACGTTAAAATCCGTAACGAGCGTGGATTCGATTTTATTGGTTTAGAGCTTTATAACTTTTAAACTTGGAACACCATAGTGGGTGTCCAACCCAAAAATTTTTGTTACCTTTTTATAGTTCCTGATCCAGTTTTTTTTATAAAGTTACAATCCCCTGCCATCGGTTTATTCAGTTTCGAATATAACCAGCCAATTCAGTAACAAGAACATAATATTTTTTGGTCTTCTACTACTCATTTGCGCAAAATTATTATTGCCTAAGGAGCTTCACAAATCGCTAGAATTTCCGCTAATCTCTAAAATCACCAAATTTAGCTGAGAAATCTAAAAATTGGCAACACTTTTTCGCCAATTTTGTTAAGAATACTCGCCATTTTGTTAAAGTACACTCTAAGTGATCAATGATCAGTAAATTTTCTTTATTTACAGAGTAAAGATTTGTCTCTTATTTGGCTTTGTAAGTCGAGCACACTCTCGGTGAACCTTCAAACCTGACTAGACTTTTTATACTATATTTTCCTTCTTTATTATATAAATCATATTCACAATTTTTAAATAAGTTCTCTCTTAATAATTTTAACAAAATGTGCACACTCTCTCCGATCGTTGATTAGTAAATTTTCTTAATTTGCCGAGATAAGAGTTCTCTCTTATTTGGCTTAAAAAAGTGAGCACATTCTCAACGATCCTTAAAGTCTAAATATAATTTTCTATATTTATAGATTTGATTTTTTGATCAATTGATCAAACGATTGTTAAAGAGAACACTTTCTTCCTCATTTACTGACTTAATCGTTCTCTCTTATCCATCTAAGCAACATAAGCAAACTCTCAACGATCCTTAAAATCTGACATGATTTTCCATATTTACTGATCTTTAGATCAACTAAATATAACTTGATTTTAAAAAATTTATCTTCTTTAGGGTTTATTTTAAATTTTCACTTAAAATATATGTGAATTTTTTTAAATGCGTCACAAATTATTATACTTTTTTTCTAAAGTATTAAAAAAATAAAAGTTTTATCAAAATAATTCTTATCATTTGTGTGTTTGTACGTGAGTAATTTATACAGTTTATTTGCAATTAACTTTTCTTATATGGAAGTAAATTTTGTTTATTATTCAAATACAAACATAAATATCGTTTTCTTTCAAATTTAACTGAATTAATAAATTTATTGGACTTTTATAGAACCTCTGCAACAATAAACAATAAAAAGAAACCTGCAACAAAGTTAAGGGGCTGATGTAAATTTAAACAAATATTTAATTAGAAATTGAAGAAATAAATTAAATAATCAATTTCATATGAACATTTCATGATCAATTCTAATTAAAGTTTTCACTTAATAAAAAAATTTCTTATTTTCTTTTTTTCTCAAAAGTTTCTTCTTACTTTTTTCTGAAAACTTTATATAGAAAATAATCTTGAAAATTTTCTTTATATAGAAAATTTTTTAAAAGAATTTTTTATATAGAAAATTTTCTTGAAAAATTTCTTTATATAGAAAATTTGATTGTAAAGTTTCATTTAATTGGAAGCTTTGTCGTCATTTTTTATCGAAATATTCTCCAAGTGATTTATTAAAAAGATGTTTTCTGGTTTAATTCTATAGAAAATTTTCAAATGCTTTTTAAAGAAATTTTCTAGATTTTTTCTTGAAAAAACTTTCTTGAAAAAAAAACTAAATTCTTTTGTTTAAAGATACATTTTTGAGAAAATTGTTTAAAGAGAAATATAAGAAGCTTTTGAAAAACTTTAAGAACTTAAGAAGCTTTTAAAAAGCTTTGAGAAATTTTCTATAAAAAGTTTCCTTTGATAAAAAAAATTCTTTTAAAATACTTATTTCCGATGAAAATTTTCTATAAAAGTCATAAGAAGAATACAGGATAAATATTTTTTTTCAAATTTATAGAAAAAAGCTTTTGAGTGAGAATATTTTCTATATAAAAAAAAACTTTTTTTAATTTTTATTTAATAGAAAATATTCAATTGCTTTTTTAAGGAAATTTTGGAAAGCTTTTATTTAAAGAGACATTTAAAAAAAATCCAAAAACTTTTGAAGTATTTTGACAAAATTTTGTATAAAAAAATTACTTTTTATAACTTTTTCTATTAAACAACATTTTTTTCGAAAATTTTCTATAAAATGAACAGAATCAGAGAAAAGAATTTTCTTCAAAGAAAAATTTTCGAGAGTTTTTGTAGTTTCTGAGTGAGAATATTTTCTATGTGAAAATAAAATTATAGTATTAGTTACTAAGATAACTCTCTATAAGAAGTTACTCAAATAAAAACTCTTAAAGAAGTTTAGTACTTTAAAAAAATCTCAAAGACTTCTTTTTAGGACAACTCTTAAAATAAATTATTTTTTTAATTTTCTCTTTATTTTTATGAAAACATTATTTCTCTTTAAGGAAAATGTTGTTGAAAGAGTTCTTTTGAAAATTTTTTTTATTGAAAATGTCTCTTAACAAAAATGTTCTCCACTGTTTTTTGAATTCATATCTAATAAAATTTAATGTTTTTAAGGAAAAAATTATCTTTATACTTAAATTCTCTGTCAAAGTGTGCCAAAGTAATCTTTCTCTATATTTCCATATAATTAAGTTCTCTTTTTATTTAAATTTCTCCTTTTCATGGCAATTTTTTAAGATCTCTTATTTAAGGAAATTTTTTGCTCTTATCTTTCTGATTAAAAATTAAAACAAGATTTTTATTTTTAGTTTCCTTTTAAGGAAATTTAAAATAGAAAATTTTAAAAAATCGTTAAATACAGATTTTGATATATTTTTTTTAAAGAAAATTTTGTGTTTAAATTCACTTTTCCTTTTAAGGAAATTTAAAATAGAAATTTAAAAAAAAACGTTAAATACAGATTTTGATATATTTTTTTGTGTTTAAATTCACTTTTCCAAAAAAAATTAATTAAATCCTATTTTTTTTTAAATAAAATTCTCATTAAAGACTCTTTTTTATAAAATTATCTATTTAGTATTTTGAAAAAAATCATTTAATAATTTTAAGAAAAATATTGATTTCAAATTAAGCAATTTTCAAGATTAATTCCGAAAAGAGAACTTAACAAGTTCTTACAATATTTAGGAATATTTCTGAATATTCTATAATAAAAATAATATAAATCTCAGTTATTTTACAATGTTTTTTATAATTAAATTCTTTCTCATTATTAAAATTCATTTCTTTTAAAATGAATAAATTCCTTTGTAAAGAAGACATCATCATCATCATCATTAAAATTATTTCTATTATCATCATCATTATTAAATATTTTCATTGTCATTTACGGAAATGAGTTGAAACAAATCGATTTTAGTTAAAACATGTCCTCGTCCTTAAATGACTTGTATTTCAATTATCTTACACTAAAAATGGAGAGAAAAAAATTCATATTGAAAATTGAAAATCATTTAGTATCAATTACACAAAATACAAAAATACTCTTCTTCTTTTCCAATAATTTTGTATTGTATTTAATTTGTATTTTAAAAAAGCGACAAAAATACAAAAAAATTCTAAAACATCTTTATTAAATCCAGATAAAAAACGATTAATAGTTTTAAGTAAATGAATTTAAAATAAAAGACGATAATAATAATGTTCAATAATGTCCTTTCACTTACAATAAAAAAGGTGTAATTTATATTTTAGTCATTTTATGAAATTTTTTACACAAAACGTGTTAAAGTCCACATTCAAACTAATTGATTTTTCTTGACTTCTCAAAGTCGGAGCTAAAAATTCAATACAAAAAATCATGACTTTCAAAAATACTTAGTTTTTGATTTCAATAAAAATATGGATTTTTATTATTTTATTAAAATTCAAAATTCAATAAAAATCCGTCGGCTGGATTTTTCTCATGCTCCGTCACTCTTTGGGGAATTGAGATTTTCAAATGAAATAAAATTTTTATATTCAATTTGGAATTTATTTTTTAGACTTTTAGACAGGAATTTAATATTATATATTGATTTTTGGAATATTTTAGGATTATTTGACAAAAAGGAAAGTTGGCTTTTGTTTTGTATTAAGGGAAAAATGATATAATAAATGTTTTTTTCTTGGAATTAACTTAAATTTTAGAAAAATATCAAAAATTAAGAAAAATAAACAAAAAGTTGGAAAATTGATAAATCCTTATCATTAAAAAATTCGTCAATAAAGAATTTTATTAAAAGTAAATTGTCGACTATTTTAAGGAAAAATTGGAAAAATCATGTTTTAAGAAATTTTTTTTTTAAAATTCTTCTCTTAAGATAATATTTTCCACAATTCTCTCTTTAAGATATTATTCATTTTTTTTTTTTTTTTTTTTCAAAAATATTTCCTTAAGAAAAAATTTTCGATTAATCTTCCCGTAATATAAATAAATATTTTCTTTAGAAAAAAATTTCCCAAAAATATTTTCTTTAGAGAAAATTTCCCAAAAATATTCTCTTTAGTAAAAATTTTACACAGATATTTTAAATCATCTCTTAAGAGAAAATTTTCGATTAATCGTCGCTTGCGACAAAATTTCCGATTTACTTTATCTTAAAAAACTCTGTTTTTTCCACAAATTTCTTTTTAAAGGAAATATTTTCCGAAATCTTATTTTAAGAGAAAATTTTGAATAAATTTTCTCAGAAGAGAAAATTTTGAATAAATTTTCTCAGAAGAGAACATTTTCTATAAATTTTCTCAGAAGAGAACATTTTCTATAAATTTTCTCAGAAGAGAACATTTTCTATAAATATTCTCTTAAGAGAACATTTTCTATAAATATTCTCTTAAGAGAACATTTTCTATAAATATTCTCTTAAGAGAACATTTTCTATAAATATTCTCTTAAGAGAACATTTTCTATAAATATTCTCTTAAGAGAACATTTTCTATAAATATTCTCTTAAGAGAACATTTTCTATAAATATTCTCTTAAGAGAACATTTTCTATAAATATTCTCTTAAGAGAACATTTTCTATAAATATTCTCTTAAGAGAACATTTTCTATAAATATTCTCTTAAAAGAACATTTTATATAAATATTCTCTTAAAAGAACATTTTATATAAATATTCTCTTAAAAGAACAATTTCGATAAATATTCTCTTAAAAGAACAATTTCGATAAATCTCTCGAAATAGAACATTTTCGATAAATCTCTCGAAATAGAACATTTTCGATAAATCTTCTCGTAAGAAAACATTTTCGATAAATTTTCTCTTAAGATAATATTTTCGATAAATTTTCTCTTAAGAAAATATTTTTCATAAATCTTCTCTTAAGAGAATATTTTTCATAAATCTTCTCTTAAGAGAATATTTTTCATAAATCTTCTCTTAAGAGAATATTTTTCATAAATCTTCTCTTAAGAGAATATTTTTCATAAATCTTCTCTTAAGAGAATATTTTTCATAAATCTTCTCTTAAGAGAATATTTTTCATAAATCTTCTCTTAAGAGAATATTTTTCATAAATCTTCTCTTAAGAGAATATTTTTCATAAATCTTCTCTTAAGAGAATATTTTTCATAAATCTTCTCTTAAGAGAATATTTTTCATAAATCTTCTCTTAAGAGAATATTTTTCATAAATCTTCTCTTAAGAGAATATTTTTTACAAATCTTCTCTTAAGAGAATATTTTTTACAAATCTTCTCTTAAGAGAATATTTTTCATAAATCTTCTCTTAAGAGAAAATTTTCCATAAATCTTCTCTTAAGAGAAAATTTTCCATAAATCTTCTCTTAAGAGAAAATTTTCCATAAATCTTCTCTTAAGAGAAAATTTTCCATAAATCTTCTCTTAAGAGAAAATTTTCCATAAATCTTCTCTTAAGAGAAAATTTTCCTTAAATCTTCTCTTAAGAGAAAATTTTCCATAAATCTTCTCTTAAGAGAAAATTTTCCATAAATCTTCTCTTAAGAGAAAATTTTCCATAAATCTTCTCTTAAGAGAAAATTTTCCATAAATCTTCTCTTAAGAGAAAATTTTCCATAAATCTTCTCTTAAGAGAAAATTTTCCATAAATCTTCTCTTAAGAGAAAATTTTCCATAAATCTTCTCTTAAGAGAAAATTTTCCATAAATCTTCTCTTAAGAGAAAATTTTCCATAAATCTTCTCTTAAGAGAAAATTTTCCATAAATCTTCTCTTAAGAGAAAATTTTCCATAAATCTTCTCTTAAGAGAAAATTTTCCATAAATCTTCTCTTAAGAGAAAATTTTCCATAAATCTTCTCTTAAGAGAAAATTTTCCATAAATCTTCTCTTAAGAGAAAATTTTCCATAAATCTTCTCCAAAAAGAATATATTTCAAAAATCTCTTAAGAGAATATTTTTCATAAACCTTCTCTTAAGAAAATTTTCTACAAATCTTTTTTTGAGAGAAAAAAATTGTCTTAAGAGAAAGTTGACACAAATGTTTTAAGAGATGATTCCATAAAACATATCTTAAAACAACATTTTCCATAAAATTTCCCTTAAGATAAATTTTACATAAAACTTCATATAAATCCTCTGTTAAGAGAAAATTTTAATTACGTTTTCCATTAAAGATACATTTAAAATTTGTTTTTTAATCAAATTTCATTTCAATTCATTCTAATAACACGCCATATTTGCCGGCGCCATTTTATTTAATGTTTGGATTAATTACAGCCACCTTAACTGAGGAAAGTAGAAAACAAAACACTTGCTGTTGTTGCTATTTCCTATAAAATTAACTACTGACATACCGACAGACATATAGAAAATTTTAAATAAAACTCCCAATGAAAAATTATCAATAATATTGAGTAATAAACGAATAATAAAATTTATTGTAAATTCTCTCTGAACTCAACTCAACTCAACGGGGTTTTAATGAATTTTTCAAAATAGAATTATTTCAAAATACATTTACACATGCACACACATCTACAACATTATTTTCCCAAATTCATATTAGTTTCTTTTTATTACAATATTTTTTCGATTTTTTTCTTTATAAATTTTCAATGACAAGCCAAAAACAATTTTATTTAACTTAGAAAATATATTTAATTTTTTTTCTTTTTTGTTATTACAAAATCTTTTTATTGAACGATATCAAACCGTGTTTTGTTTGTCTAAAAAAATAATAACAAAAACAACAGAAAAAACTACCTACAAACATCCAAAAAAATATAACAAAAAAATTAAAAACAGAAATAAATCTTTTTACATAATTCTCACAGAGATAAATCCCCCCTCTACAATTTCAATACTCTTAGATTTGAAATATTTTATTTCATTATTAAAAATAATAAACATAATTAAGCATTAAACAAAAAATTGAGAAAAAAATTTTCAAAATTTCCTAAATAATGACAAGTAAGAACGCTATATTCGGCTATGCCGAATCTTCAATACTCTTCGTCACAAATAAGTGTGCAGTAAATACGTTATGTTTCATATATACAAGACGCTAACAAATGCATAAAATATCTAAAAGTTGTTCATAATATAACACAGAACATTTAATGGCTCATAAAATTGTTTATATTTTAGGCTTTAACTTTTTTGTACTGAACTTTTGGAACGGCAATGAGGTACATATAACCTAATATTATGGCAAGATTTTATTATAATTTGTCGATTTATAATTGATAATTTTTCGAAAGTTCTTCGCTTAAACGTAGAGGTGCCACAGATATCGGTCCATATCTTTTAATATACTAAACCGATTTTGCTATATTTTTCTCAGGACTAATTTCAAACGGACATAACTATATCGAATCCGATTTTGATTTAAAGCAAGTATATATGTATACATTATGGAGTACGAGATGATTCCTTCTAGGTGTTACACACGTAATGACAAAGTTAATATATCAACTTCATCACTTGTGGTGGTGGAGGGTATACAAATTGTACTTGCTTTTGTTGTATTTATATACGGTGTAAACATACACGATATATACCGTACTTCTGTGTATTCACTTCTTTCTATATGTTTGTAATCAATACATCAATATTTTTGTTATTGTTATTTTATACTTTTTTATTTATTTTTCTTTATGGTTTTTGGTCCAGCGGTAGTGATTATTACTTTATTTTTTATCTTCATTATAGTTCCCCCCTCTTTTTCCCTGGACCATTTTAAAAAATATATATTTTTTGATTGTCATCTAATTCAAAGTTTCATTTGTAATCGATATCGTTAGATTTTGATCTTATTTTTGTTTTTTTTTTTCTGATTATTTATTTGAAGTTGTCAAACAACTCTTTGTTTTCATTACGCTCTCTCAATGACCAAATATCAACATATAGTAACCATATTATTTTTACTTTAATTCATATTAAGTGGAATAAGGTAAAAGCAACGTTAGAAATATTATTAAAAATTTAAATTTTTCATAAAAATAAGTCATAATTAAATTTGACATTTTATTAAAAGATTTATAATTTTTGAACAATATTCTCTTTCTCGCTTTTAGAAAACATTTTCCATAAGAAAATGTTCGCATTTAAGAATATTTAACAAACATTTTCTTTAAAGAGAGGACGTTTTTTTATATTTTCTTTCAGTGGAAGATTTAGAAAAAAAATTCTCTTAAGCGAAAATTTACCGCCAATTTTATTTTTATAGAGTATCAAAAATTTGCTCTTATGAAAATATTTATTGAAAATTTATGAAACTTTACTCTTAAGAGAAGATTTATGGAAAATTTTCTCTTTTGAGAGGATTTATGGAAATGTTTCTCTTATGAGATGATTTATGGAAACGTTTCTCTTAAGATGAGATTTATGGAAACTTTTCTTTTAAGATAAGATTTATGGAAACGTTTCTCTTAAGATAAGATTTATGGAAGCGTTTCTCTTAAGATTAGGTTTATGGAAACGTTTCTCTTAAAAGAAGATTTATGGAAACGTTTCTCTTAAGATAAGATTTATGGAAACGTTTCTCTTAAAAGAAGATTTATGGAAATGTTTCTCTTAAGAGAAGATTTATGGCAACGTTTCTCTAAAGAGAAGATTTATGGAAAATTTTCTCTTAAGAGAAGATTTATGGAAAATTTTCTCTTAAGAGAAGATTTATGGAAAATTTTCCCTTAAGAGAAGATTTATGGAAAATTTTCTCTTAAGAGAAGATTTATGGAAAATTTTTTCTTAAGAGAAGATTTGTGGAAACTACTCTTAAGAGAAGATTTATGGAAAATTTTCTGTTAAGAGAAGATTTATGGAAAATTTTCTGTTAAGAGAAGATTTTCTCTTAAATGAAATTATTAACAAAAAATATTAAGAAAACTTATTGAAAATTTCTATTTTTATTTTATTTTCATTAACTTTTTATTTAGTTAATGAAAATTTTCTCATTAAAGAAAATTGATCGCAAATTTTCTCTTAATGGAGAATTGCTCTTAAATATTCTGAAAATAGAAAATTGATCTCAAACTTTCTCTAAATAGAAAAATAGCAAGTTTTCTGTTAACAAAACATTTATCGTAAAATTTCTTTAAATACAAAATTTATCAGAATTTTTTCTCTAAATGGAAAATTTATCAGAATATTTTTCTCTAAATAGAAAATTTCGGGGAAATTTTTCGTAAATTTTTCTTCAATAAAAATTTTCCTAAAAAGAAAATTTTTCTTAATTTTTCTCTAAATATTTAATTTCAAGAAAATTTTCTTTGAATATAAAATTTATGGAATAAATTTTATTTCGGGTTCAGGATTTATCAAAATTATTGTTCTCTCTTTGAATCGAAATGTTAAAAAACCTAACAACTCCACCTAATTACACAGAGACCTTTTGAATGTCTGTCCATCTGTCCGATTAACAGAGATCGAAATTAAAGAATACAAGATTCGGTAGTCTTTTTTATATTTTCTGAATAAAACCGGCAAAACTATTGTAAACGATATCTTCTACACCACAACCAGACCATTATGTTGCAATATTTTATTTTATTTTTTATATATATTTTTATAATATTTTTGTAATACAATGTAATATTTTTTTGTGATAGTTATGATGGTTAAAATAAGGAATACATGTCTTTTTTTAATTTTTAATATTTTAATTTTTGAAAGTAATGATGACCAAGTAGAAATAGACAGTTTACCTGCAGACAGACGGACAGGCTGATTGACCCAACTTTAAATATCAAGTAGAACAGACAAATAAAACTATATTTAATGAACCATGAGCAAAAAGAACTATATTTTTAGAAAAAATAGTAAAAAAAAATAAATAAATAGAGGAGTTATTGGGAGTTTTGAATAAAAAATAAGTGGAAAAGAGCAGGATGTTCACAAGTTAATTTCAATAAAAAAATGGAAACAGATGTTTTTAAAATTAAAAAAAAAAACTGAAATAAATTAAATTAGATTAGAATTAGAATTTTAAGCTAAAATAAAGTTTCAATGCAAATAACGAATATTCGGCCTTTCTACAGTAATATCTCCTCCTTAAACTACTTATAAAATTCAACTCTGATTTCTTATTTTCAGATCTCTCATACACCGAGAGCTTAATTTTTCATCTTAAAAATTATATAACATACTCTTTTCATACGAAATATGCTTAAAATGTCACTAAACTTCTTAAAATAAATTTCGTCTTAATTAAATTTAATAATTTTTAATATTCTTAAGATTTATTATTATTTTTTTTAATTCACGATAAAACATAATTGACAATAAGTCAGTTGTCACTTCTCGAAATAACGAAGAAATAAACTTTCAAGTCATTTTTGTAAAAGTCAATAGTTTTTTAAACCGGTTACTCAATCGTTTACTTGATTAAAATAAGAGTAACGAATGAAGATCGTTGATTGTAAATCAATGTAATCAGATTTATTTTTACAAACTAAGAAGCAACAATAATCAAAAAATATTAAGAAGGGGAAAGAGAGAAAAAAGAATAACAAAACAATTTTCCATAAATTTCCGATAAATTTTGTAAGAAAAAATTCCAATAAATTTTCTATTAAGAGAGAATTTCTAATAAATGTTATTTTAAGAGAAAATTTACGATTACTTTTCTATTAAGAGAAAATTTACGATTACTTTTCTATTAAGAGAAAATTTACAATTACTTTTCTATTAAGAGAAAATTTTCGATTAATTTTCTATTAAGAGAAAATTTAAGATTCATTTTCTATTAAGAGAAAATTTAAGATTAATTTTCTATTAAGAGAAAATTTACGATAAATTTTCTATTGAAAGAAAATTTACGATAAATTTTCTATTGAAAGAAAATTTACGATAAATTTTCTATTGAAAGAAAATTTACGATAAATTTTCTATTGAAAGAAAATTTACGATAAATTTTCTATTGAAAGAAAATTTACGATAAATTTTCTATTGAAAGAAAATTTACGATAAATTTTCTATTGAAAGAAAATTTACGATAAATTTTCTATTGAAAGAAAATTTACGATAAATTTTCTATTAAGAGAAAATTTGCGATATATTTGCTATTAAGAGAAAATTTACGATATTTCTTTTTTTTGGTTAAATGTTATAATGAAAATGAGATAAGAATTCTTTGATCTCACTTTTTAAATTATAAAAGAAAAAAAAGATTTTTGATTTTTTTGATATTGAAATAGATAAATTTCAATTAATTCTAGTATTTTATTTTATTTTATTAAATTATTTATTTATTTATTTATTTATTCAATTTTTAATTAATTTAATTTATTTACTTATTTAACTTTTTTAATTAATTATTTATTCATAAACTTATTTCTTTAATTAATTATTAATTTGTTTATGTATTTCATTTCTTAACATAAACATTTCACTTTTTCCCATTAAATTTCTATGGAAATTTAAAAATATCGATTACAATTTTGAAAATTCGTTTTCTTTTTTTATTTATTAAAAAAAAAAGAATCACAAATTTTATATTTTACAAATCATCACAATTTTTTGTAAATTTTTTATTTTTTATTATTTTTTTTTTTTTTTTTTTTTTTTTTTTTTTTTGTTAATAAAATGTTCTTGACCTAAAGAGTGATGGTAATGATGATGATGAATTTTTAACAATTCACCCACATTATGATGACGTTTGATGACTACGTCTATGAACCATAATAATAATGATAATGATGATGACGAAATAAATACATAATTTTGAATTCCAAAAAAAAAAATCTAAAGAGTCAAAACTATGTTTTGGCAAAATGTCGATTTGTTTATGATGACTCCGACGAATCTATTTAAATCTGGTTTAAAAAACAATTATAAACAAAAAAATATGTATATAAACATGAGATTGGCGTTATTTCTTTTTTTGGCGAAAACAAGAAACAAGTGAATTTCAAATAGACAAAATTAGAGATTTAAATAATTTAAAAAAATATCGAAGTAGTGTCAAACACTCTTAATGGGGTCAAAGTTTCTAAAATAAAGATATGATTTTGAGAATAAGGTTTAACGTAGACAGAAATTATGTATATTTTTTTCGAAAGTGATTAAATTATAAATCTATTTAAAATAGGATGTGTGAATGTCATGCAACTTTTGTCACCCACAACTTTCCCAAAAAAAAGAAACAGTTTTAAGTGGCAAAATAGATGGTAGATGTGATCACACAAAGAAAAAGGTAGCGCCGACCTTCTATATACCAATTTAAAATTATCGAGTGTATGAAGAACTATTTCACCAAGAGTTTCCAAATTTTGTCACTTTTCAATGAAACAGTTTTATTGAAAATTTTTAGACAGGATCTGGTGGATTAGACAAAATTTCCAGTGTATGAGATCTAGAATTGAGAAGAATTTTTGTGTAGCAAAGCGTACCGGGTTTTAAAATAAATATTAAATAATTTTATTTTCGAATGTAACAAATTTGCGTAGAATATTTTCTCTAAGCTTTAAAACAACAACCGATGTTTAGAAACAGAGTTGCATTTTTTGTTACTGTTTTTGGTGACAGAGATGTCAAAGTGTTTTTTTGAAGGCTTTTGTTATTAACAGTTTTTTTAATACTTAAACTAATTTCATTGACTAAAATTTCTTTAATGAACTTTAAACGCCAAAAATAGTAAAAAAAAATGTTAAACTCCACACATAATCCAAAAATCACTAAAACTACGACAATGACTAGGAGGATGATGACGATTATGATGATAATGGTGATGACGATAATGACGGATCATCTTTTACTAGACTACTTTGTAGAGTTTTAAAATTATTTTGAATAGTCATTCAATAGTGAATGAATTCAATTATAACCAGACGGTCGGTTAACAATAATAATTTCTATGACGTTTAAATAAATAACAATGAAATTAACAAAAAAAGAAACTTGACCAATTGTCTACCAAAATACTATCAAATAAACTGAATTAGCAAAAAAAATTGCACTGATTTCGGAAAAATGCTTGAAAAAAGGAAGTCGAATTTTCATTAAACTTTAGAATTATTTCTTTTACAAGCGCCATTTTTATTCCATTAGCATCAGTTAATAATTCCTTTTTTTATTGGAAAAAAATCATAATTATATAGAGAAGTATTTTTCGAAAATAAAAGTTGAAAAAAAAAAAACCTCCGCCAATCTTTACCGGAAATTATAATGTAAGAAACCAACAACCAGCGCCATAATTATGATGTTGATCATCATCGCCATTTGTAATTTATTAAAATCTTTAATCGGACAGACAAACTGACTGACTGAGTGTCTGTTGGTCTGTAGTCTGTATTCATAATGCTTTCGGTATGTAATTGAGTTATTAAATTTATTATTATATTTTTTTTAAATGTCGGTAATTTTTCGATTTCTTCACTTGTTGTCTGAAAGAAAAAAAATATCTCCAAATTGTGGCTTTTTTTCGTTGGCTTTTCTTTGTTTTGCTTTGAAAACTTAAATTTTAACTAATTTACTTAATTTCGATTAATTAAAATTAAATTCATTACATTTTCTTCTTGTCATGATTCAACAAAAATTTGAAACTGAAATTAAAATTTGATTTTATATTAAGTATGTTAATAATATGAAATGTGTATTGGGTGATATAAAAAGTATTGGCCCGATTGTTCCTATATTGATCTCAAGGGCACAGTTTTTCAGCAGCTAAGGAATAATTCGTACCGTTATCCTGAACAGCTACCTTCCTGTAGATATGATGTAATGTTGAGAAACTTTGCCAACTCTATTTCCGGAGGAGATGTTATATTTTTCCTTGTTCAAGGATCTTAATGTCTCAATTTTATTTTCAGTTTCTTTTATCATTTTTGAATTAAAAACTAAGTCTCTTGTAGCTAACGTATCAATCAGTGGTGAGAAACTTAGATTATTTTTCATATCCTCCTTTTCCCCAAGAGGAGAAGTGGCGCTCTAGTGTTTCTTTGTTAACAATTTTCGTATTCATTTAAATTCCAACTATACAGTTGGAGTGTCCAGAAATGTACCACATATGTAATTACTGATGACTTTGAACATTTCGAATGCAATTTTAATCCTTCTCTTATTAAAAGACACTCTATTGTAAAAGAGGTGCGTCTATTCCAGATTTACCGATTCAAACGATCGAATTTTGAGGTTTAGAAAAATAGTTTTCATTATGTCCTAAGTTACCAATAAATTATAACATTTCCGGCAATCTAAACTATCTCTGATCCAATGATCTCCGGCCCACGATCATTATAATTTTTCATATTTTTTCGAATTGATAATTTTCCAAACAAGCCTTTGTTTCTTTCTCCCTCCGTGAATTCTTTTGACACTCTGCAAGAACTCCCCATAACTATAATTAATTAATCCAAGCAATAAAAGCTTGATTTGAGTCTCTTACTCTTCATTATGATTGATACCAAAATATCTCAATATTATCTTATTAAATCCATTTTTCATCTCCAATAATTATACACTTCATGGTTTCTGTTTTCCTTTACTTCAACAAGGTTCAATTTTAACTGATCAGGTCAGTAACTTTTTGAGATAATTCATAAAGTACATAATCCCTTAAAAATGATTCCAAACTATTATATATTCCGATTTATAAAAGGTACTGATCCAAGCAAATTTTTAATCTCAGATCATTATACATTAAATTGTTTACGTTTCCTTTATTTCAACAAAAGTTCCATTTTTTATGATCAATCCTATAATTTTTTTGCGAAATTAATGTTTTTGTTTCTGAAAAAACTCCACTTTCATTAATGTGATTCCAAACGACTCAAAAAAAATCATACTCTTCGAAAATCGAAAATATTTCCAAACAAAATCGAGCGCATCCAGCACGATCACTAGCTACATACTCTCAGTAATCTTAAAATTTGTTCACTATTTATTTCCAATATTTTTTCATAATACTTCCGATATTTCCCAGAATTAAAAATTAATCTCGTTTTAGAAATAAAAGTTATTAAAAATTCTGTTCATTGTGAACAATTCTGAACGAAACTTCCTCGAAAACTTTTTATTTAACCCAATATAATTTGAAAAAGTTCAATTTGAATTGAAATTCTTTTCAAAATGTTTGAAAAGAAAACAATTTTCAAAATAATTAAATTTAAGATTTCAAAATTATGTTTAAAATACTTTAGTACTTCAGACGATCTAATAAAACATACATCAAACTTTTTTTAAGATTTCGTTATATTTTTAATACAACGAAATCTTATTTAATGAAAAGTGCATGCATTTGGAATCCACAGTTTTGAATCGTTTTTATTGGAAGTTTTGAAAAATTGTTGCAAACGTTGGGTAAATGTACGCTTAAGAGAGCATATAGTTATTAAAAGTGATTTATAAAGCGTCAAGCGTATAATCAGTGATGTTATAATAGCGGTTTTTATTATTATTTTATTTGAAATTCCTATTTTATGTTTGAGAATAGATTAACGTCTTTTATGCTGTATGACCAATAATAATTCGTTTTAGCAAATAAAATTTATTACAAATTATATGCGCTCTCTATCCTAAGGGAAAATTGGAAGATGTCCAACTACTAGATGATCCGATTGTGACAATATGACCTAATGCCACGATGAACTCTCCTACATAACAGTAGTTTTAATTTTACATTGCTGGGAGTTTAATTCTAGAGTTGTGTACTCTTTGTGAAATCAGGTTTATAACACAAAACTCCAGTTTCCCAGTTACTGTCTTACTACCACAGTTCTTTAGTATCGAATCAAACTTCAAAAGTTGTTATCTTAAAATTTTGTCACCAGTCTATATCCCATCTGATCAAAATATATGTTAAAAACTGTTTAAAGAAATCTTCCGTACAGCTATTGTACATGGAGAGATATTTCTACATAAATATCAAACTTCGTGGAGGAACTTAATACTGACGGTATTATTTGAACTAGTGATCGGACTTCAAAAGTTTTAGAAGAATTTGTAGAATATAAATATCTAAGAACTTAAAAAAAGCAAAGGAGTCTTACTTTATTTAGAGGACTGTAGTTTCCGTTTGGTGGTCGGTATTTAAAGGTCAACGAAACCTTGAGAAATTCCTTAATTATTTTTGAATTTTTTAATGACTTTGATGAGTTTTTCCATATGGAAGACCTTTGATTTCATTACTCATGATCTTCTGATCTAGTCTAAATGTACAATTTACTTTAAAATACTTTTCATTACTTAAGTTCATTCCTCTTCAGTGAGAAGCTCCTAAAGAATTCCTGATAATTCAAAGCTCATGAACTATCAAGTAGAGTCTAAATGATGTCGTTTTGACCATACAACACGTAAAATAAATAGTGAACGCCTGTCACTAGTTCATAGTGCCAGATCTAACCTGTCGCCGTGATTGAGATAATTCATTTTGACCTGTGATATTTCACAAAGAGAGTGCAATATACAGCTGCCCAATAATTTATTTATTTTAATTGTTAAGGGAGCGCATTGGCATAGGAGATACAATAACTTTCCCATTCTTTCTCCAAATTATCTTCTTGACGACTCAGCATGTATGTAGGTTATATTTGCCCACTTTGAGGAAGTATTTGAAAACACTGTCTGTCTTTGCGTTGGATATATTAGATTCTCTGGTTTCATGGAATCTAAACTAGTGTAAAATCAGATGACTTGCCAATTTTTCTCTATATAGGGATTGGTAGGGATTTAATTATATGGACCTTCAGTGGCAAAAGTGCCACTTGACTGTCTCGATAAATATTCTAATATGTGCCATCCAAAAGCTCGCATGCCTTTTAGATAGCAAACATTTCAGCATTTATATTTCGGCTTACTGTTAAGCTACTTTTTCTTAAGTTAACATCACTGTTTAAATTAAGTAATCAGATTAAAAAACTATTGCCACATTTATTCAACCTCCGTTTCTTTTATTAAACCTTTTGCTTAATTAAACCGACACTGGGCTTAATTAATTCTATTATAACCAAAAAAAAACTAAATTACTTGATCTCTTCTAAGTTTTTAACTTTAAAGAAAAAAAACTGAATTAGTTCTGCTTAAAAATTTTAGCTCTTTTTTAAGTCAAATGGAGGAAAATAAACACACAAACAGTGTTCAAGAAAATTCGATTAAAAATTTTAAACAATAAAGAAAAATTATATTTAAAGAACCAAAAAAAGGTGGAAAAGACAAAAAATATATATATTGAAACACATGGAAAGGAAACCTGTTCTTAGGGATCTAAAGAAAACATTTTTTTACAAGCCATATTGAAAAATACAAACATACATACATACGGACAGACAGACCTTTTTATTTATATATAAAATCAACCAACCTTTAAATGTTTCGGAGAGGAGTTTTTCGGGGTATAAAAAAACCAGAAATCCTCTCTAGTAAATGGTGCGAATGAACCCAACAGGAAAAAGAAAAATAACGAAAAAAATGACTTAAAATAAAACCAACCAAAGAAAACCAACATCAACAAACACTAAAAGAGAGAGAGGGAGAGAGAAAGAGAGGAAATATAATACACATAACGCCATATTGTTATAAGTAACTGTTTTAGATTAAAATGTGTGTACGAGAGTGTGAGTGTTAAATGTGTGTGTTTAATGTACACTGACACAAAATTTTGGTGGAGAATAAAAGAAGCAACAAACAAACAAACACAAGATGTTTTTTTAACTCCGCCTCTATTTCATACCCCGAAATGAGTATTAACTTTTGCGCCTGAGCAAATACCACCATAACGCTGTTATATATAGAATTTGGTTTTTTATATAGAAAATTATATATACAACAAATGTGGTTGGATACCCAGACCAGAGACCAGCTTTGTTTTGTGGGCATCTCAATGTATATTTTGTATTAGACTTCTCTCTTTGTATGAAAAAGAGAGTCAAATGCAAAATGATTTAGTTTTTGTTTTGTTGTGTATCTGAGTTATTGGTTTCTTTGTTTAACTTATGCTTTATTAGGGATTTCAATATAGTCGGCCATTTATTACAAATGGCCCAATAATTTAGAATCGAATTTGAATTTTTATACTTAAAACTACATTGAACGATTAAAGACGCGTTTTTTATTGAATGCTCTCTCTCTAAAACAATAATAAATGGAAAAAGAAAAGTTATATAACTAACGGTTTGGAAAAAAATAACTGAAAATTTGGAAAAATAAAAAATTAAAATCAAAATTGTGCAATAATTTAAAAAAATATTAAAATAATTTTAAAAAATTAAGCTCAAAAACACCTGTTGAAAATTTGAAAAAAAAAAAATAATCAAAACTTTTAAACAAAAAAGTAACCGTCGCTTTAAATTTAATTCAAAAATTATTTAAAATTCATAACTTTTCTTAATAAAAAAATATATATAAACTAAATCTTATCACATGCAAATAAAATTGAAATACAAAACCTTTTTTTTAATAAAAATTAAGTGAAAGTTTTGTCTCGAAAAAAGTGTTGCCAATTTTTCATTATTAGAAAATTCCCTTCGAAAAAGATACATTTTTTTAAAAAAGTATAAAAAACAAATTTATTTTATTACAAAATTTAATTTATGTAATAAAAAAGTGTTCAAACTAAAAATATTCAATTCGAAAAATAATTCACAAATAAACCTCATTATTTAAAGTGATTTAATGGATTTCATTATAATCATTTCAACACCATATTTCAATTAATTATCATTAGATTCCATTTATACATTTGATTGGATTAAAATAATTTAAAAGGTTTGTACTTATTTTGAAATTAATTATAGTTCTTTTTAATATTTAATATTTATTAAATGTTTTTAATCTTTTAAGTCATTTACCTTTAAATTATAATAAAACTCAGTTTAAAGTAAAAATAATAACTATCAAATAAGACTAAATTGTCAAGAAAGTCATTTTGACTTCTTTTTACATTTTCAATTTTCAAAATAACACAACATGTTTCAACAAAGTCATTTTGACTGGTTTTTTATGAGAATTTTAAAAAATTAAATAAAATTTTCAAAATAATCACTTATTTGCTTCAAAAGTCATTTTGACTGTATTTTACTTTTAACTGTTCAATTTTTAAAATAACATTTAACTTTAAAACGAAGTCATTTTGACAACATTATTTTGTGAAAAAATACGCCGATTTGATAGTTTTTAAACTTTTTAAAATGATCTCTAAATTGCTTTAAAAAGTCATTTTGACTCTTAACTTCTAAAAAAATCATTTTGACTGTTTTTAACTTCCAGACTTTCAAAATAACAATAATTTGTCCAAAGAACTAATATTGACTTCTTTTAATTCCAGCAAATCATACCAAGAAAATCTTATTGACTCTACTAATTTTCTTTTCTTCATTATCACAATCAAATTACACTATATTTTCCAAGGAAGTCATTTTGACTGCTTCTAAGTTAAAAATTAAAATTTTAAAATACAGTCGAGTTTCACATTTTACGGAAGTCATTTTGACTGTTTTCTTAATTTCAATTTCAGTATTAAACAATAATATAAAAAATTAAAGAATTCTCTTTCTTTCTCGACATCTTAAAACTTTTTAACAATCAAATTACTCTCATTTATGAATTGATTAAATACTTTATTGAATCAAGTTCGAACAATATTGAAATAACAGTTTAGATTTTTTTTAATCACAAAAGTAGTCATTTCGACATTCTTCAATAGAACATGTTTGATCGACACCATTTTGGAATATTACCAATTTTACAATTGTTCGAAGTCACTTAGACTTCTTAAAAACTTCTAAACGATCAAAAAAGATCATTGAAAATTCGATTAATAAAGTCACAATATCTGTTATAGATCCAGTTTAACTCTTTATTGAAACATAAATGTTATAGATAATATTTTGTTTACTTCTTGTTTATATCTTTATGATCAAATAATTTTGAAATTCACAAAATACAGTTGTTATTTAATTAAAATATTTTAATTATTCTAAGAGAATGAATAATCTGATACGCTTTCACTTATATATGTATTCCTGTATCAAAACATAATCTGAGTCGATTTAGCTATGTTGAAAACATTCCCACGACATTATGTCTAAATGGACTAATGTCTGAATTCAATGAAATTTAGCCACAATGTCTTTTTTGGCCAAAAGCAGTTTTAAAACCAATAATACCGGTTTTATAGTAAAAACTGATAGTCCGATATCTGAAGAAACCTCAAAATTACGATGAGATCTTTTCCATCTTTTTCAATCAAAAATAGACAGAGTTAGAACAATGGCATAAAGCTACACTCAATTCATCATAAGCTAAAACTCACAAAACTTTGATACACCCCAAAATTTTTGTCACACTTTTAAACATAACTTTCCGAAAGTTTTCACCACAAAACTACAAAAATTGGACTATGCTGAATCCATTATTTGAACAATCTTCTATATATAACCTCTCCTGGAATTAATTGGATTACGCTGGGTGCGGGAAAAGGGTTTTCAGTTTATAAAGCTTTTAAATAAAGTTGGTCCATTGAAATACGAAGAGTGTTTATTTTATTTTGGGCCAAAATTATCCAAATTCAATACACTTATTCTTCTATTTTATGAATATTGGAACTCATTTCACTAAGGCTTTTCGCCGTATACAGTCTACAATATTCATTAATTAAGTCTATCAATGTGCCAAATACCATGAATTTTTTCATAACAGTTTCAGATAAACAATTTTTTCAAGGGCGGGAACTACTTGCCGTGTCCTAACATAAAATTTTCCAATCAATGATATTTTGCTTCCAAGTGATAAGTCCCATGGTTACCACTTCCCCGCACCTTCTCAAATCTGTCGTGCCAAATTTCATGATAATTTAATCATTTGGGCAGAGTTTGTCTGAGATATCGGTCTATAACTTTTTTTACTAAACCGATTTTGACGATATTAAATGGGAAACTTTTCATAATAATTACAAATAATTAGACCGAATTTCCTTGAGCCCTATCAATTATTGCGGAGTTGAGAGCGCCAAAAACTGTCAGAAGGACACAACTAAATCGACTCAGATTTTGATTTAATACAAAAATATAAAAATGAAATTGTTTAAGAAGTTACTATGCCCTCTTCACCACTAGTAGTGGTGGAGGGTATAAAAATATTAGAAATTTTATTTTTTAAATCAAATTTATTTTATGGGCAGTAAAATCTCAAAAATGGGCGTGGCTGTGAATTATCAATAAATCGTCAATTGAATTATATACAATTTCACGTACTTCAAAAATAACTCTCTCTATAATTTCCTTAGATATTTTAACAGTTAACTAACAATTAACCCCAAACCTTTAAAAAAGGTCTCTTAGCAATTGACCCACAGTTGGGTGAAAGCCGGGGGACGGGGCTAATAATTGAACAAATATTAAATAAATAAAAGAAAAACTTAGTACAGAAAATAAAATTGGGGTAGTTTCAAATACCTTTTCATATTGATAATCGTCAATAGATTACAAGAAACTTATAACTAACAATCAAACATGATAATAAACAGACATTTGGACAAAACGCCCTTTAATTGTGAGCCAAAAGTGACAAATGTTCAGTGAGTGAGTTCAATTGTGGACAATTGTAAATAGAGTGTATAAATATGAAAGTAATAAATAAATAAATAAAACTAAATAAGAAGAACTAAATAAAAAAAAGGTGAAAACTTTTATGGATAAATGACAGAGATGGAAAACTGTTATTGAGAAAATAATAAATAAAATTAAGGAAAATGTATTCACTTGATCTTCTTGTGTATAAAACATGCTGGTATAGTTTTCCTAACGTTAAATCTTAGAGAAAACATTTCCCATTTTCCATCCCTGTTATTTTGAAATGGAAAACCTTCTCTTCATTATGAAAATAAAATTATTTAACAACTGTTTTGAATTCTTTTTTTACATACAAATTCATGTGCTGTGAACTGTGTTACACGGAATTTAGGGAAATTATATTAAAAAAATAACAGTTAGATTTAAACCTAAAATAACACACACGCACCTATCCGCTGCACTCACACATAAAACCCAAACCAACACCTTTTAAATTCTAAAATAAAACATGTAGGCTATGCCGAATCTTCAATACCCTCCGGCGCATATCAGTATGAAGTAAATATTTTATGCTTGGTACGTACACACTCACACATACATTCACAAACGTATACAATATATACAAGTTTTTCTTATCTGTAACACAGGAACATTTAAGGAGTCATAAAAATAGTTATGTTTTTAGTCATAACTTTTTTTCTACTGAACCGATTTTGATATATCTTTTGAATGGTAATGAATCATATATAACTTAATATTAAGGCAAAATTTCGCTTTAATTTGTTCGTTTGCTTTTCTTTGCTTGAAATTAAAGGTTGACTCAGATATCTGTCTATATCTTTGAATATATTGAACCGATTTTGCTGGTTTTAAATAAGACACTGCCGAGGACTATAACATATACTCAGGCCATTGAACTCTATCAGATGCGAGCATGCCAGCAACAGACAGATAGACAGACACACAGGCGGACGAACAGATGGACAGACGAATAAACAGACAGACAGATGAGCAGACAAACAGTCATAGATAAATCGATTCAGATTTCGATTTGATGCAATAATATGGAGTCTAAGATGATCCCTCCTTAGCGTTACACACGGAATGCCTAAGTTAATACACCCTCTTGAACACTTGTGGTGATGGAGGGTATAAAACAAGAAAAAATACAAAAAATAAATAAACAAAAATTTCCAACAATTTGTTTTAAATGCCTCAACAACAATAACAAAATAAAAATATTTAATTTTCCAAAAAAAGTATTTGAAGCATAAAAATAACACACCACCAAGAAATGGAGATCTTCTTCCAATTATGGCCAAAATAGAAGTTCGAGAGAAAAAAAAAGGAGAAAAGGTCATGTTTTTCTAAAATTTCTTAATGTTACACATAATTCGTACAGGTTCAGCTGATACCTCTTGGTGGCCTGTTACCCAGAGTTAGATAAATACATTCACAATTCAAGTGTCTAGAGAATCAACTCATTTTGAATTTTTGTGTTTATTTTTGAATATTTTCTTAACGAATTTATTTCTTCTCAAGTGGTTTCGAATTTTGTTCTAGTTTAATTTTCGAAAAAAAAACAAGAAGGTTATTAAACTTTTTTCTTGAGTTTCATTTTAAAAAGAAGAGACAGACATTTGGCTTAAATTATTACCAAAAAATAATTCGGATTTTTCTCTTACCTGTTTTTTATTTTGTTTTAATTTAAAGCCTGAAAATAGAAAATAACATTTTTGAAATATTTCATTTTTTATTATTTTAATTAAAATTCTTGAGAATTTTTTAAGAGTTAAATAAACATTAAAATATTAAAAATAAATAAAAAATAATTAAAAAATAAAATTTCGAATATAAAACTCTAACACAATTTAAAGATAAAAATAAAAAATTCGTAATCAATTTTTAACATTTTAGATTTTTGAAAATTTATGTTAAAACCAAAAAATTAATTGCGAAAGAAAAAAGTCATATTTTAAAACAAATTCGAATTTTCAAATCTACAATTAACGTTCAAAACTGTTCTACTAATTTCGAAAGCTTGAAACAAGAGTCAGGAAAAATTTTCAATTTTTTCTTAAATTATATAGAGTTCTGTTCATATTTATTATAAAATGATTTTTAACATCTTCGAACATTTCAAAATTAAGTTCGAATTTTTTGAACACGTTAATTATCTAAATATTTAATATTTTAAACAAAATCAAGTTAAACTTTAAAAAATTAATTCGAAATTAAACCAAAATAAACATTTTATTCCACGAATTTTGTTTTCAAACTTTAAAAAAATGCTTATAAACTATTTTCTTACTTATTTTCAAGTTTATCAATTTTATCATTTTCGAAATAAGCTTCGAATTTTTCGAACATGTTTAAAACTACAAAAATGTAAATATGATTCACCCAATCATTAAAAACAATATTTAAAAATATTTCAACGATTTAAAAAACGAATTTAAAAAAAGAATTTAACAAAATGTTCAAAAATTTATTCGAAATTGAATCAATTTGAGAAAAATTAAATTTTTTTGAAGAAATAAAATTTTAAACGATGACAAATGCCTTTACACCATTTTTATGTCAATTTTTAAAAGATATTATCATGTTCGAATTTTTTCGAAATAAAGTTAGAATTTTTTCGAACATGTTTAAAATACTAAATTGCAACTATGATCCACCCAATAACTTAAAAAAATGTTAAAACATTTTTAAACGATTTTAAATATGCGAATTTAACAAGATGTTTGAAAGTTAATTCGAAATTTTTCGCAATTAAGTTCGAATTTTTCGAACATGTTTAAATTTGCTAAAATGAAAATTTAATGCACCTAATCATGTTTGTTATCAAAAAACTTTAAAAATTTTTAATATAAATTAATTAAAACGTTCAAAAAAATAAGTCGAAAATTAGAAAACTTTTAGGAAAATATTTTTTTCACAACTATTCTTTTAAAGATTAAAAAATCCTTATTAACTATTTTCATTATCATTTTTATGACTTTTAACATCTTCAAAATTTTCAAAATTAAGTTCGAATTTTTCGAACATAATTAAAATTACTAAATGTCGTAACAATTCACCCATCAAAATTTTTCCAACGATTTTAGCATAAGACATTTTTAAAAATTTTAAACAAATTCGACAAAAGGTTAGATAAACTTTCTATTTAGAGAAAATTTCCGATAAATTTTTATTTAGAGAAAATGTTCTATAAACTTTCTATTTAAAGAAAATTTTCGAAATTTTTAATGAAAATTTTCAATGATTTATTTAGAGAAAATTTCCGATAATTTTTTATTAAGAGAAAATCCGATAAATTTTCTATTAAAAGAAAATTTCCGATAAATTTTCTATTAAAAGAAAATTTCCGATAAATTTTCTATTAAAAGAAAATTTCCGATAAATTTTCTATTAAAAGAAAATTTCCGATAAATTTTCTATTAAAAGAAAATTTCCGATAAATTTTCTATTAAAAGAAAATTTCCGATAAATTTTCTATTAAAAGAAAATTTCCGATAAATTTCTATTAAAAGAAAATTTCCGATAAATTTTCTATTAAAAGAAAATTTCCGATAAATTTTCTATTAAAGAAAATTTCCGATAAATTTTCTATTAAAAGAAAATTTCCGATAAATTTTCTATTAAAAGAAAATTTCCGATAAATTTTCTATTAAAAGAAAATTCCGATAAATTTTCTATTAAAAGAAATTTCCGATAAATTTTCTATTAAAAGAAAATTTCCGATAAATTTTCTATTAAAAGAAAATTTCCGATAAATTTTCTATTAAAAGAAAATTTCCGATAAATTTTCTATTAAAAGAAAATTTCCGATAAATTTTCTATTAAAAGAAATTTCCGATAAATTTTCTATTAAAAGAAAATTTCCGATAAATTTTCTATTAAAAAAATTTCCGATAAATTTTCTATTAAAAGAAAATTTCCGATAAATTTTCTATTAAAAGAAAATTTCCGATAAATTTTCTATTAAAAGAAAATTTCCGATAAATTTTCTATTAAAGAAAATTTCCGATAAATTTTCTATTAAAAAGAAAATTTCCGATAAATTTTCTATTAAAAGAAAATTTCCGATAAATTTTCTATTAAAAGAAAATTTCCGATAAATTTTCTATTAAAAGAAAATTTCCGATAAATTTTCTATTAAAAGAAAATTTCCGATAAATTTTCTATTAAAAGAAAATTTCGATAAATTTTCTATTAAAAGAAAATTTTCCGATAAATTTTCTATTAAAAGAAAATTTCCGATAAATTTTCTATTAAAAGAAAATTTCCGATAAATTTTCTATTAAAAGAAAATTTCCGATAAATTTTCTATTAAAAGAAAATTTCCGATAAATTTTCTATTAAAAGAAAATATCCGATAAATTTTCTATTAAAAGAAAATATCCGATAAATTTTCTATTAAAAGAAAATTTCCGATAAATTTTCTATTAAAGAAAATTTCCGATAAATTTTCTATTAAAAGAAAATTCCGATAAATTTTCTATTAAAAGAAAATTTCCGATAAATTTTCTATTAAAAGAAAATTTCCGATAAATTTTCTATTAAAAGAAAATTTCCGATAAATTTTCTATTAAAAGAAAATTTCCGATAAATTTTCTATTAAAAGAAAATTTCCGATAAATTTTCTATTAAAAGAAAATTTCCGATAAATTTTCTATTAAAAGAAAATTTCCGATAAATTTTCTATTAAAAGAAAATTTCCGATAAATTTTCTATTAAAAGAAAATTTCCGATAAATTTTCTATTAAAAGAAAATTTCCGATAAATTTTCTATAAAAGAAAATTTCGATAAATTTTCTATTAAAAGAAAATTTCCGATAAATTTTCTATTAAAGAAATTTCCGATAAATTTTCTATTAAAAGAAATTTCCGATAAATTTTCTATTAAAAGAAAATTTCCGATAAATTTTCTATTAAAAGAAAATTTCCGATAAATTTTCTATTAAAAGAAAATTTCCGATAAATTTTCTATTAAAAGAAAATTTCCGATAAATTTTCTATTAAAAGAAAAATTCCGATAAATTTTCTATTAAAAGAAAATTTCCGATAAATTTTCTATTAAAAGAAAATTTCCGATAAATTTTCTATTAAAAGAAAATTCCGATAAATTTTCTATTAAAGAAAATTTCCGATAAATTTTCTATTAAAAGAAAATTTCCGATAAATTTTTTATTTAGAGAAAATTTTGCAATGAATTTTTTAATTAGAGAAAATTCTTGATAATTTTTTTTATTTAGAAAATTTTCTAAATGACGAATTTTTTTATTATGAGGAAATTTATTATTTAGAAAATAATTCCGCTAAATTTTCTTTTTAGAGAAAGTTTTCAATAGTTTTTTTTATGTAAAGAAAATTTCTCCATTTTGAAATATTTGTTAAGGGTAGAAATGAATAATGACTCCCCTTTTTGGAAGTCATTTGAAAAAACACCTTAATGTAAAATTTTAAAGATCACGATTTCAGTTATTGTTGTTATTGATGTTATTGGTTGTTGTTGTTCAATAATACATATAATTAAATAATTTTCATAATT